>OX453273.1:6006705-6121705 GCA_949710005.1 Ricordea florida | reverse complement strand
GCATGGGCAGTTTGTTAGCAACAGGTGGCTCAGGGCTAAGCAGCCAGCAGAGACCAGTAAACTTTCCATATTCCTTTAGGTCTTCATACAACGCGAAACGATCGGCTTGCGTCGGGTTCCTCGACAAAGCACAGTACCTTTTGGGTGGAGAAAGTAGCTCTGAAACCGCTTGATTTGACAGCGTAGTCGTGGACTTCCTTTTTCTCCACTGGCATTCGACGTCTGTGCGGCTAAGGTTGTGGATCCCGTGGATAAAAAGTGCGGCTGCATGACTACATTTAAACGCTCCTCTTGGACATTCGCATTCGGTCGATTTTATTTCTTGTTGGTCATCCAAGTAAATCTGCAATTTTCCATTTAACAGACAGATGAAAAATATGTTACGATATATAAGCAGAAAGATGTTTGAATTGGCTAAGCTTAATTTTCGATCTATGAACGTTGTTTTGTTTCAGAACATCGGGAACTTGTTGCTTAGACCATTTGAACTAAATACAACGACATTTTTAGATCAAAACGACACAGCATGCTTCACAGCTTATGCTTCCTAAGTTGATAAATCGTAAAGTTAACTCACCGTGACTTTATAAACCTTCTTTTTCATACTTGCGTGTACTTCTCCTCGTAAAACTCCTTGCTGGTAACTAAAAGTTTCCACATGATCAGAATTAAAGTGGTTTTCTCCTTTTTTTATCGATTTCTTTTCGTCCGAGAAGAAAGAAAGCAGCGATGCGATAGATAGCGTGGCCATTTTGATTGAAATGTGACTTTGTTTAGAACTGAGTTTTTCAGCGCCATGGCAACGTGACGTAATCGCTTTAGGACTCTATTTGCATTGAATATAAATACCCTGGATGCGACTGTTGAAAATTAGACGTTTTAAAAACTTTATTGAAGTTCAAATCCATGTAAATAGTAAACATATTTCTCTGTATATTTGACAATGAAATCTACTGCAATCACTTAATTAAGCTATTTACCTCGTTTTGCAAGTGCGAGTTTTCTTTGGGTTGAGGCGTTTCCAGCGAGATTGTAACAGGTCCGTCGTTTTGAATATGAACTTGCATGTATGCACCAAATTTTCCGTCTGCGGTAAGAATGAAAAGAGGGCCATTGATATTTGTATCAAATTCAACCTCACCTCTCACTCTGTCAACTATAAGAGGGGTGTGCCAATTCCATTTCCCAGCTAATTTTGTTTTCGAAATCCCACTTCTCAGTGCTCAAATCCCATTCCCACCGGTAGAATTCGGGAAAAAATTCCCATTCCCAGTGAGACCCAGTGACCGAATCCCAACTACAGTGACTTAAAAATATACAATCTTTATTTAAATACGTAGATACACGATATTAGTTCAAAGCTACAAGATTTGTGGGGTCGTGTGTAAAAATTTGCAAGAAAATAAAAATACTAAACATTTCAAATCCTAATAAAATAAAATCGGGTAGTCATAAAGTTAATATAAAAAGACACTTAAAAGTACACAACATTGTCAGATCTCAGTATTATTGTTTTTGGGATAAATCGTTAAAATCAAAATTGTTTAAAGTGTGACACTCTCATATCAGTACAATCTAGGATAGAACCATTTGAATGACTTAACGCGTTCCAGAGGACAACCCCTCTATATGCCACTGCGTTTTTAACATAGTTTGACGTAAACCGCGGAGTTATTAACCAGTGCTTCGTTCTAGACTCAGGTCTATTACTGTGAGTTATCAATTGTTCAGCAGGAGTGTGTGGAAGCACACCATGGTCACCTTTATAAAAAGGCTTAACCCTTTAAGCCCCGAGGGGTCTCCCTGTGACGAGTAAAATCGTCTGGCGTTAGCCAGAGTAAAATCTGTAAAGACACTATTGGGGCTTAAAGGGTTAAGGAGATAGTTTTTAATAAAAGTAAGTTTATATTGATGTATTAAGGTATTCCACTTAACGGCGGCTAAAACGTCTGCTGTTGGCATATCCGACGGGAAACCAAATAGGATCCTAGCGGCGCGGTTGTCTTTCTAGTGATTTGAATAACTCTATCTGGCTTACGTACCCTGCTCTATCCTAGCATCGCGTATGTAATGGACGGCTGCATAACCTTCAAACAGAACGACTCGCACACATGACTTGGTAAGAACCTAGATTTCTTCAGAAGGCTCAATTTATTTGCGAAACTCTTTACGACTTCTTGCAGATGAGGAACCCAGTTCAAATTTTGACCTAGGGTAGCCCCCAAAAGTCTGGTGTTGGTCTTGTATTCTATAACAGACTCTCCAATATAAATGGCAGGTAGCGGACTAGTGAGGCGAGCTTCGGAGAGTAACATTACCTCGCGTTTGCCGGGATGTAGAGTTAATCGATTGTTTGTAAACCAGGTAAAAAGTTCTTTGAGTGCACTGTTTTGCAAATCGCACGCGGCGTCTTGCGTGGAATCTATGCAAAAAACCGTAGTGTCATCGGCGTAGATAAATGTGTCTCCAGATGCAATCAACAGGGGGGAGCGTGATCGTTGGTAAACAGCGTAAACAAAGTAAGGCGTCAAACCGATCTCTGTGGAACTCCACACCTGACCTTGTTTCTGAAGATTTTCTGCCGTTAAATCTCATTTTCCCAGGGCAAAAACCCGGCATATCCCAATTCCCATTTTACACCTTCAGGACCCTCGTCTAAGTAACAAAAGCCTTTTTTTCTTTTTTTTTCTGCTACAAGTATGAGGAAGGAAAGTGCACATAGGAGGCCCGAATTTGTTTTCTACTTTCCATTAGATTATTTTTCAAGCTTTACTACATGACCTGGGTGAGGTGTAAGAAGGGTTTGAATGACGTACTTTTTTACAGACTTTTACAAGGCAGTTGTTTTTTTTTTTAATGAGGTTAAACCAAACACAAAAACCATTAGCAACTGGACTATGAGCTGTAGTTTTTTCCACTATAAAACTTCTTAACTTTTATAAGTTAACTATCATTGAATAATTGTGTTAAACCAGGATAGCCTCTTCAGTTAGAAAACTGGTACCCAGCACAACAGGGCCGCCGGGAAATACAGATAACTGAAAGGTGAATGAAGAAATTAGCTAAATGTGATTTTGAAAGTTTAAATGTGTCAAATATTATTAACATGATATGTAGGTGGGTATTTTTACGACAACATCAAAGTTAAAATGGCAATAATAATAATAATAATAATAATAATAATAATAATAATAATATTTAATATTTATAAGGCGCAAATTAACATGTAAATATGATCAAATGCGCCTAACAAACCACATGAGTAATATAAATTAAAAAATATGCTATAAATAGTAAGATTAATTTAAAACTAATTATTTACAATAATTATATACATTAGGCTAAGGTAAAAAGCTTAAAAATTAAAATATTAAAAACAAAGAGTCTAGTAAAAATGTGTATAAAACATCAAGAGCTATTCAAACGCTTTTCTAAATAAAAATGTCTTCAGTTTGGACTTAAAATTGTTAAAATTGACCTCCTCTCTTATTGCACACGGTAATTTGTTCCAGTGTGATGGTGCAGCAGCAGTGAATGCCCTGTCACCAAGTGTCTTCTTCGTTTTCGTGGATGGTGGAACTAATAAAACTTGAGAATTAGAGCGAAGACCATACAGGGAGGGATTTTTAACACGAATAAGATTACAAATATAGTCCGGTGCTTGGCCATGTATGGCCTTAAAAGTAATTATTAAAATCTTAAAAACAACTCTAAATCTGACAGGTAACCAATGTAAAGAATATAATACAGGAGTAATGTGACTAAAACGCGGGGTCGAGCAAATTAGCCTAGCAGCTGCGTTTTGCACACGTTGTAGCTTATTAATATGAGTGGTTGGTAAACCATGGAGAAGACTGTTACAGTAATCAATGCGTCCCATTATGAAGGCATGCACTAGCACCTTGGTAGACTCAACCGTAAGAAACTTCCTAATACGTCTAATGTTATGCAGATGATAAAAAGCAGCTTTACATGTCTTCGTAATGTGTGTCACTAGACTAAGGTTGGTATCAAACCAGGTTCCAAGGTTTCTTGCAACAGCAACAGGGGCAACACTCATATCCCCCACCGATAACTTCTCGATGTCCACCTTGCTAAGCTGTTGTCGTGTACCAATTATTAAGAATTCGGTTTTGTCGTCATTTAGCTTTAACTTGTCCGTAATCATCCACGCTCTGATTGCCTTTATGCAGAGTTCCATTGCTTCGATTGCATCAGATTGACTTGATGTGGTGTCGGGCTTGAAGGACAAGTAAAGTTGCGTGTCATCTGCATACGCATGTGCAACAGGTAGATGATCCTTTATCACCTCAAATAGCTTGCTAGAATAGATCGTAAATAGCAGGGGACCCAGACATGAGCCTTGAGGAACCCCATGTGGCAGCTTGGAACTTTCAGAGAGACAGCCTTCTAAAAAGACGCGTTGCGATCGGTCAGAAAGGTAAGATTTAAACCACTTCAAAGCCGTTCCTGTGATACCAAAACTCGACTGTCGACGATGAAGTAAGATTTTGTGGTCCACCGTGTCGAAGGCCGCACTGAGATCTAGAAGAACTAGAAGTGTCACGTGCTGGCGGTTCATATTCATAAGTATATCATTCTGGACTTTTAGGAGCGCAGTCTCGGTACTATGGCATTTACCACAAATTATTGTGGTAATTATCACAATTATCACAAAGTCTGCACATGTAGACTTCTCCTATTTCCAAAAAACGAACGAGACAATATCTGTATGCACTGGCTAAGCGCGCGAGTGACGTCATCAAAATTTAGCCCCCCCCCCCCCCCCCCGCAAAGCTCTTCCGTACGAGGAATATGAGAAATGACGGAAGATTTGAAAGTTTCTTCTTCAGTTGCTCTTAGGCTTTTCCCACCTTTCAGGAAAGCAGGAATGCTTATCTAGTATCGCATCATACGGTTAAATGTGTTTCAAAATTCCACTTTCTTCAAATAATTCGACTTCATATATGTCTCTTTCGAATAAATCGGACAAAAAGCGTGCTCCACAGTTTAGCGTAACAGCTATCAGACATTTTACAGTATTAGTATGTTAATATGTTGAAAAACTGTTACTTTGTCTTGCAAAATTGCGGGAGGTTTGCACCCTAAATTCGGTCCAATCCACGCTACAACGTACATTTGGCATGCTCTTTACTTTAGGGTGATACCATTTTAATAATTTCTTTCGAAGGGAACATTACAAACTCCATGTCCCTTAAGATCTTGTACAGGAATTGGAAAACGGGGTGAACTGAAATGTTCCTTACTGTCGTTTCACAAATTTGCTTTCTAGGGATACTAATGTTTGAAAGGTGACTCCACTTTTCCATCGCAACAGACAAATAAACAGTTTTTCCTTACTGCTCCAAACATTTTCACGGTTGACAGGTGGTCGGTTAGCTTTGACTGCATTTCCGTTTCCCGCATATCACTCCACTGATATGTTATGCTGTCCAATGGACAGGCCTCATTTAAGAAGTGATACAGAACCTGAGGGGTTGTTTAACCTACAAACTGTTTCATTTGGGTCGAATCTTTTGCAACAACTTCGTAAGAAAGTTTATTAACGACCTTAACGTCATCTTGTGACGACATTCCTTTCATCTCATTCTTCAGAATAATAGTTTGGAACTTACTTCACCGTTCGTGTCTTGTGAAGTCGGTTTGCGACGCTTTGTTGTTTCCATCTTCGCAGTACTTGATCAACCGCATCTTGGGCCTGTAAGTTACCAATTTCTGCTTCTAAAAGGTCCTCCGTTACAATCGAAGGAAGGAACGAGTCGGGGTCATCTTTTCTTGCCTGTTTTGTAACCAAAACCCATAAGGGGGCGAATGGTGCCTCCATTCCTCTCGCAAAATTTTCATCCGATCTCAAAATCTCGGCAGCATTTACGAAGAGTCTCGAAGTCTTGTTTAAAGTGCATTTATTTCGGTCTCGTAGTCTCGGATTTTTTCCCCAAGGTCTCGAAGTATCGGATTTGTTATCAAAGGTGATCGAGGGTCTCTGCTTCGCGCTTCGAGCAAGATGCTTTGGAGGCTCCGCGAGCTGTAAAATCAGTTGGGCCTCTCTCTCTGACCAGTGTACAGCACAGATGTGTTTCTGGTTATCTTGTAAACGGCAAAATGTTTACGAGAACAAGCATTAATTCCACGTTTACAGCGTTCAATTCCTTGCGACGGCTTTGGAAAAGGCTCGAATATTTTTATACCTAGTAGACCTTATTCGCTTCTACATTTTGTTTTCCCAAATTATACAGATCATGTAAGAGTGCAGTTTTAATGACAAGAAAAAGGATCAAATCTCCTGAGTATCAACACATGACCTGTATTGGGAAAACAAAATGTACAAGCGAATAAGGTCTATTTCACTATTTCCTTCAGAGACTTATGTAGTATTTCTGGATATCTGGAATCACCATTACATGTCGCCAACAGCATTGGTACTGACCATATTCATTAAAATGAGACAGCCACAACACCATTTTTAAAACAAAATCTTCACCTACATTTTCCTTTATTTCTCTCAGACAACGCAAATGTTTGTCTGAGTCTCGCAGGGGGTCCGAAAATGTGCAATCTATTTTTAGACCTGGCGCGTTTCGCTCCCATAGGTGTATATGATTAGGCATAGTTTGATACTACACTGGTTAAGTAAATGAATGTAACGAAAAAAAAAATTGACTGATCCAAGGGTTTGAAACTCCTGTTTAGGCTTCTGCGGGGGTGGAGTGGTTTTAGCTGATTGCTAGTGCACTAGTCAATGTAAATGCCCGCCCCCTCCCCCCCCCCCCCCAACCCGGGAAAAGGACTAGAGAAAGTGGGCTAATGTTCCCGCCCTTGGGGCAACATTTTAATTTCCAATGTCGGCAGGTTACATATGCATTGTTTCACCATTGTGTGCAAATTACTCAGTAACAACTTTTTTATTGTCTGTCTTTGTTTTACGTCATTTGTGTCGGTACACGGAGTAGGAGCCCCAATGTCCTTGCTTGTCCCCGCCTACCAGTGAAGGTCTTTATGAATGTTGTCAAGAATATCACTAACAACATTTTTCTCCGCCATTTTGGTTTGGCTCCAGTCTCTTCGTGACATAGTTCTAGACCCCAATGATCCAGCAGTGAAATTCCTCGCTTTCGGTACCGAAGTAGCAAATCTCGGCCAAGACCCCGGGTACCGGGAAAGTTTGAAATGTCACACGTTGGATTTTGCCTCGCTAATGTCCCCGGTATTCCCGGCTTGGGAGGGGGGGGGGCGGATTTACATTGACTGGTGCATTAATTACGAGGTGAAAATACACCTCAAGTATGTAATAAGTCCCTATTGTCATGGTTTAATTTGTGCATGCATGAATACTAATGATATGCAATGCTCCTAAGTAACGAAATATCTTTTTTGGAAGAGACAATTTGTTACTTGGTGCTATTTGAGCTGTTTGTATACTTCATGTAGGTAAGCTGTTACTTTAAATACCTTTTATGGCTTGAGGCCGGTAGGATGACCTCATATGTTGAATTAACTCTTGGTAGTAAGATTCACTTAATTCTGCATTCATTGCCAGGTGATAGTCTGGTTTGTTTCCTTTCAAAACAGCCTGCAGTGTGAACTATATTAAGACTAAATATTAACATAACATAACAAGTAATCCGGCACATGGTGTGAACTTAAAAGATCAACAATCATGGGTAATTATAATATGTGACAACAATATTATTAGAGATATTTAGTAAAAAACAATTTGCATGCTAACACAAATCCTGAAACCTGATTAGTCAGTGTATCACAACTATTCACTCCCAGAAGTGATAAATGTGAAAGTTCTCTTTACAAAAAGAATTGTTACGTTGCAATACATAACAGCCATTAAATAAATCACTCTTTCCATAATGCAATTGACCTAAAGAGATGCCATGATGCAACACTTGACACAGCCATGGTTGATTCTTTGAGTCTCTGCATATCCAAAAGCAATGAGTTACCTGGCTAACACATAATACTTCTAAATTTTTCTCTTTAACAGACTTTTTCCATCTTTGCCCATTGTCATCAAATACTCTCAGATTTAAAATCTTTCTGACCCTGAAAAATATGATATGAAATAAATGATATTTAATGTTTATGTTTTCGTTTTGGGCTTCAAAGCATTTCTATTCCCTTCTTAAATATCCAGATCTTACAATAAGGTATGGTAATCATAATGGCAATTGATTTTTATAGACATTTACTATTTGTTATCTTTCACAGTCTGTCTGTTGGGATATTGCTTTATTCACTCCCTTCTGTTTAGAATTAATTCCATCAATCTAGTTTTCACTAGATCACATATGACAGTGTGCAAGTAGAAAATTAAATAATTTCTGGTAGTCTTATAATTCCAACTGGTTGATTTTCACTAGATCATATCACTCTGCTCTTCTGACAACAACTCAGCAAAATTACACTCTATGACCTCCATCACTAATGAAAATTAAGGTAGACCACGGCCTTCCAAAAACATGACTTTGGGTACCCAGCACCTTTTTGTATTCTGGTGTTTGCAGAAAGGAAGTTAGTTTTTTAAGTCAACAAAAAGAAAAAAAAATAGATAGTTATCTCATGGTCCTAGAGTCCCACACACTCCTGAAAATACATCTAAGGAAAACATAATATAACATCAGGAATAAGGTGATTGTATCCTTACATGTACTCCATTTCCTTACGTGTGTCATGTTTTGAGATTCCAAGTAAAACACAAATCCCTTTTCCAATAGAGCTGACAACTTCACCTTCAACTAGGATTTACAGAGAACAGAAAATGATGCGAGCTGCAAAACTTGGAACCTTAGACAAGAAACTTCACTCCGCACTATCTCTCCCCACCCAGGTACTTAAATGGCTACCAGAGATATAATGCTAGGAATAACCCTGCACTGGACTAGGAACCCATCCAGGGAGTAGTAACAATACTCCCAGGCGTTTTGAAAGCGCTACTGAAACTGGGATAACCTCTGGCTGTGTAGGCTTTATGGCTCACATGCACCTTTACCTTCACTTTAACTCAGACCTTGGGAGTGAGAAGGTTAAGGCACACAACAAGTAATTGACACAGATAAGACCAAGTGAAGGAAACACGAGAGCATCAAAGGGCCAAAACAGCTCAAGGCAGTTTTAAAGTAATTTAGTGATTGCTTTAGTTTTGCATGCTTCAATTTGTGATAGCCTGAAACTTGCCTTTCATCAGTGATGGGCTGCTGGGGTCATACAACTTTCTCAACAGAGAAAAAGTAAAACTATTATTATTGTGACTAGATGGATGGATAACATGTATTTCACTTTGAAATAGTTCTGATTGGGCAATTTCAATGTGTGCATTTGTAACTGTAATTGAGGCCCCTTTGAAAGTAAAAGCGAATGGGCTGTAAAATAATCAGGGTGTTACATACTACTTATTAACCCTTGAAGCTCCGAGGGGTCTCCCTGTGACGAGTAAAATCGTCTGGTGTTAGCCAGAGTAAAATCTGTAAAGACACTATTGGGGCTTAAAGGGTTAACTGAGAGTGAGGTCATAACAGGGAAATTTCTGCCAGGTCTGAGATGGTAATGACTGAACAGATGAGGTTAATAAGTTATTTATTATATAGCCTTTTCAGCACTGGGAAAAAAAACAGAAGGGTTTTTCAATATCCACTTGCACACGCAAGAAGTCATTCAAGGTCATGTTCAGTGAACCAAAACACACCTGACCATGCAATCGAAACCAGAAGTGACAGAAGAAATAGTTTCTTTGAAAATGAGGATGTGTGCTATTGCAACCAAATCATAGCGATATTTATTGATTATTTAAGCTAATCGATTAACAATTATCGAGGTAGAGATCTCATGTATATACCCACCACGAGTCCCCAAATACGTAAGACACGTTAAATTATTCAATGCACCATTCAATTACATCGACATACCATTCAATTACGTACAGGGGACTCGTGGTGACTATATACATGAGATCTCTACCTGTAAATGGAAACAATTACATACAATGGGACTCATGGTAATAATTCATGGTAGGCCACCATATAGTCACCATATATAATGTTTACAGGGGTATACAAGGGTTTACAAGGATATACCTTTGTAAACCCTTGTATACCCCTGTTTATACTACTACATGAGAAATTTCTGTCATTTGATTGGTTAAGAGCAGTGGTATTTCTACTGAATTTGAAATACCTACATGTGAAAATTACAAACCTTTTGCGAGTAGTAGTATAAACAAATAATAGCATGATTTGTACGTGATATTTGGCATAAATACCACTCGAGATATTTCAAAATTGTCTCAAATTTCACTCGCCTAACGGCTCTTGAAATTACGTACAACAATTTCGAAATATCCCTCGTGGTATTTATACCAAATATCACTACAAACCATGCTATTACCTATACAAACACTATATATGGTGGCCTACCATGAATTATATGCCCTCGTGGTGGGTATATACAAATGAGATCTTTGCCGGATTGGGAATGATTTCCGCACAGGTCCCTACTTCATTACGCATGATGTAGCTGTATTGTCTTGGGCATTGTACGCGCAAACTTTACATATTTTGGAGGAACGAAATAGTATATCTACAGCATGCATAATAAAGTAGGGACCTGTGCGGAATTCTTACCCCGGATTGAGTTTTGAAGTGTAACATCAATGGATTTGTTCAATTATCGAAAGCAAAATTAAGGGTAGAATGTCAAATTACACTTACCAGTAACGCTTGCACAAGTAACGCGCTGAATAATAGCCCTCATTGGGATAAATAAATAGAAACACAATCAAAATGATTTAACTAAATTACGTTTGAAAAGTAAATTGAATGCTTTTTCCTGTGATCATGATGGCCAGCGCTGACCATTCCCCCATGTCCCTCTCGGCCATTTAGTTTATAAGAATCAGTTGTTTGATCAAATACGTTTATTGTCACGTTCATCATCCAAAATGGCGTTTGGTTTATTCGTGGGGGCCATAGCACTTTGGTACCATGTTTCTGCCTTCTGTTTTCTTCTCAGTTATTTCGTCTCGCAGTTGTAGCAAGCTACCTGAAGTCGGAGATGAAAATCTAAGCTGTTTCTCGTATTCGTAGGAGGGCGGTGAATTGTTCTCTCGAAGTCTTGTGTGTCGACGTTTATGTACAAAACAGACCAGCCTAAAGTACAGGTGTAAAACACTCACTGGTCAAGTTTCCACAGGAATCGCATATTTCTGCTTCGTTGAGAAGGATTCCAGTTGGGATAAAACTTTAAGAGAATACAAGCACTCTTGCCCGTTCGTTCTTCCAGTTTTTATCGTTCCAACCAACAAAGAACCCCGCGACACAAAGGAAAATTTCGATTCTTTGTGTAAACAATGATGGAAGAAAACGTGGTTTGCGAAGCGAAAAATTTCTGAAACCGCGAAAGCGACGACTGGTTCTCCTTCCAGGTCTCTTCGTTCTCTCTTCGGGGAAGAACTGTTTTACACCAGGCAGAGAAACAAAATGTGCAAAGAAATAGTCAGTTATGCACCAAGCCGCTGAACACGGTAACAGGTGATTTGCAAGAAAATTTTTTATTCAGCAAAAGAGCCTAATTCTTTATTGGAGTGCCAAAGAAATGGAACTAACGTCAGCTCTTCTGTCAAATCTTTGAAACACTAGATTTGTCATCGGACGCTTTGGTTGCATGGATGTTGAACTTTACTAATTTCTTTCAACGTTAGTTTTTCAACCCTTTTTTCAGTAGCGGGCAAATTTGCGTGTTTGTTTTCTGAACGTGATAGTCATAACCGCAAAGATTGTTTCGGCAATTTTCTTGTGCCCTATTGCGATTGATTCTGTGTTAAAACTTAACGAAAAATAAATTAAATGGCAACGGATTGAATCTTTTTGGGGTTGTACCTAGTTTGTAGTGAAGAAAGCAATTCTTTGTCTGCCGAAAGGCCATGATTTTCATATCAATTTTTATTGGTGAAAGGCTTGGAGATTATGATTGTCCGTTTTTCGATTCCAAACAAACATTTCTTGCTCTGTAAATAATCAAAGTAAGCAAGATTGCCCAGTAATTCCACAGAGCTCTGATGTTGGGTTATCAGTTTAAATCAGTTTCGTTCCCCGTCTGCAGGTGAAACTTATGCTTGGCGCTAAATCACCGCCTTTGTGAGGGCGTACAAATAACAGAGATAGGAGCAACATTTGCCAACAAACTTGGCTACATCAGCGAAAATTGATATCTGAGGAGAAGTTGACTGAAAATAAGAGAAACATGGCATATGACGAAATTGAGAATTGTCAGATACCACCGATATGAAATGTAGTTTGTACAATTCAATCTATGTGCCTTGATGAATGCGTGCAAAGTTTGTTATCTGTCGGATTATCTGAAGACACTTCGTGTCTCTTCGTTTCCCGCAAGCCACCATACTGCAGTTTGAATTCAGTCTCTGCTGCTTCTTGCAATGAAGAGTAGTCTAGTGTATGAAAAGCTGGTTCCGTTGAGTTACAACTTCGATTATAGTTTTGGCAAACCCGCCGCTGCATAAAGATGATCTGCGGCCAGTAACGCGAATAAAACGAGTTTGATTTGAGGCTTGGAATTGTAGGACACTGAATCTCAATAAACTTTGAGGACAAAGGACGAAAAAAGTATGACATTTTTTTATGTTTTTGGGATCTGGGTAATAAGCAAGTGAAACGGAAAATAGTCATTTCAAAGACAGTACGTTGGAAATTGGCCAAGAGCTTGATCATATTTGATCAAGTTATTTTCCTCAGAGTTTTCAAGTCCATAGCTCATCGCGTGATATGTTTGAAAGAGCGACATGCACGATTTTAATTCAACTCAGTTCGCCGCCCAAGAAATTTTCTAAGATAACTGATTATTGGATCTAGACAAAAAATAGGTACGTATAGCATGCCAGTATCGTGATCCACTAGATAATGTTTCTATGTGTAAATTTAATGCTTCAAAGCACAAATACTTTCCAGGAAAGACCGCTGGAAACTTGAGGTAACGAAACTTTCTGTCGTGATCCTCTTAGCGAACCACTGTAAATTTTAAGTGCGACATCTTAATAATTGACAATATTACGAACATCTTTTCCACGTCTAATATTTGGTCGTCAAGTAATACCCCGACACATCAGCACTGCATTTTAATTTTATAAAGAAAAGGTGGAACACCTTTCTCTAACTATTGAATGTTTTCTTTGAATTAACGTGTTTTTCTTGGCACGTTTTGTTGAAACGTATTAGAATGGCATTGCTTTTGAATACATTTAGATAAAACACCTCTGTCCGATTAAGCTGTTAATTTTGGAAGCTTTACAGACTGACCAATTTCGATTAGATGAAATCGTTTCGCCTCTAGTTGTATTGTATTTGAAGTAATTTAACAATTTTTTAGGCTAAAAGCGACACTGACGAATATGCATTATTCCGAGTTGAAATTCAGACAAAAAAACCTGCCGCCGGTCCGCCATACCTTGCACAATGTAACCAGGTGGAATTGTGGAGGCATATTAACGGTGAAATTTTCCACGGTTAGAAATTGTCAAACAACTTTCATTTTGCACCAAAAGTTCAACAGCGATTTAACAGCCTTCAGCTTATTAGTGCGTTAACCATAAACGTATTGAATGAAAATTGTATCCTGGTAAAAACTAATAAAAACAACAGTACCGTCCATGTCTTGCATTTATTTGGCAGGAGATGGGTTTTCAAAATGTTTTTTTTTTAAATGGACGTCCTATAACATAGAATGTATATTTTTATGTCATATAGAAGGAAAGAGTGCTATAAAGTATAGTAAATAGAGTAAAGAAGCATTCTGCTGCCTTAATAGGAACTCGCGATTACGAATGTTCGAGAACATCTGATCGGAATTTAGACTACCCTCGAGCATGTGCATAGACATTTTTAAATACAATATCCGGCCATCCGTAATTTGTTTTTATCATTAGTACGTGATTGTTGCAGGACTAATAAAACTATAAACTGTGCTGCTGTTAGCCGGATAGAGTCAGAACACGCTGCTATCAATCCGATTAATTTTAAATCGGTTCGTTTGCTGCGACATCCAACTAAAACGTGCTTAGAATAAAAACGGTCTCAGGAATTCAAACAACTCTTTTTCATAACATACCGTTTATTAAAAGCAAATCAATCACATCAATAGCCAGCTCGCATCACTTTTTAAATACACGGGAGACAGTTAGCGTCTGTCTGTCATTGGTTAAAAGCGTTTTATACATCTACTATTTTAAATTCTTCCTGCACTACAGATATTTTCGTTTCGAAATGAAAATTTATGGATAATTTTTAACTTGAAAAAAAATCCTGTCATTTCTGGAAGACATCGGCCACTGTTTCTCAGCCGATTGGGTAGTTAATTTTAGAAATTGCTATTTGTCTCTAAAATCGAAATGACAAGCAATTTGTGGGACTGCCTCTCAATTTTTATAACAGCTGTCCATTTTCAGCCATTCTTACATGTAGAATGTTTGGTCTATCGCAAAAAATTCCAAATAACTTCTTAAAAGTTGAAACGGTAAACGGAGCCAACATTTTTCAAGAAATTAAAGGCTATCTTTTGCTGAAGGGAGCAAGCCTGTTCGAAATACGGAATTCCACTGTCAGTTTTCGGCCTTGGAGGCAACTTCTAGTACTTCTGGAAACAGCCAACTCTGGCTGGAGTACAACCTTGTTCCCAGGGTCTCTCTTCTTCTCGCACCCAAGCGAGCGAGAGAGGGGCAGGAAGAAGAGAGACCCTGGGAACGAAGTTTTTGGTCTTGCACAAACGGGCTGCCATTTAACAGTTATTCTATGAGCCAACTATCAGCCTTCGCAGATGACCACCAGCTTTATTACGCCCATAAAGACCCAGAACAAGCAGTAATGGGGATCAATCATGATGGTAAACTTCAAGCTGGTACAGTGAAAATTTTCTTCAGGGAAATTTAAGCAAATATCAAGCCATGGTCATGTCTGAGTACACTCCACTGCAGGACATTGCAATTGACTCTGTTAACATAAAACTAACAGAGGATCTCAAATTGCAAGGTGTCGTCATTGCAATTGATACACCCTTATTGTTTTCTGAGCAAATATCTGCAGCTTTCAAGAAGGCTAGTATGCGGGTGGGAGGGCATATAATTCATGGTAGGCCACCATATAGTCACCATATACGATGTTTACAGGGGTGTACAAGGGTTTACAAAGGTACCATGAATTATATGCGGGTGGGAGTGCTGATGTGGTTGCGTAAACTGATCATATCGATCAAAGGAAAACTCAGTATATACAAGGCTGAAATACTACCATGCATTCCTAACATATTGTAGCCTTGTTTCGATCTTTTGTAAGGGTTCAGATAGGAAGAAACTCGAGCGAGGAAATGAGAGGGGTTTGAGAGGTGTTTTCTACGACTGAAAGTCTTCATGTAATGAGCTGCTGTCTCGAGCACGTTTGACGGCTGCAGGACATTGCAATCTTTGTTTAAAGTAAAAAAAGAGCTTTTTCTCACAATTATTGTCGATCGTTTTTTATGAACCACCTTCCAGTTATAAATTGAGAAATTCAGACTTCTTTATTCACAGGATAAATACTGTAAAATTTGGAAAGCACTCTCTAAGATACTTTGGGCCGTTTCTTTGGTCAAAACTATCAAGTAAGAACATTGGCCATAACCTCCTTAAGCCCTAAGGGGTCTTCTTGTGACGAGTAAAATCGTCATCCTTAGTTATCTTTGCTCATCATTTAGTCACTTCAGGGGTTTCACCGACTTGAAGCCATTTTGAAATTTTAGAAGCCAACTTTATTGTTGTTTTTGTTGTGTAATGTTTATCAGAACTTCGGACATTTCGGCGGACGGAAGAGTTTGAACAGGAGCCCATAGCCCCTGGCTCAATTCTTTTTTTTTTATTTGTAACATATATAGTTAGTACAGGGGACTCTAATAACTATGTTTGTAAGAAAATTTGAGTTACGTGGCCCGAAATAACCTCAAATCGAAGTTTTTAGCTTTCTTGGTGGTTTTCGGTACGGCGTTCTGCATTTGCTCTTGCATTTCTTTGGTAGAAAGCTTATAAAAGCTATTTTCTTTCTCCATATTTGCCAAATTGTTTACCTTAGCATCAATTGGCGTGGTCATTTTCCATATAAGGTCAAAAAAAGCTGATAACCGAGATTGAATGAGCCAATCAGGAGGCCAGAAATGCAATATCTGAGGTTGAAAATATTTTACAATAAAGTTGAAACACAGGTAGCCCAAGCTCTACTGTCTATGTTGGTTGTGCCTAAATCACACCGTTCAAAAGGACAGCCGAGAAGTACTAGGAACTAATTTCCGATTCGGCTGGCTTTCGGAAATTCTCGATAAATCCAATATGGCGTCCCATGCGACTGACTTTCCATCAGTATAACGCGATAAAAAAAAACTTGGATCGAAGACCAAGAGAACTTTGTTCTACAATAAGGGCTACGTATCTTCCTCTCTGAGCGGTTGGAGCTTCATTATATATCGTTACTTTTATGAAAGTTTATTGTAACATACAAGGTATTCATGCCCGTACACTTTAAGTGTAGAGCAGATTGTTCCTTGCAAGACGGAGAGTTGTCATTTTGGTATTCCTGTAGGAATTCGTATTCATTTAACACAGTCTTGCGTTCTTTTTTGTCTTGTTCCTCTGGGCGGTACTAAATAAGCTAGTAATACCGGCCAGAGGGTCATGCTTGACATATTAGGTTTTGTCTGTCATTTAAGCTACACGTGGATATTCATGATCATTACTTGATTCCCTTCTTTACTTTTAAATTTTTTCCATTATGTCAAAGCAAGTTGACAGAAAAGAACATTTTGTTCTGTTTTGATGTCTTGTAGTAGTAGATGAGAGTAATTTCACCCACACACATGTTGTTGTTGTTTTCACCCACACACATGTTGTTTTTTTTACACACACGCGCGCACATTTTTTGTTATCACTCAAGAGTACGAAAAAATTTATGTAAAGATTCACTCAAAATTCCATAAGATCAATCAAAGGTGAAGATTAGCCAAAAACCGTAAAGGTTCCTAAAGATCTCGGAAATTTTTATCAGAGAGTTAATCAGATATTGCGAATAAAAAATGATTTGAAGATAAGAAATATTTTATAAAAATAACAACATGGATAGATTTACTGTTGATCAACTGAAAGAACTTGCAAAAGAATATAATATTAAAGGAAGGTCAAAATTGAGGAGAAAAAGCGACCTTTTAACAGAACTGCGAAAAAATAATGAAATCGTTGAAATGTATGATAATGTGGAACCACAACTTGGCACGCCTCCAGGTAGCCCCCCGCCCTCCCCCCGCCCAGGCACACCACCAGGCCCGCCACCAGTTTTTACTAAACCTGAAAATAAAAATATTCCTAAACAGAAGGAAAGACCTCTCCTAAACCCCGTAAAAAATATTCCACCCAAAAATTCAAAAGTGTCAGAAAGAATAAAGTTTTTTGAATCTGTTAAGAATACCAAAAATTCTAAAAAATCCGAGCCAAAAAGAATATTCAAAAACTACAAAGTGGAAGATAGAAAAAAGTTTTATGATTCGGTTACATTTACAACTAATGAAAATTTACCTAATAAACCGAAAAGGAATATAATTAAAAATTACAAAGTGGAAGATAGAAAAAAGTTTTATGAATCTTTAAAAAATCTAACAAATAAAAAAATCATAAAACCAATTCCACCGCCTAGAAAAAAGGTTAATAATCAAACACAAAATAAAACTAAAACAGTAGAAAATAAAGATAAGAAAATTAAACTAAGACCTCCAACAAATTTTAAATTTATTCCTTTTGGAAGAGAACCTGACGAGATAGTGGGGCAAAACAACATTGTAATAAATGCGGATCTTAATAATGACATATCACAAATAATTATTGATAGAATAAGACCGGAGATACAGACGCGAACAAGGGTTGTATATGGTTTCAAAGCAGAAATTCATCGGGGAAAAGGAGAAATAGTTGAGTACCACAAAACAATTTCAGGGAAAAAACTAGGAGCTTTAAAAACATTAAAAGAAATTGAGGAGTATATTGAACAATGTGAAATAAAAAGACTAGATTTGGATAACGTAGAAGTTTGGAATAAAGCGTATCTTCCGGCAACAGAAGTTGTAAAAAAACCTGGTGTATATCAAGGCAGAGTTGTGTTTAAAGAAGTTCATGTAAAAATAATCCATACAAATGAAACTTTAATGGGTTGTGGGCCTTTACCAGATTGGCTACACAAAAAGAAATCTATTCATGCACTTGATAATTATGGTAACAAAATGTGTTTTTGGAATACCCTGGCCGTGTTTAGGAACTATCTTGATGAGAAAAATAGACCCGCCGAAAGAATAAAACAATTAGCTTTAAAACTAGCTCAAGAATTTTATGGTAAACCAAATCTGAAAGAAGAAGATATAAAAGGAACAGATCTTATTGAGCTTGAAGATATCTCAAAGTTTTTTAATATTAACATTAGGATATTTGAGCCAAAAGAAGACCAAAAAACGTGGGTTATGGTATACGGAAAAGGTAAGATTAAAAAACAATTACCAACTTTGGATGCAGGAATTCATAATGACCATTGTTTTTACATAAAAGATTTACCGATGTTGACTAATAGTTGGGAATGTCATGGATGTGAACAAAGATTTAGCAGACATGATAATTATAATAGACATTTGAATGACAATACATGTACAGGAGGAAAAACACAAGTAATTTGTAAAGGTAAAAAATGTGTTCCAACAATGAGCAGCTCAGAAAAAATATTTTATGGGGGAAATACCCAATTTAGTTATGTTGGATGCAGATGGATAGAGAAACAGTCTGAACTTATAGGTAAACATATTCATCATGCACTATGTGGCCATGGTGGTGAAAGATGCGTTAAGGATGGTGAAAAGGAGATTTTTTTGGTGGATGGTTACGAACCTGTGACTAATACAGTTTTTCAATTTTACGGGTGTAAATGGCATGGATGCCCCTGTTCAACTTTTGATAAAATTAGATACAATGAAACGATGAGAAAGGAACAAGTAATCAAATCTTTGGGGTATAATTTAGTATCTGTTTGGGAGTGCGAAAACCCTGAATTAAAATATGTAAACTTTAAAAAGAAATTTTTTCACTATCCATATTTTATTGTTTGGGATTCTGAAGCAATGCAACCAAAACGACCTGAAAAGATTACTGAAGATCTAACTTTTATAAATAAACATATTCCGATTAGTATAGCTATATCTGATAATTTATCGAAAAAACCAACGTGTTTTGTGAATAATAATCCAGAAGAGCTTATAAAAGATTTTGTTAAAGATTTGGAAAGAAGACAAAAAGATATTGTTAAAAAAGTGCGGGAGGATTATCCTCTTCCTGATGAAGATAGTATTCCCAAAAAAGTAAAAGAGATGCATGAAGAGTGGTGTAATCAAGTTCCTGTTTTAGGTTTTAATTGTGGAAAGTATGATTTTAATATGATTAAGATACATTTTGTAAATAATTTTACCGAGATGGAGGGTACATTAAATGTGGCAAAAAAAGAAAATAAATATATGTACCTTAAAAATCCCCGTTTCAAATTCTTGGATATTATTAATTACTTAGCACCCGGACTTTCGTTTGATAAGTGGTGTAAAGCAAATAACTGCGAACAACAAAAACTTTTCTTTCCCTATCAATTTTTGGATAGTTATGATAAGCTTTCTCACATTGGCCCTGTAAAATATGAAGATTTTTACTCAGATCTCAAAAAGAAAATAACAATATCCCCCCAAGAATATGAAGAATATAAGGCCGAAATGAAAAAAAGAGGGTGTATAACCATGAAGGATTGGTTGATAGAGTATAACCAAGGTGATGTTATTCCTTTTGTAGAAGCGGTTGAAAAAACACGCGAAAAATATTTCGGCGATGAAATAGACATGCTGAAAGACGCGGTATCAATCCCAGGAATATCAATGAGATATGTGCTGAATAAAGCCATAAAAAATAATAAGGGAAAGTGTGATTTGTATACTCCAGGCGATCCTTGCTATTGTGTATGTAGTGTTAATTGTGAAAAACCGAAAAGCGGTAAGGGAAAATGTAAAAAATGTTTTACTATAAGAAAAGAATGTACTAAATGCAGTAAAAATAAAGCTTATGATCTTTTAAAAACAGGCATGGTCGGGGGTCAGGCACAGGTTTTTGTTCGTTGGGTTGAGGTTGGCAAGTCATTTATTCGTTCTAATAATTATAAAAATCCAAAACCATGCAAAACTATCCGCGGGTATGATGCAAATAGTTTGTATTTATCTGTGTCGGGGATGGAAATGCCTTGCGGTAAAGAGAAATATTTTGAAGTAAAAAATCCAACAGATTCTGAATATATTAAAAAAATTTGCAATGATATTCTTACAGATAAATTTTTCGGTTTCTGCCAAGTGGATATTCACACCCCAGATAATCTTTTAGAAAAATTTGAGGAGATGCCTCCTTTATATGTTGTAGATACTGTCCATGAAAATTTAATACCTGATCATATGAAAGAATATCAAAAAGCTACAGGCAGAAAAACTATAAAAGGAGCACTAAAATTGTTGAGCGTTACAAGAGCAAATAAAATTTTAGTATATACACCTGTAATAAAATGGTATCTTAATCGGGGGTTGATAATAACAGCTGTTCATAAAATTATAGAATATCAACCGGGTAAACCCTTTGAGTGGTTTCCAAGTGAAGTAAGCAATGCAAGAAGAGATGGGGATATTCAGGTTATTCTGGAAAAGTTAAGTAAAGCTTTTGATGATGATGTCGTAGCTCTTACTAATGAATTAAATCAATTTCCTGATATATTAACATTTATTGAAGACCATACTGAGAAGGAGGGTTTGATAGAAAAACTAAAACCAAAATATAAAGGTTGTAAAGAATTGGCTGATACCAACAAACTAAAAGGAAACGCATTTTATGGCAAAATGATTGAAAATAAACAAGAACACAAGAATACAAGTTATACTCAAGACGAGGATGATGTTAATATGGCTATTAGAAGCCCGTTCTTTCTAGATATGGAAAAGATAAAGGAAACTTATGAAATAATAAAAAAGAAAAGGAGTGTAGAAATAACCACCCCTTATCAGTGCGGAATAGCTGTATATCAACTATCCAAACTTAGAATGTTAGAATTTTACTACGATTTTATTGATTATTATTTTGACAGAAGTGATTTTGAGTTGATTTATTCAGATACAGATAGCTATTACTTTGCATTTTCTGATGAAGATTTGGATAATCTTGTAAAACCTGAATTAAGAAATGAATATTTTAGGGAAGGTAAAGCAAAATTTCTATCAACCACAAAATATCACGATAGAACACCGGGGCTGTTTAAGAAAGAGTTTGAAGGAATAAGAATGATTGCTCTTTCACCAAAATGTTATTACACCGATGATGGAAAGGGAAAAACAAAGTTTAGTTGTAAAGGGACAATACAGCACCAAAACAATATGACGTGGGATAGATACTATGAAGCTTTAAAAGGGTCAATAGATAGGGTAAAAAACACAGGTTTTAGAGTTAATAAAAACGAAATTGTAACATATACTCAAAACAAATTAGGACTTAACGCATATTATGATAAAAGAAGAGTTGAAGAAGATGGAATTCACACAAAACCTTTGTATTAAATCGGCTTTCCGCTTTGCGGGGAGGGCTCTGCCCGAATTTGCCGGTCCTAAGGAAATCATTTCAAAACAGAAGAAGGAGGCAATTCAGTATCATAGGGGACAACTTGAAGTTCTTCTCGCACAAAACCCCGTCTTGGCCCGTCTAATAAATAATATAAAACGGGCTGGTTGGGTGAAACGACTCTACGCGTAATATAATAAACTTTTATGCTCCAAATAGGATCAGTAGCTCGCCTTTTTTCACCACCCTCAAGTTCCCCCGGAGATAATAAATATCTAACTTTAACCTCAATTGGTAGTCTAACTTCATCAACCCCCACTTCGCGTTGGTATTTTTTAGGCTCAATATCAACCTCTTTCAGTTTTATAGCCTTAGCAGGTTCTTTACCGGTTATTCTTGTTGGTGTATTATTCAAAGTTTTTAGAATATCAGGTAATCTTTTCACCCATACTCTGGATCGGGCAGAGCCCTTTCGTTCCTCAGTCATTTCTTGCGCATATTGATGACTAAATAATCGTTCACCTAGTATTCTGTTTGCTCTTTCAACAAATGCTTGAGCTCTATGATTTCCAGCTTCACTTCTCTGTATTTTAACATTATGGTAATTCATAAGTTTAGAAACCGCACCCATAAATTCTTTTCCAGGATCAACCATTAATGTTTTAGGATATCTCATTCTCGCTTCGCGGTCTATTTTCCTGGAATATATTTTTTCAAAAGCTTTAGATATCTCTCTACTTTCTTTTGAGGTTAATGGTTCAGCATCTTTGTATCTTGAAGCCACATCAACCACAACTAAAGCATATCGATATGTTTTTCTTCCAACTCTATCATGAGGTAAAAATAATAAATCTGCTTGGTGGATCTGATTAGGTTTATCCACAGTCCAGTGTGGTCTGGGTATATATTTAGGAGCTGGAAGATATATTTGCCATATTGCTTGTTTCTCTAACCATTGTTTTGCCTCATTTTCACTAACCTTTGCCTTTTCAGCTAATTTATTAATAGCAGAATATCCTTTCCAATATCCTTCAGTTGAATAATATATTTTTGAAAGCATCTTTTCGTTACTCATTTAAAGATTAACCAAAGTATCTTATAAATCAATATGACGTCTGAAAAAATTAACCCAAACAGGATTCCGAGAGTACCACTAGGTTTGAAAGCGGAATCAACATTGAATAGAATTACTCTAAATCCCTCATCGGCAAATCCCGGAGAAACTCTATACATAAATATTCCTAAACTTTCTGAAAATTTAGTGATTGCACCAGGAAGCGTATATCTGGTATTTAACTTGACCGTTGAGGGGCATGAAAATAACACCCTAGTGAATAATGTAGGTAGTAACCTTGTATCCAGACTCAAGGTTCTTTTTGGAGGTGAAACACTACAGGATACACAAAGATACGATCTATTTCAAACATACCACGACTTATTCTTAACGGATGAAGACAGAGATGATGGATTAAGGCAAGGTATTTCTTCTAAAAATATGAGGAAGTTACGGACAAATGCGGGGGATAAAGTAGACACAGATGCAAAGGAAGTAGCACTTGCAGTAGTACACAACTCTAAGTACCACATCGCACTAAATCATCCTATTCTCAACGATCATGGGGTTTTCTACCCAAAGGCGTTAGATCATCAACTAATATTTGAGATTACTTTAGCTCCAGTTCACGATATTGTTGTTTATTCAGATACAACAAAGACCCCAACTTACAAAATCACAAACCTTGAGATGGAATATTCTTGTATATCAAGCGAATACTTAGCTCGCGAGGCACAGGCAGCTTATCAGGTTGGTAAAGGATTCTTTTATGAGAATGTCACTCTACACAAAACTTTCACCATATCCAGACCTACTGATAGTGTTATAAACCAGCATATTAATCTACCTAGAAGGTCAATTACAGGGATATTATGTTTGTTTGTGATACCATACGTTGGAGGAAAACGAGACTCCGAGAATTTTTCCAATCCGGGCATCACCTCAATCAATGTTGATGTTAATGGCGTTCCAAATCGTTTATACTCAAAGGGAATGGCGCCGTCTGATCTTTGGGAGTCGGTAAAGAAGAGATTTGGAAGAAATGAAGGTTCCTCCCTTCGGTCGGTGAAAGAAAAGGATTTTTATGGTAATAAGTTTGCTCTGTGGATAGATTTGAGAACACACCCAGATAATAACATTCATGGAGGGGGTTTAGCCTTAAACAACGCACAAGATGGTATAAAAATAGAAATTAAAAGAATAGCCATTGGTTCTGGCATTATGACTTGTTACATGTTTGTTGTAGCTGATGCATTAATGGAGGTTATGAATTCAAACTTAAGATCAATCATGTACTGATCGGCGCGGAAGCGCCTCCCCGCTACACGGACCGAACATAGTGAGGGAAGAACCTAACTTAAAAACCTTTAGTTATGATACAAAAATGGAAGAATTACGAGATAAAATTCCTTTTCATTGTATAATAACTGGCCCAACAAATTGTGGAAAAACAAAGTACATAATTGATCAACTCCGAGGGCCATTCCGAAAATTGTTTGAATTCATTGTTTTAATATGCCCAACTTATTCTAAAAATAAAACATATCATAATTTTGCTCGGGGAGATAAACGTTTCTATGTATTATCACCAGATGCTAGTAATGTTGATGAGATTAATGAGTTATTAACTGATTGTCAAACTTTATTCTCCGGAACAAATACACTTATAATTTTAGACGATTGCGCCGTTTCGAGTGATCTGAAGAAACGAACGAATAAGTTTATAGATTTAGCATTCTCCGGAAGGCATCATGGTTTATCAGTTTGGGTTCTCACTCAACAATTAACATCGATATCAAAACCATTCCGTGAAAATGTGGCATGTGTGGTCTCATTCCATAATCCATCACAAAGGGGGATGAAGATGCTTTTCGAAGATTACGGTGGTGATTTGGATTATGAATTAGGTAAAAAGTTTGTTCAACTCCTGAAAAAAGAAAAATATTCTAGGCTATGTTTGAGTTTGCGTTACCCATTTAATTGTTATTTGGAGATCCCTGAGGTGATTTCCTTCGGACCGGCGTAGCCGATTTAAAAATAACCCATGTATTATCAAAAAGATGACAAATGTTGAAGATTATATAGAAGAACAACCTGGGGTAAAAGACAATGTAAAAGATGATAATGAACTTGAAATAAAACAAGAATCACTAGCCATTCTAGCATCCTTAGGCACTACAAAAGAATATTTAGGAGTTGATATGAGTTTGGGAGATGTAAAAAAATTATCAGTAAAAGATGTAGAAAAATATTATAATCGCTATCAAGCGGTATTAGGTAAAAAAATTAGCGGAGGATTGGTAGATTCATCCCTACAATTAGTTTCTAAAGTAATTTCTTATGTGGTTCCTGTGGATGATATAGAAGCTCTTTGTGATGATTTGAAGAATGATGATTTGGTTAATCGTGAACTAACAAACATTGTAGGGCTCTTAGCATTGAAAGCAGGAAGATTGGCAGCACTTGCTAGCGGGCTATTTCAAGTAGCTAAACACGTTAAATTCAAGACCCAAAGGGCCCCGGAGGACAAAAATCAACAATTTACAAGTACAACTGAGCATAAAAATCAAGAGATTTCAAGTACAACTGAGCAGTCTACTAAGCAAGATGCAAGCGGGTCTGATACTGTTTACTAAGCATGATTTAAAGATTTCTTAATGATATTTAAAATAATGTCTGACCAAACTGAACGAAGTGAAGGAGGAACAGAAGTTGCGGAACAAATTACAATGGATCCCACGCCTGAGACCCTACGGGCCGCGGAGCAAAAGAAAGATTCAAAAAAGAGGGAGAAAGATCCAAAAAAAGTCGCTGCTGGTAAGAAATTAGCGGAATATAACAAAAAAGCGAAAGAAGCATTAGCTAGGGAGATGAAAAGGGAGCAAAAAATTAAACGGGACGAAGAGAAAAATGAAGAAGAAACAGTTGAATCAAAATCATGGCTTCCTGAGTTATCTTTTACTACTGTTTTATCCGTTGTTGGATTGGGGTTTACAGCATTTGATATTTTTATGAGATACCGACAAAAGGAGGATAATAAAAACAGAATACCTGCTTGTCCTGCGGTATCTCAAGCCCCTCCCATAAAGATTCATAATCCACAACCAAAAATTGGAATGATGTAATTATAAATTATTTTTTACTACAAACCCTAAAGATATCTAAAGGTTTCTTACTGATGTAGTAAAAAATCATGTCAAACGAAAACAAACTTGTGAAAACTGTTACTGATTCCGCAGTACTTATCGGATTAGCAGCTGGAGTTGGTTATGTAGCTAAAAAAGTTATGAAAGAATCATTTATGAACGATCCATCCTCAAGTATTACAAATTATGCAAAATGGGTAGCTGTATTGTCAGGTAGTATGTACCTAAAAACATATTTAGAGGATCAAAAGATTTTACCAAATTAAACATGGCAACAATAGCAATGATGTTTGGAGGAGCAGTATTAAATGCAACTGCCTTTGTTGGTGGATCATATCTTGCAAAATATATCTCGGGTGATAAAACCGATACAGAGAAAATACGACACGATAAGGCATTAGAAAAATATCAAAAAGATTATGCGACATTTCAGGAAAATAGACAGAAACTAATTGATTGGAAAGTACAACAAAAAGATGAAAAATACCAAGCATCAAAAAATATTTCGAATACCGATGAACAGTTTGAATTATATTCCGCTTCGCTCGATGAACCAAAATTCTCTGATTATTATAGACCAAGTAGTAATCAAAAGACGGGGGAAATGTTATATGTGGGAGGAGGAATGTTGGCATTAGGTTATGCAGCAAGTAAATTATTTTAACTTATTATATAACTTGTAATACATAAGTTATATAACATAATTCTATTTACATGAGACTTCCATCATCATCGCTATCAATATCAGATTTTATACATAATTCTTCTATTAATTCAGCTGATGATTTTGCCTCTGAAATAGCAACTTCTTCATCATATTTTGGTTTACGCATTAATTTTTTGACTTCAATTTGTGGTTCTATATAAGCTTCATATAATTTTACTTGAAGAGAAATTATTTTTGCACCAATAAACATTGATTCAATTTTGATTGCGCATTCAGTGCGACAACGTTTATTCAATAAATCTGTATATTCAATTACTTCATCCGTTTTCATATTATAAAATTTTGTTAGGTATCTATTTTCTCTTCTTGAATGCATTAATTTTGCATACAATGTTGGTCCTTTTCCTTCAGCTTTTTGCATATAAGTTTTATTATTAGCATCAGTAATTTTCACCATTTTCCAATATAAAGGATTCAAACCTCCTTTTATTTTTTCAAGATCTTTCCTTTCCAAATCATACTTTTCAATTTTGTCTTTATTTTCTATCAAATGATCTATACAGCAATCCACTATTTCGTTAAAATTATTGAGCCATTTTTCTTCTTCTTCCGTTGGTTCATCCCTAGACCATAAACACAAAGGAAAAGTATATCCTGTAATTTTATTTGTTTCTGGGTTTACATTTTCTGAAACTCCATATGAATACAAACGATTAGTTGGAATAACTAATTCTCCTTCAGTTCCATCTTCATTTTTTGTAAAGATGTTAATACGTTTGAATTCAATCTTTGGTTTTGTTCCAGGAACTTCCCCTGAAATTGGTTTAGAAAATACAATATTTTGTTTTGGGTTGTAATTGTTAACATTTATTAATTGTGTGTTTTCATTAGACATTTTATTTTCATTTTATATATCATATCTCTAAATCAAATTTAGTTTTTAAAATATTCTACATTCTTTTCTTTGCAATCCTAAAGGGTCTAAAGATTTCTTACTGATGAGTAAAAAATCATGGAGGAAGAAGAACCATTAATACCAAAATTTGAAACAACTGATCTAGATGATGGTGATGGAGATCATATTCAAATGGAACCAATATCATCCACCACTAGGGTAATCAACCCTGATGATGGGGTGGCAGAAACATCGTTTGGTGGTAAAACTGATACTTTTTTACTGAAAGATTTGAGAAATAAGGAAATTAAACAAGATGAAGCATGGTATGAGATTAGACGTAAATTCCCCAAAGTTGATCCTGTCAAATCTTCATTTACAGCTAGTCTAGATGAATATGGTCGGGTGGTTGTTAGACTAAAAAGACTAGGAGGTAAGTCACACCTTTTTTTCAGACGGGATGGTGAAGTGAATGATAAGTTGCCAAAAAAAATAATGGAGAGTCTTGGTCCTAGAGCAGAAGAAGTTATGAATGTTAATGATGATGAAATGGCTAAGAGAAAAGGGTTCGTTAGTAAAATGAAAGAGAAGGTAAAATTCCTAAGAGTTAAACCAAATAAAACCCCAGAAGATATTAGTCAAATTGAAACTCAAGAGAGAGAAATTGCTGATCAAGAACAAGAGATAAACAAACTTGAAGATGAGAATGAAGGGATACAGAAACGAATGTCATTACGAGATCGCGTGAAGTATATCTTCAAAAAGTACGGTTTTACAGTCTTTGCTGTTGTAAGTGCTGTTGGTGTTGTTATTGGTGTTATAGTTTCTAATCTTTCCAAAGGTTTATCCACATTAGGTAGGGGTGTTGGTAATGGTTTTAAAGCTATTGGTAAGAAACTCGGTGAACTATTACCTGGAATGGTTGGTGCAATAGTCAGCTTTCTGTTCAAAACAGCGGGTGAGGTTATTGGATTTTTAGGAAAGAATGCTTGGCTTTTGATAATGGCTGTGGTTCTATATTTTGTGGAACAAATGAAAAGGTGGAACAAATGAAAAGGCGGAACAAATGAAAAGAGACCCTACGGGCCGCGGAGCAAGAGAAAGTAACAAATTTAAAGATATCATGTTGATCATTAAAATACAATATGGATGACTATAATAGAATTTATCCACAATTACCAACGAATGGTGATCCTAGTTCCTCCCTTCAGTCGGTTAATTTCAGACTACAAAAATCATGTGAAGTACTACAAAATCTTGAGAAGGAAATTAAACATTATGAGGAAGTTAGAAAAAAGTATAATCGAGCTAGAGGTATATTTACAAAAATAAGTGTTAGTAGTGGAGTGTTTTCAGTTATCTTATCTGCAAGTGGATTGGGGACCTCTCTTACTGGTTTTGGTGCTGTTGTTGGTATACCATTAGGAGCTGTGGGGGGTATTTGTGGGGGAATATCGGTTGGATTTGGATACGCATCAAAAAGACTTTCACAAAAAGTTAGTAAACATGAACAAACAGTTTCTCTTGCAAAAGCAAAAGTAAACACTATTAACGACTTGGTTTCAAAGGCTTTGAAAGATAATGTTATATCTGATCAAGAATTTTCTCTAATTTTATCAGAGGTGGATAAGTTTGAAAAACTAAAACTAGAAATCCGCCAAAAAAACAGGAAGGATACAGAAAAAAACTTAAACATGTCTCAGATAAGGAGAGAAGTTCGAGCAGATCTATTAAAAGAATTAATCAATCCGGCATAGCCGGGGAGGGCTCCAGCTACGCTGGGGAGGGCTCCGCCCGATCCGCCCGATCCAGATCATTAAAAATTTCATATGAGAGAACTGATGTTGGTTGTAATTGTTTTGCAGGCATTAGAAATACTAGTGAAGATTAATACTTTACATCTTATTCTTAATCTAAAGACCAGATTATCTGAAACACAAAGAATAAGATGTTATTAGATGATTTCAAAAATAGGTACCCAAACGCCAACCTTGATAAATTTACATTTGTGAATGATTCATATGGAGGATATATTAAATGGAAAGTTAATGGGACAGCAGTTATGTCAAATGATGATCCTACTGGAAAAACTTGGACTGATTATCTTCCCATTAATTTGAAAACATTATTATGGCAAGATTTAGGGCTGAGCGAAGCGAAGAACTTAGAAAATAAAGTTAAGGTTGGTTCATTTCCAAAAAGTTTATCCATTACAAATCAAACATACTCAATACCAGCTATTAACTTTGATGACTTTACAACTGATTTAACAAAAATGCTAACCTTACTGGATATTTACGTTTCAAATACCAAGAAATTTACAGCAAAGATGAGAAACATATTTACATCTCAAGTTGTAACATTCAAATTTGGAAAGCAAAGTAGAAAATGGTTGAATGCGCCGGATATGAATTATTGGCCTCAGCAACTTAACTTTGCAGTTTGGTGCGCAACATCTGGTTGTGGGATAAGTCCTTTTGAAAGTTTAAATTATCCTAAAGTAGTGAGTAGTTTCATAAAGTTTCATATATATTTCACAATAAGGCGGATATTATATGAATTGAGTCTTCCCTTACCTGATGAGCAACCTTTTGTGATAAATAATAATCCATATAGTAAAGTTGCATATCAACGATTGTGTGCAGAATTTAATATATCAAAAAACTCAGATTTTAGATGGAAAGGTGGAAGAAATTCAGGATTGGGAGATATATTCCTTGATTATGGTTCAGGATATCATGGGAAAGGAGGGGGATATCAAAATGTGCATATTATAAGAAATTATGATGTTGAAGCAGATCAATGGCCCGGTGAAGGCGGTAAATTCGCTGATGAAGGTGGTAAGAAAGAAAAGGGTAATCTCATTTCATTTATCCGTAACGATGACTTTGCCGATTTCAAATATGCTTGGTTTATCCCAACAAGCAGACATGGGCTCACTAAAGCTGGCCTTGGTAGATTAAATCGATCCGCTGAAGCTTTTGTTTACTGTATATTAGGAGCACAAGTAAACACTAGAAATTCGATTTATGGTAATGGTGGTGGAGCTATTGAGACACAACAAGAATTCTTGTCTTTATTTGAAAGTAGTGTGATCGAGAATGACATTTCTAGTTCTATCCAAAGGTATCAATTAGCTGTACAAGAATCGAAATTACGTCTTGATTTAGCTATTGCTCCTGGTGTGTGGTTGATGCCGAGTAATATGATAATCAATACTGAAAGCGTGACAGGTTTTAATAACAAACTTATGAAAGCGAGTAATGATATGAATTTTGGAGTGAATAATTCCCTAAACACTGAATCAAAACAGGTTGGAATAAGTCATAACTTAGGATCTTCAAAGTTAAAGTTACCTCATATTCGTCTGGAAGGTGGAACTGAAACGAAGGAACCAAAAACCTCAACGAAAACGGACTCGATGAAACAGGAAATCCGTAGGACCAGCTCTGCTGAAAATAATATTGACTCAACGCAACATGAAAAGAATATATTAGCATTTATAATTATCTCTGGCGGATTAGCGTGGTATCTATTTCGGTAGATGACTGTATTTTTCGGCTTACGCGTAAGTCGTTTTTTATCACAGGTTAATTAACATAAAAATTTTTTCCGGCTTACGCGTAAGTCGTTTTTTATCACAGGCGGTTATTATAGAAATTTAAAGACGAATATGGTGTAATCAAAAACAAAATGTTGAGTATTACCATGTATGAGTCTGAAACTAGGATTTATTTAGATCCTCCGCTGAAAAATATTCGGGAGATACAGCTTCTGGATTGCAATATAAAAACTAAAAGATTGATTAATTTCAAGGATAAACAGAACTTATTCAATGATAAGAATCAGAGCTTCATAATAATTCAACCCGGTACATACTCTCTTCGTAACATTCAATCGATCTTTCTTAATGATCCTGATGCGGAAAAGATAACAATAATTGAGACTGATACTGTTGACTATCTTTATTCAAATAAGAACTTCAAAATTAAACTCACGAGAGGATTGTCGATTGGTTTAGGAGTTCCTGAAGTTATTAATCCAGGTAAATTATACCCCATAAATATCCAGATTAAGGAACCCCTGAGACTTATGTGTAGTATAGTTGATAACAAGTCTTCGTATTTGAACAAAACCAAAAATGGTGAACTTGTAAAACTCTCACCATCACACTTACTCGCGAACATACCCTCAAAGGATTATCCAACAATTCCAGTTCGAAAATATGATAGCGTCATAAACCACTTTGATTTAACCATATTAGACAATGAATGGGGAAAACTTGATCTTAAGGGTTCCCCCATAACTTTTAGTTTAAGATTCAGATAATTTCGTCGTGGTTGGTCCTCAAGATCTTTTTGTTATATAACTATTACTTTAGTTATGTAACATAATTACATAAGATTATTCATCCTGTAAAGAATTATAAATTGCTTGTTCCTCAATGTCGTAGCACCAATCCTTAACTCTGTCTGGATGCCATGTTACTACCATTAATTCATTGTAAAAGTCCATGTAAATCGTCTCTTTATGCGCAATCTTATATTCATTTAATCTTACAGATACTGATAATGTTTCAATAAAAAACTTTTCATCAAAATTGTCAATTCGACATTCCTCGTCATAGTAACCAAGATAAAAACCATCTTCATCATGAAAATGATTAAAATCATCCCAGTTTAAAATAAACAAATCACCAGACGGAGAAAAACTGTATTCACAAATATATTTAGAAAAATCACGATTAGCGGCTTTTAAAATTTCTTTTACAAATTTATTAACACTTATTCCATCAACGCCAAAACCTAATTTTGTTCCAAAACCAAACAAATGAGAAAAATCGTTATTAGAATATCCTACTTCAAAAATTATTTCATTGGGTTCATCATCACCATAATCCCAGTTATCAAGAAAATATTGTCGATTTTTTGATAATTTTTGATGTAAGTCTTCTTTTATTTCTTCGATAAAATCGCAAATACTTAAATTTTTATCATTTTCGTAAACAGCTTCTAATCGATCCATTTTTCATTTTTTACTTTTATCTTTGAATCATAATTCATTTTTTTTCTTTCATTCTACATTCTTTACAAGAAGCTTTTTGCTTACCATGTTCGCAAATTTGCGACCCACCGCACTCTTTACATTGCTGTTTTTGCTTACCATGTTCGCAAATATGGGATCCTCCGCATTCTTTACAACGGTACTTAACTCTATCATGTTCGCAAATTTGCGATCCTTTGCATTCTTTACAAATGTACTTAATTCGATCATGTTCGCAAATTTGAGATCCCCCACATTCTTTACAAAAATATTTGAGGTTTCCGTGAATACAAGTGTAAACGCTATTAATAGTAACTTTTTCAATTAAACTAATAATCTCTTCCTTTTTGTTTTTTTTAAACTCATTAATAAGATCTTTTTTAGTCATTTTTGATCTTCCTTTAATTTTTAACTCTCTCGCAATTCTTTTTATTTCACCATAATACATATCATTCAATTGTTCCATGTTGTTATTTTTATAAAATATTTCTTATCTTCAAATCATTTTTTATTCGCAATATCTGATTAACTCTCTGATAAAAATTTCCGAGATCTTTAGGAACCTTTACGGTTTTTGGCTAATCTTCACCTTTGATTGATCTTATGGAATTTTGAGTGAATCTTTACATAAATTTTTTCGTACTCTTGAGTGATAACAAAAAATGTGCGCGCGTGTGTGTAAAAAAAACAACATGTGTGTGGGTGAAAACAACAACAACATGTGTGTGGGTGAAATTACTCTCATCTACTACTCTTGTCCTTCTGGACGGTACTATGTATCTAAGAAAGTAATACCGCCCAAAAGGTCGTGTTGTATATATATATCAGTGGTTCCGGAAATTCGAATCCTGGTACTTCTCGGCTCTCCTTTTGGACGGTATGATTCAGGCACAACCCACCATCTTTGAACGCCGGTTTCCCAGGTTACAAGTAAACAAGATGCTTATATCCGACTATTTAACAATTGGATTATGAGATCGGGAATTCTTTGGAGGTGATAGTTGATGAGAGAAAAGGCCGAATCAGCTATCACCCGATAGAAATTGAGAGCGAAGAATCTAATTGTTTTAGTAAAAATCATAATAAACAAATCATGTTTCGTTGAGAGAAAGATACCGCAATACTAAATTTCCGGCGAAACCTCGCTAATGCGGGAAGACGTCGCCATTTTGAAAACCATCTTCAACAAAGTATTGCACTCTAATTAAAAAATGGAGTTTTTCTGTCGAGGAACTATCGGCTGATAGTTGCCCCGCGAAATTTGATGTTCTTAAAACAAATATTTCGCTTCGAGGGCAAATATACTAGTTTAAAGAACATCACATTTCCAAGGACCAACTATCAGACCGATAGTTCCAAGACAAACATTGATTTTTACTAAAAACTGATTTTTTACTAACACAATTAGATTCTTCCGCGCGCCAGTTGAAAAACAGTCAAAACCCACTAAATGCAGATCAAATCAAATATTTATTATGTGTACCTTGTTTCTTTATTTCTGGAGGGGGGCGGTACAACCTCATTAACAAGGATAGCAGGGGTGGATCCAGAGTAGTTCAAGTGATTTGCAGAAATCCAATCACTCAAATGTTTCCGAACCTGCGTTTGTTATTTCTCAGGTTCTCTCTTGTAGCTAAAGAAATCAATTATTGTTCTTGTTGTAGTGTTTATTATGAAAAAAGTGTCGAATCTCGTTATACCGTCGATGACACAGCGAACCCAATCCTTCCCGAGCGGCTCGACGAGTCTCCGTAGGGTATTAGTCCTTTGCCGAGACGTCCGAGAACAGCACGAAAAAATTCGTAGTCACGACGGGACAAAATTTGTACGCAGCTGGTGGGACTGGATGGTTTATGGATCTTTCCACAAATCACTCAAAACCTTCCTCTATTGGCCAGAATCATTCTCATTGTCTTGCGAACTACTCAAACTCGGTTGTGATTGGCTATCCAGGACGTAAATTACCGTGCAAACTACTGACAATCGTATATAAAGGGAACCCTCTCCCCGAAAGTCCCTTCGTTTGCTCTTGTTTCGATTAGAGTTATCGCATGGCTCCTGGTTATCTTTTACTTGCTACGGAGGAAGACAGGGGAATTTAAATTATAAATTATGATTCGAGGCGATCCAGTTTGTCGGAAGGAGGATTGTTCTCAGTATGATGTTGGCTTGGTTTTCAAGGAAATCAGCTCATATTCGGACTAGGACAAGTTCACATTCATAGAGAATGCGTGTAAACCAGGTGAGCTATTTGACTTCCCAGCGTCGGTGAAATACTCTAAATATGTCGATGGTACATTTTGTTTACCGGGTGTTTGTTTTGGAGTTCAGTGTGGGCGAAATAGGAATAAACTAGACAAATTGTACAAGTCTCCACTCACACTTTGGACGTACACTATTTCACGTTATACCAAACACGCGAGCGGGAAATGTGAGAAGCATAATTTTGCAGTGATCGCAATGGAGAATTTTTTTGAGAAATATGAGAAGAGGAGCGGTCCCCGCAATTGATCAGCAGATCAACAACTTACTTCAACAGCAAATCAATAGAAATCGCGAAATTCTGAAATCCCTTTTTAACAATCATTTTTAAACAATAATTTGTTTCGAACAAGGTGGATTGAGCGCATTGATGGTATGGACCGAATCGTGGAGCTTCTTCTCCCAGTTGTGGCTACCCTTGAAGACATTTAACACAAATGCTCCTAGAATCAAAACAGTAGAAATAATGCACAAAGTTTAATTAATGTAATCACATTTTCCTTCGGGATTTAAGACTTAACCAGACCACTCACAATTAGGCTACCAAAGAAAGCAATGTATCTTCTCAAGCCGCTTAAAGTGCTCTCAGAATGCAGGAAAATTGCATTCTGAGAGCACTAAATTTCAAATTTTCTTGGCGGAGCATGCCCCCAAACCCCCCTAGTAAAGTTGAGCAAATCACTCATGTAAAATCCTGGATCCACCCCTGGATAGATACATCTTTTTTGCTGACCTCGGCGAAGCGAGTAGCGATACTAATTAAAATTTTCACGGATGAGTACTACCCATCCGACTATTTTACTCAGAAGGGCACTATGAACTGATAGCGTCTCTCCACGTGATCCATATAAACCAATAAGAATCGGAGGAAATTTGGAGGTAAACTATAATGGCTGATAGTGTGCAGTAGCTCAGCCAATCAGATTGCGGAATTTGCATTATTATGCCAGGAGATACTGATTTTCACCAAATACAAATGTGACATGACCAAAGATATTTTACGGTATTACAAGCTGTTCTTCACAAACTGCTCTCATTGAATAGTCCTATTGTACTTAGGAATATCTACTTATGGTGCGCGGGGAAGATGCACTTTGCTCATTACACCGTATAGAAGTGTTTGGTTGAGACACTGAATAAACATGCCACAACATCGCGCGCCAGTTTTTTTAGATGGCTGATTGTTGCACGTGAGAGAACGTTACCGGCTTATCCACGATATGTCAAGATTTTGATAGTCTTGCTCTCAGTTCGCAAGAATAAATTTAACCTACACAAACAACTGGTAATTTCTGGCCTTCTGCCTCACTCTTTTCAGCGCGATATTCCCAGTGGCAAACGTCCATATCAAAAAAGGTTTCTACATCACCGTACACCCACCCTACCGTCTAGGGTAGATAGGGTCGAGTTCACGTTATAGAAGGCGAGTTCGTTCTTGTCTTCGTGTTCAATTGTTTGTTCTTGTCTTCGTGTTCAATTACACCTCTTACTTGCTCAGCTTACCAATGGTTTCTTGTGCTGCCATAGCGAAAATTTAAATAGGACAGATATTCAAACAGTACCACTGGTGAGTTCTCTTTCGATCAGACTTATCGTATCATTCGTCTCATAGTGACAACGAAAGGCTTGTAACTGCAATACATTTTCTATGACGTATTTCCCATGGTTTTTTAATGTCGTGTTTGTAAAAGGAAAGAAGAAAAACTCGCCGTCAATGAGCTGACAGGCATAGTTAAACTGACGAATTAGGTGAGCTTCCAACAAGGTAGGATCATCTGTGTAAACAGAAACCACCCAATGAACAGAATTCACTCTCTGCGATAAGGTGCCGAAACTGATCGACCTGGAATAAAAACCATGGTTTGTTTTGTCGGTGAACACGCTGTTAATTTCTAGAAAAATGTGAGGAATATTTGATGGAATAGGCTTGAAGAAAGGAAGCGTGTTGCCAATAAAAAGAATATTGTCTGGAAACAGCTTCAGTGCCACTGGAGGAGACAAAATGACATTAGAAAGATATTCTTTGGTGCAGGATTCCATCTCGATTGGACATGCAGAGGAGAGTCGAAGATGACGATTCAGTTGTTGTTTGGCTACGTAATAAGACAAAATATCGTATTCAACAAGTTGTGTTCCTGGATACTGAGCGAGAAATTTGGGTGACGTACAGGTGAAACGTTGTCGGACCACAGTAGGAAATCTTTTTAGTACAAACTCGTTCAGCAAAGTTCTACTTGCCTGGGTAAATATACCATGATGTCGCAACTCAGGGACGACACGCCCTGCCCGCATGACGCAGGTCTCTCCTTCGTCTACGACACAGCACCCAAGCAAACCGACTATTTTGCTTCCCATGAGAGCTAGCAAAACAACTGAGTTGTCCCTCTTGAGCCACTGGTGAAATGTGAACGGCAGATAGTCATGTCCATTGTAGATTCCCGCTGAAATTCTCACGACTTCTTGGAAGTCGCTTGGCTGGGCGAGTCGACAAGAAAACTCTTCCAGCTCAGATTTTGAACCAGGAAATGTTGATGCTAATCCTCTGAGGGAATACAGCCGGGGGTGTGGCATACAATTTGCAAAGAACGACCGGCCAATTCGACAGTTCATTCTGATGTAAGCCAAAATTACGTCTCTTCGAATCTTTCGTGCCAAAGAAACTGGTTTACCAACCTTCCCTTTATAGTTAAACGCATTTCAAAAGATGGGAAAGTGCGGTTAATCACAGAATATCTCTAATTGTTTGTTCTCATAGTTTGGTGGTAATGAGAATGGAGATTTCAGATTTCAATTTTTGAATATCGTCTTGTCAGTATTTTTCTATAAGTGCCCATAAACAACAACAACAAAAAAATAGCAGGTCTTTTTGTGAAAGGTGGTAGGAAACTGCAACGACATGGGCGATGGAATCTATTTTTATTCTAATGCACAATTTAACAACTTGTTCGATGTAATATACAGGGATACACATTAAACAACAAAACAGTGAGACACACCTTAAAAACAACCCAGTAAAACTGCAAAAATTACGTTGGAAATGTACGATTTTCCGTATTCCAGTCAGAAATCCAAAAAATTTTTTTTAAGTCCACATCATCGGACAAACAAAGCGCAACAGTCCCAAGGGACGTCTATTGTTATCGCTATTGTTTTCTTGAAACAAAGGACCGTATGCATAATGAAGTAGGGACCTGTGCGGAAATCTTGCCCCAAGTTTAAACAAAATAGGGAACTTAAGCAAGTAAGGAAACTCAACGACGATGCCGAGAATGCCACCAGTGAATATTTAAATTTGTTTTCCTCCTGTACTAAAGAGGGCAGGCTTGTTTTGTTTTCTTTCCATATTTATTCACAACTGTACAACATTGCAACCTTTGCCGTCTACAATACATTCTAGATTTCTCTGGGCTATTTACTTTTAGCTGCTCTACATTCGGGTAACCCAGAGAAATTGAAAATAGCGGCAGCCCATGACCAGTAGCGTTCCTCTCCCATAGAATCAGCCCTTTGTCCCAGCACAGTAGTAGATGGTGCTATTTTTAACTTCTATTTCGCGACAAAGAAAACAAACACATTATTACAACAACTAATTAAATTGCGCTACGTACGTGTTAATTTCTGATGTGAATTTCTACTGTCGCTTTTACAATGGCGGATGATAGCGACGGGTCGTGCGAAAATCTTTTCGCGGGAAATATGAGTTCGAAAAATAACCACATCTGCTTCTGTGCTGGGGAAGCCATCCATCTGAAAATGGTTATGTTGATTTGCATGCCGGGACAGGAATGTCAAACAAACCTACCAGCCTGTATTTTGTACATACAGGCTTGTTGTGTCGTTCATAACCGATGTTGTCTGGTGCCATCCTGGTCGACGTTGTCGTCGGTTGTGAAGCTCCCTTCCAACGACAGGACCCGACAGGGATATGACAAACAATAACCTTGATGTACACCACAATGAAAAGGCTATGCTATACGTTGAAAACACAATCGGGTAGGTTTCTTTGCCCCTCTCTATAAAAACAACGAAATGAAATGACAATTTTTGAAGTTTTTCTACAGAAATAAATGTACAAAGGTAATCACTATTTTCTAAAATTCCGAATAAAATGGGGAAGGTAAGAATTGAAAAACTGTCTTTTCAAAAATAAAATAAAAAAAAAACGTAAGAAAATGAAACGGGCCTGGATGTCACAGAACAGTAGCAAAACAAGTACGCGTTTTACCACTCGCTACGTCCTTTTCATCATCGTCGTGTTTACTCAAGTTGCCTAACAAAGAAAATAGCAGCGATATGATAATGAAACGGTTTCCAATTAACAGTTGTAAAACCAAACCAAGGTGATTTACTAAGGCCAATCACGACAGACGCACACAGTCTCATGAACCAATCAGCAATTAAAGCCTTGAAATGGATGACGTCAATACCAAATGTAAGCTCGGTAAAACACGTGCGAGCTAGAATCAATTTTACTCCTAAATTGTTAAAAACTGGAGCAAAATTCTTTGACCAACCTCCTACCGGTAGCAATGCAAAGCCAAAACACTGATAGCGTTCTTACTTTCGACATGGATTTTAAAACTTCCTACGATTATGGTAATATTACAAGCAAGCTGCAAGCTTCTCAACTTCAAGTCCAGAAACGATTAAATCTAAGTCCAACGGATACAAACGTCTTAATAGAACACTACTTGACTTTTCAGAACAGGTTACATGAGGTGGTCCTTGTAAATAGCTGCGACCTCAGTTTCAGTCAGTGACCTTTGGTACAATCGGTATTCGTCCAGAGTTCCCTTGGTCTTCCATCCATACAAAGATCCAAACTCAAGCGGTTTTGCGTTGTCAACACTCTCTTTCACGGACGAAATGTCAACGGACGCGGACTGTTTCTTGCCATTCACGTACCCAAAGATTCGCTCTCTCTGGCGGTCAAATACAACAACGTAATGAACCCATTTGCCAAGCAGCTGATCTGGCCGGTATCCAGAGTCAAACGTTAGCGCGGCGTTGATCTTCTTATTTTGATTGTCCCGGATACACACGGAGAGACCGGTCGCTCGGTAACCGTGTCCAATTTCCCAACCGGGAAATGCTCCGGCGCTTCCTGGTTGGAAATAACAACCAAAGCCTTTTCTGATGGCGAACGTTGTTAGTGGGTACGTGACATCCAGGATCTTTGCCCAACCAGCCATTGTAAAGCTTTTTGTCCCGAAATTCAGTTTAGGAGAATTGGCCACTGTGATTATTCCCGCAGAGTCAAAGGAACGACCGCGGGAGAACCTGGAGAGAGTAGGTACCGTCCCACGAGCCGAGCCGTGATTTTCGTGACCTGAGTCATCGGCGACCTCATTTCCAGTTTGCTCGTCCATGCGCCAGTGACCAATAAGACCAGCGACACGGCTGGCATGGCAACTGCTGCATAGTGGGCTGAATGGTTTCCACTGCCTGTTGGTGCAAACTTCCAAGGTTCGATAATTGTAGTATGACGTTGAACGAATCATACCGGTTCTCATGGTAGTGCAGGGCTTTTCTTCAAACGTCAACTGATCAATATCCTGATGGAGCAACAAATAATGGAAGGTAACTTTTGCAGTAAGCCATCACATCACATTCCACCGAATCAGGAGCCTTGATGGGCTCCTGGCTGAACTAAATAACACTGACCCGGCAAATTCACTTTCATGGATGATTTTACCCTCGAAGTGGTACGAGAGAGGCGTTGGGATCTATAAGAAACCGAAAAACTGCTCGATTAATTATACCCAAAAGTGAAAAACCGCTGTAGATTTAGCCTACGTGTAGCCGCACCCTCCCCATGAAGGAAAAAACGGGAGGAGGGAACCCTCCTCCCGTTTTTTCCTTCGGGGGGAGGGTGCGGCTACACGTAGGCTACTATAGATTTCAAACAAAACCGAAAAATAATACAAAACCACAGATTTGCACACCTCAATTTCCGAAATCCTCTTTCTCTTATCGATCTGATATGTAGTTGACCTCTGGTGCATGCGACGGCTAGTATTTGTTCATATTTTAGGAAACTTCACATAAATCCTACATTGAATCGCAAATTAAGACTTTGAGGGGATTTTGTGATTGCGAAAAGTTATCCAATAGCACTAAAAACCACCATCGAAATTCCAGAATTCCACTCTGAAGTTCAGTGAGAGGCTTAGAGGCAAATATGGTTCAGTTGTAGCTTTCAACAACCAGTCACCAATCAGACACTAAATCCGAAAAACAGTTTATATTTTCGCCATAAACGTATCGAAAACCAAATGCCAAAAAACCCGGAAAATCCACAAACCGAAACCAACAGAAAAACTGAAAAACGAACCTAAAAAAACTGTACGAAACCTGCAAACCAAAAATTCCAACGGCCCCCTCAGTAGTAACGCAATTTTTAGTAATTGCCACTTAACCTTATGGCTGGAATGAGATTCAAATCCGCGACCTCGCGAATAACAGTGCCCTGCTCTTCTGGCTGAGCTTGACCAGCCTTCTATGCTGGGAGCACGTCGATAGTGGGTTCATATACCCGTGGGAGGAACGATATTAATAATTTCAGTGCTTCATTACGCAACCCGGGGTGTGAGGGGTGGGGTGGGGGTATTTGACCAATGTTTGGGTTTAGGGGTGCCGCCGAGGGTTCGAAATCCTGAACCTGTTTAGGACAAAGTACTCTAAAAAGCCTACCCTCTGGAGGACAACACCCTCTATTTTAAGACCTTGTTTAGGACAAGAGAAAAAAATGCACACTCTCGCTTTACAGGAATTTAACCTGTTTAATAGTCTATTCCAGTCAGAGATTGACAGAGAAACCATGTTTGATGCGTCTTAAACTTATTTAGTGCGTCTCTACACTTGAATGGGGGGATGCACTTACGCCTGTGCGACACAGCGACATCTTTCTTACATCACGTTATCCAACACAAAGAAACTAGACCTATCGGCACGATCTATTCTGTCAATGCGCGCTTCTTATAATTCTGATAAGTGGAAAAATAATTGAACTAAAGGATACCGACAACAATAGCATTCTTGTCCAGAAAATGATCTGATGTTGATTGATGACCTTGTAATGGCTCGTAATACCATACCCTGTTTAGGACAGGTTCTGACCTAGATTAGGAGAGAGGCGAGTAAAATTGTATTCCCTGTTCAGGACAGCGAGGCCAAAAATCATACCCTGTCCAGCGGTACGTCCACGTACAACCCAAATAAGGGAGTAACCCCCCCGGATACACAGCGTATATGTTGTAGTTCAATTTTTTCCTTGGTTCAAATTTTATTTTCCTTTTTTTTTTGGTATGGTAATGTATGATGATGAATTTGAAACAATGGAAAATAAAATTTAAACCAAGGATAAAATTGAACCACAACAATATTATACATCACACAACCACGTAATGTTCTTGGGTTGCTTTGAGCTTCCTGAGTTATTGTACCCATAGATAACTGCGTTTACCAGAGCAATTTGAAGAAAACACTTCTATTGCCCGATTTTGCAGGCATTTGAAAACGATTTCTCCGAGTGTGCACTATTCAGTATCCATAGAGAGTCTAGGAACCGGCCGAAATAACGCTACCGCAGCGAAATCGCTTTAAATGCCTGCAAATCGGGCAGACAACGCAAAATGCTAGACATAGCTAGATAAGCAAGCCTTGTATCTCGGCAGTTCTTACTTGGCAGCAGCAATTAAAAGGAGGTCGAGAATGCTGTGTGACCGGCGTCTGTTTTGGAGACGCGTCTCCCTTCAATGTTCCAAGGACAGCGAAAGAGAGGACAACCACAAAACACAAACTGCGCATCTTGCCGAGAAATGATCCCCTCAAAAGACTGCTAAGCTAAGGTGCAAGCTTTTGTATTTACGTGAACGTTTCAGCGTTTAAGGAAGAAATTGGACACTGACGTTTCAGCTGCGAAAATACACGTGACCAGCTGAAACAATATCTTTGGAACTTTTAACCTCTGTGGACGTGAGTTAAGGTAGGCATCCATTTGCGTGCGTAGAAGGAGGGGGTAGGGAAGAGAGGAAACTTTGAATATAGTCGATATCACTTTGCGTTATAGCCTGGTTTTCACTACTACGCAAGCATAAGCAAATAAAAACAAAGAAAAACGTGTCCTGAGGGGCTTTAGAAGACAAAAGGACGGTGTTTTTCTTTGTTTATTCCTTTGTCTTTACTTTGCTTATGCTTGGTCTTATGTCGATGTCTTATGTCATACGTTTGACTTCATTCCTTTGTTTTCTCCTTTGTTTTCTGCTAATCCTTATGCTTGCGTCGTAGTGTAAACCAGGCTTTAGTATGTAGCAAAATTCAGCTGAGCTAGACCAAGTGTATAGGCTATGAGTTCCATTATCCTAGCTGTACATCCCTACCGCAAAATTCCTGAAGTACCCCCCCCCCGTAAGGTTGAAACAATTGTTTGCCACCTGGAGTGATCTTGAACAACCTGCTGTGTTTTCACATCGGATGCCAAAACCGAAAAACCGCTAGTGTATTTTACGGAAACTGAAAACCAGATGCTAAACAACAAAACCGATCCACAAACCGAAATGAACACCGAAACCGAAAAACCGAAGTCTTTTGGCAAGAAAACCGAAAATGCGACCTCAAAAATAGCCAAAATGGCGAAACCGAAAGTAGTAGTGTTATGGAGAAATTATACCCGGATTTTTTTATCAGGAATTTATCAGGGATTTTATCAGAATTTTATTTTTTTATCAGGATTTTTTTTAGGATTTTATCAGGATTTTATCAAGGATTTTATCAGGATTTTATTTTTTATCAGGATTTTTTTAGGATTTTTTTTAGGATTTTTTTATCAGGAATTTATCAGGGATTTTATCAGAATTTTATTTTTTTATCAGGATTTTTTTTTAGGATTTTATCAGGATTTTATCAAGGATTTTATCAGAATTTTATTTTTTTATCAGGATTTTTTTTAGGATTTTTTTATCAAGAATTTATCAGGGATTTTATCAGAATTTTATTTTTTTATCAGGATTTTTTTAGGATTTTATCAGGAATTTATCAGGGATTTTATCAGAATTTTATTTTTTTATCAGGATTTTTATCAGAATTTTATCAGGATTTTATCAAGGATTTTATCAGAATTTTATTTTTTTATCAGGATTTTTTTTTTTTAGGATTTTATCAGGATTTTATTTTTTATCAGGATTTTTTTAGGATTTTTTTAGGATTTTTTTATCAGGATTTTATCAGGGATTTTATCAGAATTTTATTTTTTATCAGGATTTTTTTAGGATTTTTTTTAGGATTTTATCAGGATTTTATCAGAATTTTATTTTTTATCAGGATTTTTTTAGGATTTTTTTTAGGATTTTATCAGGATTTTATCAACGATTTTCCGACAATTTCGGATCTGGAGGAGGAGGAGGAGGATCCAAAAAAAAAATTAAAATTGAATTAATGGTTTAAAGAAATAAATATAATAATAGAAATGGAAAAGATGAATGTGAAAGAACTGAAAAAACTTGCTAAAGAGCGGGGTATTAAAGGATATTATAAAATGCGTAAAGCTGAACTCATCGAAGAGTTGGGTAATATTCAAAGACCTATCCCTAACCAGCCGCAAAGACCCATTCTTGATGAACCGGTACCTGATATTGATAAAACAACAACTAATAAGTATAATTGTATTCATGGAAAGTTTAAATATCAATGTAAGGATTGTGGGGGGTCACAAATATGCTCCCATAATCGAAGGAAAGACCGATGTAAAGAATGCAACGACGGCTCTAGTATTTGTGAGCATAAACGGGTGAGGTATATATGTAAAGACTGCAACGGGAAAGGAATATGTATTCATGGAAGACAAAGATGGTATTGTAAGGATTGTGGAGGGTCTCAAATATGTGAACACAACAGACAGAAGGCGCTATGTAAAGACTGCAACGGGAAAGGAATATGTATTCATGGAAGACAAAGATGGTATTGTAAGGATTGTGGAGGGTCTCAAATATGTGAACACAACAGACAGAAGGCGCGATGTAAAGACTGCAACGGGAAAGGTATATGTATTCATGGAAGAAATAAGGCTTACTGTAAAGAGTGCGGAGGATCTCAAATATGTATTCATGGAAGAAATAAGGCTTACTGTAAAGAGTGCGGAGGATCTCAAATATGTATTCATGGAAGAAATAAGGCTTACTGTAAAGAGTGCGGAGGATCTCAAATATGTATTCATGGAAAACAAAGATGGTTTTGTAGGTTATGTATATGCGAACACAATAGAATAAAGTCGAAGTGTACAGAGTGTCACGAAACACAAGAGACACAACAAAAACATTAAGTTATATAACGCAAGTCAGTGTTACATAACAAAATTTACCTTATGACTCATCTATATAATTTGCATTGACGTAATCACATACCTGAGCGACGTTAGAAACCAACCTTTTAAAATTAAACTTCAAATCTACTTTCCAACTTGCTTGTTGCTATGTCGTAAAAGTATGTAATCTATTGTTCTACACGTGAGCACTAATTTACATACAATCATAATCACGTGAAAAAACAGTCGAACTACCGAAATAGATACCACGCTAATCCACCAGCGACAACTATAAATGCTAATATATTCTTTTCATGTTGCGTTGAGTCTATATTATTTTCGTGTTGCGTTGAGTCTGTTTTCGTTGAGTCTGTTTTCATTGGTGGTTTTGGTTTCATCTCAGATATATGAGGTAACTTTACCTTTGAAGATCCCATGTTATGATTTATTCCTACCTGTTTTGCTTCAGTGTTTAGGGAATTATTCACTCCAAATTTCATATCATTAGTCGCTTTCATAAGTTTGTTATTAAAACCAGTCACACTCTCTGTATTGATTATCATATTACTAGGCATTAGCCATACACCGGGGGCAACAGCTAAATCAAGCCGTAATTTCGCTTCTTGGACAGCTAATTGATACCTTTGGATAGAACTAGAAATGTCATTCTCAATCACACTACTCTCAAACAGAGCTAAGAATTCTTGTTGAGTCTCGATCGCTCCACCACCATTACCGGAAATCGAGTTTCTAGTATTGACTTGCGCCCCCAATATGCAGTAAACAAAAGCTTCAGCAGATCGATTCAATCTACCAAGTCCAGCTTTAGTTAGTCCATGGCCACTTGTTGGGATAAACCAAGCATATTTGTAATCAGCAAAGTCATCATTACGGATAAATGAGATGAGATTACCTTTTTCTTTCTTACCTCCTTCATCAGCGAATTTACCACCTTCACCAGGCCATTGATCAGCTTCAACATCATAGTTCCTTACCATATGGACATTTTGATATCCACCACCCACTCCATGATATCCAGCACCATAATCAATAAATATATCACCCAATCCTCCGTTTCGACCACCTTTCCATCTAAAGTCAGAGTTTTTTAATATTCCAAATTCAGCACACAATCGTTGATATGCGACTTTGTTGTAAGGGTTGTTATTGATTACAAAAGGTTGTTCATCAGGTAAGGGAAGACTCATTTCATACAGTATTCGTCTTATTGTGAAATACACATGAAACTTAATGAAGCTACTCACGACTTTAGGATAGTTGAGGCTCTCAAAAGGACTTATACCACATCCAGAGGTCGCACACCACACTGCAAAGTTTAGTTGTTGTGGCCAATAATTCATATCGGGTGCGTTCAGCCATTTTCGACTCTGTTTACCAAACTTAAAAGTCACAACTTGGGATGTAACAATTAGCGGTGAATTTCTTCGTATTTGACACGTATATATCCAATGAGGTCAGCATGTTTGTGATATTACTTGTAAAGTCATCAAAATCAATGGCTGGTATTGGGTAAGATCGTTTGGTCATAGTTAAACTCTTTGGGAATGAACTCAATGCATTATCACTCAATCCTAAATCTTTCCATAGAAGTCTTTTCAAACGGGGTGATAGGTCATCAGTCCATGTTTTTCCAGAAGGGTCATCATAAGACATGATTGTTATCCTATTAACTTTCCACCTAATGTAACCACCATACGGATCAGCTACAACTTCGAATTGACTGTGATCAGCCTTTGGATACCTATTTCTGAAATCATTGAGTAACATTTTATTCTTTATGTTTCGAATAAGATGTTTTTAAATCAACACCGTTCTTTTCTAATACCAACCTCATAATTCCATCCTACAGGCGTTCGCTCAAATGAAAATTTCAACGTTCGGGACCGGTTAACTCCTTTAAAATTTCCGCACGAACCTCTGTCCTTATCTGATTCATATTTAAGTTTTTTTCTGTATCTTTCCGGTTTTTTTGACGGATTTCTAGTTTTAGTTTTTCAAACTTATCCACCTCTGATAAAATTAGTGAAAATTCTTGGTCGGAGATGGCATTATCTTTCAGTGCCTTTGAAACCAAGTCGTGAATGGTATTTACTTTTGCTTTTGCTAGAGAAACGGTCTGTTCGTGTTTACTAACTTTATGTGAAAGTCGTTTAGAAGCTGCACCTAATCCGACCGATATTCCTCCACAAAGACCACCCACCGCTCCTAATGGGATACCAACAACAGCACCAAAACCAGTAAGAGAGGTTCCAAGTCCACTTGCAGATAGTATAACTGAAACCACCCCACTACCAACACTGATTTTAGTAAATATCCCCCTCGCTCTATTGTATTTTTTCCTAACATCCTCATAATGTCTAATTTCCTTCTGAAGATTATGTACTACTTCACACGATTTTTGAAGTCTGAAATTATTTTGGTCACCATTCATAGGCACTTGTGGATAAATTCTATTGTACTCTTCCATATTTTACAAATCAACAGGAAATCTTTAAATGAATTCGAATAGGTTCGTTATCTAAGTTAACCTTTTTTCCCTTTTCATCTAAAAGCCATAAAGTAAAGTAGTTGACCGGATTTTTGGTTTGTGGAACTCTTAAACAAGGATGATCTTGAGATGGAATAACATCTAGTACTTGTGAGGGTTTAAGTTCTATATTTTCACCGATAGGCATACAACAATTGGAATATGAAGACTTTGGCTCTATAAGATCACACATTAAGTATATAGGATTTGTATACCTCGCCGTATGCATGTAAATAAATTGCGATTGTATCTCTTTTACATTGGTTAAGGGCGGATCCAGATAAATTCTTGTTTCAGGAGATAGCATATTGATAGATAGAAACGTTGTATCATTCATTATTTTTTTTACTTATCGTCTCTTCTTTTTAAATTGTTCCACAAAATATAGAACCACAGCCACTATCAACAGCCAAGCGTTCTTACCTAAAAATCCAATAACCTCCCCAGCTGTTTTGAACAGAAAGCTCACGATAGCTCCAACCATTCCAGGTAATATCTCACCGAGTTTCTTACCCAATCGCTTTCAAACCGTTACCAACACCTTTACCCAATTTGGTTAGACCTTTAGAAAGATTAGAGACAATAACACCAATAACCAAACCTACAGCACTAACAACGGCAAAGACTGTGAACCCATACTTTTTGAAGATGTACTTTACCCGATCCCGTAATGACATTCGTTCCTGTATCCCTTCATTCTCACGCTCCAGTTTATCTATATCTTGTTCTTGATCAGCAATTTCTCTCTCTGTAGTTTCAATTTGGATACTTTTCTCTGGGGTCTTCAGCGGGTTATCTCTATGGAATCTTATCTTCTCTTTCATTTTGGTTATTAATCCCTTTTTCTTAGCTATTTCAACATCATTAGCTTCCACAACCTCTTCTGCTCTTGGGCCTAGACTGTCCATTATAATCTTGGGGAGTTTATCATTCACTTCACCGTTACTTTTGAGGAAGAAATGTCTTTTGGGATTACCACCTCTAATCAATTTTAAAATCACTCTACCATATTTATCTGTATCGGCTGTAAATTTAGAAGTTTCGACGTTGGGGAATTTGCGTCTAATCTCATCCCAAGCATAATCTTGGTCACCTTCCTTTCTTATTAAGGTACTATTTTCATCAATACAACCTAATGAGGTTTCATCCTCCTCATAAGGGTCAATTGGACGAGTGGTGGATGTAAATGTGTTTAATGGGGTGCCATAATTTGTAGTATCACCATAATCATCTGGATCAACTGATTCATCAAAAGGATTTTCTTTGTTTGGTATTTCAGACATAATTTTTTACTAATCAGTAAGAAATCTTTAAACTGGTCACACAATTAACTAAAAGAATTTACTAGATATATAACCCAAAGCCAGCATACCACCACCCACATATGCCATCTCACCCATCTTTTGATTGCTGCTAGGTCTATAATAATCAGAGAATTTTGGTTCATGTGTATGACTATACAATTTCAAAGCTTCATTGGTATTCGAAATATTTTGTGAAGCTCTGTGTTTAGCATCCCGCTGTTGAGTGTACCAATCAATGAGTTTCTGTCTCTTTTCCTGGTATGAAGCATAATCTTTTTGATATTTTTCTATTGCCTTGTCGTGTCTTATTCGCTCTGCATCTGTATTATCACCTGAGAGATATTTTGCAAGATATGACCCACCAACGAAGGTAGTCGCATTCAATATAGCTCCACCAATCATCATTGCTATTGTCGCCATTTATTGATCAATATGTAAAATCTTTAAGTTGGCAAAATCTTTTGATCTTCTAAATAAGTTTTTAGGTACATACTACCGGATAGGACAGCGACCCATTTAGCATAGTTTGTAATACTTGAGGATGGATCGTTGATGAATGATTCTTTCATAGCCTTTTTAGCTACATATCCAACTCCAGCAGCCAATCCTATAATAACGGCTGAATCGGTAACAGTTTTCACAAGTTTGTTTTCAGTTGACATGATTTTTATTGTGGTTAGAGAAAATCTTTAAACTACTTTCCTCAGAGCATTACTATTTTAGGAGTATGTGAGGGTGGTGGTTGGGTTGGTTGGGTAGGAATATTTGAGGGTGGTGGTTTTCTGTTTTTGTAGTACCTCATAAACATGTCAACTGCAGTAAACCCTATTCCAACAAGAGATAACACAGTAGTAAAAGATAGCTCTGGAATCCATGCTTTTGTAGTTTCTTCTTCTGAATTTATGGTTTCTTCCTGTTTAGTCTCAGATTCACGTTTCATTTCCCTGGCTAACGCTTCTTTGGCTCTTTTGTTATATTCTGCTAGTTTCTTACCAGCTGCAACCTTTTTAGGATCTTTCTCTTTAACAGCTTTCTTATTTTTAGGAGGAGGAGGATCCATTGTAATTTGTTCAACAACTTCATCAGACATGATTATTTATTTCCCAAAGTAAAGAATCTTTAAATCAGTTGTTCTCAGTAGTCTGCTCAGTAGTACTTGAAACTTCTTGTATTTTGTTGATTTTAATGTGCTTTGCAACCTGGAATAGTCCGCTGGCAAGTGCTACCAATCTTCCACCTTTTAATGCTAAGAGACCTACAAAGTTTGTCAGTTCACGATTAACCAAATCATCATTCTTCAAGTCTTTACAAAGCGAATCTATGTCATCTACAGGAAACAAGTATGAAATGACTTGAGAAACTAATTGAATAGATGAATCTACTAATCCACCACTAATTTTCTTACCTAATACTGTCTGGTATCGATTGTAATATTTTTCAACATCTTTTGCTGTTAGTTTCTTGATATCACCTAGACTCATCTCAACGCCTAAATATTCCTTTGTAGTCCCAAGAGATGCGAGAATAGCTAGTGATTCTTGTTTGATTTCAACATCATCATCTTTGATCTCATCTTTTACCTCTAGCTGTTCTTCAATAAAATCTTCAACGCTTGTCATCTTTTAATTTTTTAATAATAAATAGATTCTTTTAAATCACCGCGGGAATCTCTAGATAACATTGGAATGGATAACGTAAACACAAACATAGTCTCGAATATTTTTCAGTTTTCAACATTTCTACAAACTTTTTACGAGTTTCAGATTCTAAATCACCTCCATAATCTTCGAAAAGCATCTTCATACCTTTTTGTGATGGATTATGGAATGTAACCACACAAGCTACATTTTCACGGAATGGTTTTGCTATGGATGTTAATTGCTGAGTGAGAACCCACACTGATAATCCATGATGCCTTCCAGAGAATGCTAAATCTATAAACTTGTTTGAGCGTTTCTTTAGATCTTTCGATACAGCACAGTCATCTAAAATTATTAGTGTATTTGTACCGGAGAACAAAGTTTGACAATCAGTTAATAACTCGTTAATCTCATCGCTGTTACTAGCATCTGGTGATAATACCAAGAAACGTTTATCTCCGTGAGCAAATTTATGATATGTTTTATTTTTAGAATAAGTTGGACATATTAGAACAATGTATTCAAACACTTTTCGGAATGGTCCTCGGAACTGATCAGTGAGATACTTTGTCTTTCCACAATTTGTTGGACCTGTTATAATGCAATGAAAAGGAACTTTATCTCGTAATTCTTCCATACTTTTAACTAATACATGATTGATCTTAAGTTTGAATTCATGATCTCCATCAACGCGTCGGCTACCACAAACATGTGACAGGTGATATTTTCTGTTCCTCCAACATTTCGTTTCATTTCAAGTTTTACTCCATCTCGTGTGTTGTTCAAGGCCATACCTCCTCCATGAATACTATTGTCATGGTGAGTTCTCAAGTCAATCCATAGAGCAAACTTGTCGACATAAAAATCATTTAGCTTGACACCCTCTTTACCGAAACGTTTCATTACCGAATCCCAGAAGTCTGACGGTTTCATTCCCTTGGAGTAGATACGGTTTGGCATGCCGTCAACGTTAATGTCGATTGATGTTATATTTGGATTGACAAACTTCTCAGAGTCTCTTGCTCCTCCGACATATCTCTCTGTGAACAAGCATAATATCCCTGTCATTGATCTCCTAGGTATATTAATGTACTCGTTTATGAAACTGTCATTAGGTTTGGAGATGGTAAAAGTTTTGTGAAGAAGTACATTCTCGTAAAAGAATACTTTACCAACCTGATAAGCTGACTGAGCCTCATTAGCTAAGTATTCACTTGAGATACAAGAATATTCCAACTCGAGGTTTTCGATTTTATAAGTTGGAGTCTTGGTCTTGTCAGAATAAACAACAATATCGGAAACTGAGGCCAGTGTAATCTCAAAGATTAGTGAATGAGGTAACGCCTTTGGATAGAAAACCCCATGCTTGCTGAGAATAGGATGGTTGAGTGGGATACGGTACTTTGTTTTGTATACTGCTGCAAGAGCTACTTCCTTATCATTTCCTGAGGTTACCTTATCACCCGCATTTGTCCTAAGCTTCCTCATGTTTTCAGAAGAAATACCTTGTTTTATTCCATTCTGACGATCTTCAGCTGTTAAGTATAAGTCATGGTAGGTTTGAAAGAGATCGTATCTTTGAGTATCCTGTAGTGTTTCTCCACCAAAAAGAACCCTGAGTCTGGATACAAGGTTACTGCCTACGTTATTCACAAGGGTGTTGTTAGCATGACCATCAACATTCAAGTCAAATAGTATAGATACACTTCCTGGGACAATCACTACATTCTGAGAAAGTTGTGGAATATTTATATATAGTGTTTCTTCAGGATTAGCGGATGAGGGATTGAGTGTAATTCGATTCAGTGACGATTCCGCTTTCAAACCGAGAGGCTCTAGTGGAATCCTGTTTGGGTTAATTTCTTCAGATATAGCTTGTGACATGTTTTATTTTAAAGATAGGTGAAGTATTCTTTTAAATTAGTAACGAAAACATGCTATCAAAAATATACTATTCAACTTATGGATATTGGAAAGGGTATTCTGCCATTCCCAAATTAGCTGAAAAAGCAAAAGTTAGTGAATCTGAGGCTAAAAGATGGCTTGAGAAACAGGCTATGTGGCAAATCTATCTACCAGCTCCAAAGTATATCCCTAGACCTCACTGGAATGTGGAAAAGCCTAATCAGATTCATCAAGCGGATTTATTATTTTTACCACATGATAAAGTTGGAAGAAAGACATATCGATATGCTCTGGTTGTGATTGATATAGCTAGTCGATACAAAGATGCAGAACCACTAACATCAAAAGAAAGTCATGAGGTATCTAAAGCCTTCAGTAATATTTACTCTCGAAAGTTAAAATATCCTAAAACATTAATTGTCGATCCTGGAAAAGAATTTATGGGAGATGTAACAAAACTTATGGAAAAACATAATGTAACCATACAACGATCTGAAGCTGGAAACCATAGAGCTCAAGCATTTGTTGAAAGAGCAAATAGAACATTATCAGAAAAACTATTTAGTCATCAATACGCACAAGAAATGATTAGTGATGATCGATCTAGAGTATGGGTGAAACGATTACCGGCTATTTTGAAAACTCTGAATAGTGTACCAACGAGAATAACTGGTAAAGAGCCTGAAAAAGCTATTAGATTGAAAGAGGTTGATATTGATCCTCCAAATTATAAGCGAGTTGTTGGTCTTGACGAAGTGAGACTACCACTGGGGGTTAGAGTGCGGTATCTATTAGCTCCTGGCGAACTTGAGGGTGGCGAACGTAGACGTGCTACGGATCCTATCTGGAGTATTAAGGTTTACAATATTTCTAGTAGTGTGGTTTCACAGAATCAGCCTATGTTATATTATCTAGAGGACGGCCCTAGGAGATCATTCGTTAGAGAAGAGCTTCAGGTTGTACCCGAAGATACCGAACTCCCACCTAATTTTGTGTTGAAATGAGCTAATACAAAGGCTCTGTGTGAATTCCATCGGCAGCAACTATGCGTTTATCATAATATGCGCTCAAACCAAGTTTATTTTGGGTGTATGTCACAATTTGATTATTGCTAACTCTAAATCCGGTATTTTGGGCATTATCTTCCGCCCCGTTCAAAGCTTCATAGTATCGATTCCATGTCATATCGTTTTGCTTTCTGGAGGTCCCTTTGCAACTAAACTTTGTTTTTCCGTTCGGGTCTTCGGCGTAATAGCATTTTGGTGCAAGAGCAATCATTCGAGTTCCTTTAAACTCCAGCTTGAACAGCCCAGGGGTCTTGTCGTGGTATTTTGATGTTGACAGGAATTTTGCTTTCCTGTTTTGTAGTTCAGGTTTGATAATATTGTCCAATTTTTCATCCGAAATTGCAATGTACAGGCTATCGGTGTCCATTTGAATAAGTTCGAAATCCCTTCGATCGACATATTTATCTATGAAGTCGTGGTAAAACTTTTTTACCGGTTTATAGTGGTTTATAGCGGTTTATAGTGACCTGCCGCTTTCTTTCTTTCAGCTCGTACGTGTCATTTATGACTTCTAAATCCTCAAAGAAAGGACTTCTAAAAGCCTTATCAACCTCCTTCTCGTCTTTAGTATATCTTGTTTTTGTATGTCGTTCTAGGTCTTCAATCATTTTACCATAAAAAGAGTTCCCTTTTAGTTTGTAAGTATCCGCCAGTTCCTTGCAACCTTTATACTTTGAATTCAGTTGTTCAATCAACGCTTGAAGGTCTTTGTTCTCTTCAATCAAGGGTACTATAGAAGGGAATTGCTTCAATTCATTCATAGTGGTGTCGACAACATCTCTCTCGTTTTCATTAACAGCTTTGCGTAACTTTGCGATCAGAACCTCGATATCTCCGTTTCTTCTAGCATCAGCTATCTCTTCAGGGAACCATTTAAAAGGTCTTCCGGCTACATATTTTAAAATCTTGTGTACAGCTGTTACCTCTAAACCATGGTTAAGATACCATTTCAGTAGGGGTGTATATAACAAGATCTTCTTTGCCTTGGTCACCCCTAGCAGCTTTTTCGTGCTTTTTAGAGTTTTTCTGCCCGTAGCTTTTTGGTATTCTTTCATATGTTCAGGGACTAGCTCTTCTGGAACACTGTCTACAACAAACAACGGTGAAAACTCTTCAAATTTTTCTTTGAGATTTTCAGGGACATGGATATCCACTTGACAAAAACCGAAAAAGTTGTCAGTAAGAATGTCTTCACAAACCTTGTTAACATATTCGGGATCCATTGGTTTTTCAGCCTCAATGAATTCTTCTTTACCGCACGGCATTTCTTGATACAAGCAACTTGGGTATAAACTGTTTGCATCATAACCAACGACAGACTTGCAGGTTTTTGCTTCTTTGTATTTATGGGGGCGAATCTTTGACTTATCCTTTTCAGCATACCGCGTAAACACAATGCTCGGGCCTCCAACCATACCCGTTTTCAAGAGTTCATAAGCCTTGTTTTTAGGGCATTTGGTGCATTCTTTCCTTACCTTGCAGCACTCTTTACAAGCCTTTCCACTACAAGTCTTAGCGCATTTGTGAAAGCAGGGTTTACCGGGGGCATACAAATCTGGGTTGTCTCTCTTCTTAAGTTTTAAAAATTTGTTCAGAACATACGTTATTGAGATACCCGGGATAGATACAGCATCTTTTAACATATCGATTCCATAGGGGTAATATTGTTGTCGAGTTTTCTCAAGAGCTTCTACGAACGGTATAACATCGGCTAGGTTATACTCCCGCAACCAATCCATCATGGTAACACAACCCCGCTTTTGGAATTCGATCTTAAATTCTTCATATTCTTGAGTAGAAACTGTGGTTTTCTGTTGGAGGCTTGAGTAAAAGTCTTCATATTCCACAGGACCTACGTGAGAAAGCTTCTCATAACTATCCAACCATTCGTAAGGAAAGACAAGTTTTTGTGCTTCACAGTTGTTTGCTTTACACCACTTATCAAAAGATAGTCCTGGGGCTAAGTAGGACATTGCATCTAAAAATTTAAAATGGTCAGTTGTCAGGAACATATATCTATTCTCTTTCTTCGCCACAAAAATCTCCCCGGCTTGCTCGGTCATTTGCTTTACAAAATGTTCTTTGATCATATTGATATCATACTTGCCACTATTAAAACCTAAAACAGGTACTTGTCCACACCACTTTCTGTACTGCTCTAGCACGTTCTTGGGAATAGAATCTTCATCAGGAAGACAATATTCTTTTACAACTTTTTCGACAATGGCTTTCCGACGGTGTTCTAAATCTGTAATAAATTCTTTGATAAGCTCTTCTGGGTTTGAGTTTACAAGAAAGGTAGGTTCGTTTGTAAAATTATCGGTGATAGCAACACTAACTGGAATATGTTTGGTGTTGAAAGTCAGGTCGGCAGTCATCTGTTGAGAAAGATCGCGGAGCAATGCTTCAAAATCGTAAACAATAAAATAAGGGTATGGGGTAAATTTCTTTTCAAGTCTTATATCACTTAATTTAGGTTTTTCATGCTCCCAAACCGAGACAACATTATACCCCAAGTCTGTGATCGTCTTTTCCATTTCGAGAGTTTCATTGTATCTAGTTTCATCGTCACTTGAACAGGGGCAGCCGTGCCATTTACACCCATAGAATTGAAAAACGGTCCTAGTCTCCGGCTCGTATCCATCAACCAAAATCTCCTTTTTACCGTTCTTCACACACCGCTCACCTCCATGCCCACAGAGAGCGTGATGAATGTGTTTGCCTCTAGTCTTTGACTGTGCTTCGATCCATCGGCACCCAACATAACTAAATTGGGTATTACCTCCATAAAACACCTTTTCTGAACTGTTCATGATGTGTTTGAACTTTTCCCCTTTGCATATCAATTGTGTCTTTCCTCATGAACATCTTTTTTCTGTGACGTGTCTATTGTAATTATCATGTCTGTTAAATCTTTGCTCACACCCAGAACATTCCCAGAGTTCTGTTAGAAGATTTATATTCTTGATGTAGAAACAGTGACCATTATAGAGTCCGATATCTACACAATGTAAATTCTGTTTGAACTGGTCTTTACCGAACACTAGTTTCCAAACCTTTTGGTCTTTTGGTTCATACAGACGGATGTTAACAGAAAACATCTTGGCTATACCTTCAAAATCAACAAGTTTCGTTGCCCTCACATCTACAACTTTCATTTTTGGTTTATCGTAAAAATCTCGGGCCAGTTTTAGCGCCTTTCTGGTAGTGTCCTCGGCAGGTCTAGGTTTCTTATCACGATACCCCATGTAAATAGCGAGACACCTCCAGAAACAGAGATTGTCGTTCTTATCATCGACGGCGTGAATGCATTTCTTGTTACGTAGCCAATCTGGTAATGGTCCACACCCCATTAGTGGCTCCTTGCTATGGATTACTTTTATCATAATCCTAGTGAACTCAACCCTGCCCTGGTAGACTCCTGGGGTTTCAACAACCTCTGTTGCTGGTAGGTACGCGCTACTCCACACTTCGGTATTCTCTAAATCTAACCTTTTGGTCTCGCACCTTTCGATATAAGCCTCTATTTCAGATAAACTTGTAAAAGTCCCCTCCCCACGAAGGGTTTTCTCATAATCAACTTTTTCTCCACCCCCACGATGAATTCTAGCCGTAAAACCGTAAACAATCTTTGAACGCATCTCTATGTCCGGTTTGAGTTTGTTAAAAATCATGTTTGATAAGTCATTATTCAGATCGGCATTAACTTCGTGGAGATTTGGGTTTGTTGGGGTTTCAATTAAGTTTGTCTGTTCTTCCTCACTCTCAGATACACTTGCCCCAATTTCAGGTTGGGTTGGTGTGATATTTGTATCTCTAACAGCCGTAACTCTTTTCAATAATTCTAATGTCTTATCCTTTATCCAACCAAAAGTTTTTCCTGGGATTTGTGAAATGGCTTTTACAAAACGCGTGCCACTATCTATGAAACTAGATAAGGTAGAAGTCAAGGTGACTGGGGTTGGGTTTTGTGGGGGGTCGGGGGTATTTTCTAGGGGGTCGGAGGTATTTTCTATAGGGGTAGTAACTGGTGCCTTTAGGGGTCTGACTATAAGTATTGTTGGGGGTCGCCGTTTGGTTGGTTGTTCTTCTAGAGGTTCAGCTTTTTTAGTAGGTGGGGGTTGAGGAGGCTTAACCAGCTCTTCAAGGAGTTTAGGTCTATCCATTTTATAATATCCTTTAATACCCCGCTCTTTAGCAAGTTTTTTCAGTTCTTTCACATTCATCTTTTCCATTTCTATTATTATATTTATTTCTTTAAACCATTAATTCAATTTTAATTTTATTTTTTTATCACCTCCTCCTCCTCCTCCTCCAGATCCGAAATTGTCGGAAAAGCGTTGATAAAATCCTTGATAAAATCCTTGATAAAATCCTTGATAAAATCCTTGATAAAAAAAATCCTTGATAAAAAAATAAAATTCTGATAAAATCCCTGATAAAAAAATAAAATTCTGATAAAATCCCTGATAAATTCCTGATAAAAAAATCCTGATAAAAAAATAAAATTCTGATAAAATCCCTGATAAAAAAATAAAATTCTGATAAAATCCCTGATAAATTCCTGATAAAATCCTAAAAAAAAATCCTGATAAAAAAATAAAATTCTGATAAAATCCCTGATAAATTCCTGATAAAATCCTAAAAAAATCCTGATAAAAAAAATCCTGATAAAAAATAAAATCCTGATAAAATCCCTGATAAATTCCTGATAAAATCCTAAAAAAAAATCCTGATAAAAAAATAAAATTCTGATAAAATCCCTGATAAATTCCTGATAAAAAAATCCTAAAAAAAATCCTAAAAAAATCCTGATAAAAAATAAAATCCTGATAAAATCCTTGATAAAATCCTGATAAAATCCTAAAAAAAAATCCTGATAAAAAAATAAAATTCTGATAAAATCCCTGATAAATTCCTGATAAAAAAATCCGGGTATAATTTCTCCATAACACTACTAAAGTCCTAATGCCGCCCCTGTATTCATGATATTCTTGACAGCCGCAACAAAGACGTTTAATGAATACGGTAGTGCAACTTTTCTGATTTTATTGCTGCAGAGCGAGCGCAGCGAGCGAGCGCCAACTTTTTTAGCAGCAACATAATCAGGATTTTTAAAAGAGAGAAATACTAGAAGGGCACTCGGTAGAGCGCATACCTCCGCCCCGCCACATATGTACACCTGATATTACACTCATCTGGATCTGAGATCCGGAGTTTAATCCGGATAAATCCCAAATTTTAATCGATTGATCCTGGGTATATTTGCGGGAGTGTCTTATGGTCGTGGGTCGTGGGTCGTGGGTACAAAGTCGTGGGTCGTGGGTACAAAGTCGTGGGTCGTGGGTACAAAGTCGTGGGTCGTGGGTCGTGGGTCGTGGAAGGGATTTGCGTGGCGAAGACAAACGACGAACAACAAAGCCGAACCTAACGTTTATTCAGCAATAGCGGTTTTCAATTGAATTCAACTCAATAGCGGTTTTCAATTTTCATTTTCAATTGTGAGTAAAAAGCAAGACAATTGCGAGTTACTTAGTATTACAAAGAACAGTCTTATTCAAGGAACATTCAAGCCCGTGATTTCTTTTTAAGGATGTCTTTGTGTTCCTGATGCAGGTATGAGATTACATCATCTGGAACCTTAATGAGTCCAGCAATGAAAAACTGATGCCGTACGGTAACACAATTGGGATTCAAGTGAAAATAAACATTAGACACCAATTCACTTTGCTTGACTTTTTTTGTCTGTGTATCATAATAGGACCGTTTATCTCCACTAAAGATAATTAAGTCATTTGGTGGATCAGGTATTCGCCCACTAGGTTTTAAATCTCCGCCACAACCGTAGCAAACATTCACAGAGGGATGTTGATACTGCAGTAAACCTATCACAAAAGTTCCAAATTGCGGTTTCGGTCTAGCTGGCGCTGGCAAACGTACGTATGGAGGTATAGGTTCAGCTGGCGTTCTCTGTTCAGTAACGGTTGGTTGGTGACCAGCGCGTTTCTTTATCCGTTGATTATCGCGAACAGTAGATACTGGACAGAAAATGGCGAACGGTAGATACCGGACGACAGATAAAGACAGACAAATGTGTCATAGGATGCCCCAGTGTTATGGGAGGGTCACCCTACCCGTTGCGTTGCCATAGAAGCACAATTTCATCCCGCATTTTGTTCTCGTGAGTTCACAGTTGGGTTTTACGACACGCGGTTGAAAACTGGAAAAACTAAACGTAATAACAGCTATCTTTTTTTTACTACGTTTTAAGATTGGTTTCATGATTATTTATCATTATGATTAAGTTTAGTTATTCTCGGCACAGGGGGCTCGAGAACTATTTATAAGGCGACAATTACCGTCTTCAGTTTCAAGAATTAACTATTAACTATGAAAATTCTACGTGAGAGAGGAGAGCTGAAGGAGAAAAAAGGCCCCGATTTCTTTTCTCTGAAAATTTGAAACAGGGAACTCTCTCATCTTTAGCTTTCGACCCGGGAGAGGTACTCCATATTTAAGCAATATGGGTATGTGCCACTGTGAAGGGTATGGTTTTGAAGCAGTTTAAATAGTCTGGGATAGGGTATAAAAATCAAAGAGTTTGGTCTATTGCATGAAGAATCTAGTTTAAATAAGCTAGGTTTCCTGGGAATTGACACTTAAAAAACGTGTTTTATTTGTTGTTGTACAAGTAGAAGAATTTGTTTTGAAATCGAACGGAGCTAATGCAGATACCTTCCAAAACGAGCAAACGAAATAGTATCAATAACTTATCAATAACGGTAATAATCATTATTAATTATTAATAACCCACGACTTGGTACTCACGACTAGGTACCTACGACCCACGACCCACGACTTGGTACCCACGACCCACGACCCACGACCCACGACTTTGTACCCACGACCCACGACCCACGACCCACGACTTTGTACCCACGACCCACGACCATAAGACACTCCCTATATTTGCGACCTTTCCACCAAATTTGGTGCAAATCCGTTGATTAGTTTTTGCGTAAAGCGATTAACAGACAGACAAACAAACAGACAGGCGTGAAAACATAACCTCCTTGGCGGAGGTAATAAGGTTGGACGAATTCATCACTTTTTACCAGAATGCATTGCATTTAACCACACTTTTTACCAGAATGCCTTACATTTAACCACCGTTTTTACCAGAGCTCTAAGCGGCACTTTTTACCAGAACTGATGCATTGTGCCAGAAAAGAATGCGGATGTCATACCGTCGCACCGGCGTCCTTTTTCGCGTGGATTTCAGTGAAAGTTTGTAAATCTGGACGATTAATTGTGACATCGATGTCATAATATAAAACTTAGTGTGTCATTTCGTAGTAGTCCCGCCTCCGTTGGTCGAATTCTTAAATGAAAAGAAACTGTCGTTACTAAAGCTTGTAGAATAATTAAAACAAACAAGAACCGTAAAACACGCTAATTTCTTATCTGCTGCGATCATTTATCCAAACATGAATTTAAGCTAAAGTTTTAGCATTTTCACACATCGCGATGGACGCGTCCTCGACACTTACACCATTGGCTTTTAAATGGTATTTTTAATTCAAACGTGCTTCTTCTGTTCTAAAGAAGCGGAAGGTACGTGTCTGCTACTTCCGGAGCAAGATATGAGTACACTTTTTTCTGCACATTCCGATACTTGCCACATGTTAAATTTATGTGCCACCGGGGGGGGGGGGGGTACTGTAAGAATTTTTGGGTGGGGGTGTGCCACTGGGGCCCTGGAACCCTTAGCCTATACCAGAGCTGGTTCAGCTGAATTTTGCTACCCTATCCTAGACTAAACTGCCAAAATCCCTCCCTGTACTAGAGTCGCAATGTTCCAGAAACTACTGAGGTCACCAGCACAGTCCAGCCCAAGGAAGCTTGTCACAATTGTTTTGCTTTCAAAAAAGGATTTATTTATACTTCAACCCCATATTTAATGTCGTCGCCTCGTCTGTCAGTCGGTAGTCACATGCTGGGCTGTAACAAGCACGCACGTACGCATTATGAAGAACATTGAACTATTTTTATCTTAGCCAGTATTAAAACCACCGATTTCCCTCTGAATCCCGATTGCTGGCAGTTAAAATAATATCCAGTATTGTTTTCAATTACATCCATCCGTGATGTGATTTCATATTTTTGAGTGGAAATTTCAGGTTTCCCTAGTCCAGACTAAAATCGTCAACCAATTGGATCACCTTTTCCATCCGGAAATAAAGTTGGAAAAGCCATTGATGCTAAGAATTGACAACTAAATTCATTCAATGGCTCATCACCAATATCCCAATTGAATGATTGTGGAACATGAAGAAATTGTTCATTAATAATTTCTTTTTCCTTTTTGGAGTCAATGTTGGTTGGAACAAAGTTATAGAGAGGGAGAAAAGTACGGTTTTAGGACACAGGAATTTTGACAAGGATTTTCTAGCTTATAAGCTAAATTGGTTTTGAAAATTAACCAGGAATTTAATCAGGAATCTGTGAGCTCGATAATGCTAGCACAGATTAGTAGAATACCAAGTTTCCACCAAGTCTCCGCAAAGTTTCGGCCAAGCCCGCCCACCAAGAGGTGCCGACAGGCGGAGCGAGCGGAGCGAGCGGAGGGCGACTCCATCTTTGAGGCTAAGTCTCTGCAAAGTTTTGGTGAAGCCGATACCAAGCTGATACCAAGTTTCCGCCAAGTCTCTGCAAAGACAACCAAGTCCGTGAACTACTGAGTCCAGCGACGCCAAGTCTCTGCAAAGTTTCAGTCAAGCCCACGGCCATACCCGCGACAGGTTTTGGGACACAGGAATTTATTGGGTAATATTTCTCGGACAGGAAGAAAAATTTGAAAATGGCTTAAAGATTTGATATTTCTTACAAAAGTAATTATGGATCGGTTAAGAGAATTATATATTTTCGAACTAAAAATAATAGCGAAAGATCTTGGAATTAAAGGAAGAGTAAAAATGAGTAAGAAAGAACTAATTGATGAAATTTCAAATTTTAAAGATGAGGAAATTACTGATTTAATTGAAAAAGTTTTGCCTATTAGTAGAATTATTTGTGATCATGAGAAAATAAAAAAATTTTGTAGTGAATGTAATGGGTATAATTGTTTGCATAATAAATATAAATATCGCTGCAAGGATTGTGTGGGATCACAAATATGCGCACACAATAAACAAAAACAACATTGTAAAGAATGTGGAGGATCACAAATTTGTGAACATAATAAACAAAAACAACAATGTAAAGAATGCGGAGGATCACAAATTTGTGAACACGACAAGCAAAAAGCTTCTTGCAAGGATTGCAGAATGAAATTATTAAATGATTTAAAATAAAAGCGAAGAATAAGTGGTTGTGTTAAGAAACCTTTATTTTGGTTTCATAACAAAAATTGATATTTAAAAAGAAAAAATATATATAAAAGAAAAAACAATGGAAAATATTTTTCGCGTATCTGGAGAAATAGAATACAGAAATTTTACTTATTTTAATAATAATGAATTGGATTCTTGCGATTTTATTAATTCAATTAAGGATGATATAATAAAAAGACTATCAAAAGATAGAGAATGTTTAATAGGAAAAATAAATTTATGTTTTCATTTTTGGCGGAGGAATGATAAAATGAGTAGTTTTTTTGGAAATCAAACACCCCTATTTATAAAAAATTTTGATTTTGGCGTTAATGGTATAAATGCTAATGATCTTATTAAAAATTTTTTAAAAGAAGATGAAAAAGAAGTCAGTATTAATGATTTTGATAATAAATATTTAATTAATGTTATTTCTTTTTATAGGGAGTATGATTATAATAAATTAAATCATAAAGAGAAATTTTTTAAAAGCCTGCTTGATGATTTATTGGTTGTAGCATGGCATCCCAAAAGAGTTGTGGATTGGTGTTATGATATTGAGGAGCAAGAAATTTTTAATTCTTTACCCAACGAATAATAGAATATAATTATGTTATATAACCCAATAAATGGTTACATAACAAAATTTATCTAAATCTTAAACTTAAAGTTATGGGAGAACCCTTAAGATCAAGTTTTTTCCAATCATTGTCCAAGATAGTTAAATCAAAGTGGTTTATGGGGCTCTCATATTTTTGAATCGGAATTGTCGGATAATCCTTTGAGGGTATGTTCGCGAGTAAGTGTGATGGCGTGAGTTTTACAAGTTCAGAATTTTTGGTTTTGTTCATATACGACATCCTATTATCCACTATACTGCACACAAGCCTCAACGGCTCTTTAATACTTATATTTATTGGATATATTTTGCGAGGATTTATAATTTCTGGCAAGCCCAAATAAATTTGCAAATCTCTAGTAAGTTTAATGTTATAATTCTTATTTGAAAATAGATACCCAACATTATTATTTCCATTTATTGTTAACTTTAGATTATCTGTATAATTATGAAAAATTGATTGAATATCAACCAACGAATATGTGCCCGGCGGCATTCTTAAAACGAAACCTTGTTTTTCATCAGTTAACGACTGTTCGTCCTTGAAATTAATCAATCTTTTGGTTTGTATATTACAATCCAGGAGCTGTATCTCTCGAAGATTTTTCAGCGGAGGATCTAAATAAATTCTAGTTTCTGAATCGTACATTGTAATACTGAGCATTTTTGTTTTGATTACATTAAATTCATCTTTAAATTGATCATGGCTTGAATAATCAAAACATTAACGAAATAAAAACCAAGATAATAATCCACCGGCAAGCATTAAAATTATAAGATTATTTTGATGAGAAGAAGATTTTTCTATATTACTAACTTCTTCCACATTGTCTGTTTCATCGATATTGTCTAGTTTAGGTTTTTTCGGTTGGGGATTGGTATTTAATAAAACCTTTGTTGATCCTAAACTATGACTTATTCCAACATTTTTTGTATTCGCATTTATTGAATTATTTACCCCAAAAGTCATATCTTCTGTTACCCTTTTCAAATCATTATTATACCCAATAACGCTTTCTGTATTTATTATTAAATTGCTCGGCATTAGCCAAACACCAGGAGCTACCGCTAAATCAAGGCGAGATTTTGATTCTTGAACGGCTGTTTGATATCTTTGAATTGATTGGGATACATCATTTTCAATCACCGAACTTTCAAATAAAGTTATAAAGTTTTGTTGTGTTTCAAAACCACCACCTCCCTTACTAACAATTGAAGTTCTGGTATTAACTTGTGCGCCCAAAACGCAATAAACAAAAGCTTCAATCGATCTATTTATTCTTCCCAATCCTGCCTTTGTTAATCCATACCCCGATTCTGGGATAAACCAAGCATATTGAAAATCAACAAAATGATCATTTCTAAGCATTGATACTAAATTTCCCATATCTTTTCTTCCGCCATCATCGTAAAATTTATGATCGCGGCTTGGCCAAATATTAGCTTCTGTATCATAATTTCTTATAATTCTTACATTTTGATATCCGCCACCCTTTTTTTGCGCAGCTTCACTTCCGGGAACCGCATCAGGGTCTGCATATCCTCCACCATAATCAATAAATATATCTCCAGCTCCATGGTTTGCTCCGCCCTTGAATCTAAAATCTGCTAAAGTTTTATTCCACCCCTTGTAATCCTGATCATTACTTAACCCAAATTCTGCGCATAATCTATTATAAGCATTTTTGTCGTATGGATTATTTTTCAAAGAAAAAGTTTCTCCCCCGGGTAATGGAATATTTAATTCTTGGATTATTCTTCTTATTGTAAAGTAAATGTGAAATACGAAAAAACTTCTAATAACTTTGGGATATCCAAAAATATCACTTAAACTTACTCCGCATCCGGACGATGCGCACCAAACCGCCATGTTTAATTGTTGCGGCCACTGATTAATATTTGGTTTACTCAACCAAGCTCTAGTTTCTTTCCCACTGGTAAATCCCACAGTTTGATTTTTAAAAACATTCTTCATTGTCGCAGTGAAACTATCTTTTTCTGAAACATATATATTTAGATTTGTTAATAATTTTGTTACATCAAGAGCAAATTCGTTGAATTTAATTCCGGGTATTGGATATGGTTGTTTTGTAAATGTTAAACTTTTGGGAAATGAACTTACTTTTACTTTATTTTCTAAACCCAAATCTTCCCGTAACAACTTTTTCAAATTATCGGAAAGATCATCAGTCCATGTTTTTCCAGTGGGATCGTCATCAGACATAATTGTTGTCCCATTAACTTTCCATTCAATATACCCACCAAATGGGTCATTCACAAATGAAAATTTATTTAGGTTCGCGTTTGGGTAACGGTTTCTGAAATCATCCAATAACATCTTATTCTTTGTGTTTCAGAGAATTTGGCCTTTAGATTAAGAATAAGATGTAAATTTAATTAACCTCTTTTCTAATACCCGCAAAAAAATTCCATCCCACATCAGTTCTCTCATATGAAATTTTCAACGTTCTCGATTGTTCAGATCTTTTAATATATCCGTAATAACCGCTGTCCTTATCTGTTTTATGTTCATGTTTTTTTCTGCATGATTTTTTTGCCGTATTTCTAGTTTTAGTTTTTCAAACTTTTCCGCCTCTGATAAAATTAGAGAAAATTCTTGGTCAGATATAGTTTTATCTTTCAATGCTTTTGAAACTAAATCGTTAATGGAGTTTACTTTTGACTTTGCCAGAGAAACTGTTTGTTCATGTTTACTAACATTATGAGAAAGTCTTTTTGATATGGCAGCGCAACCAACAGATATCCCGCCACATACACCGCCCACAACACCTAATGGTATGCCAATAACAGCACCAAAACCAGTAAGAGATGTACTCAAACCACTTGCAGAAAGGATAACTGAAAACACCCCACTGCCAACACTTATTTTTGTAAATATTCCTCTCGCTCTATTGTATTTCTTTCTTACATGCTCGTAATGAACAATTTCCTTATTAAGATTATTTAATACTTCACATGACTTTAAAATTCTGAAATTTTTTGGTTCATCGGGTAATTGAGGGTAAATTTCATTGTATTGATCCATATTGTATTTTACTGATCAGTGTGATATCTTTAGATCTACTTTCTCTTCTTTTTTATACTTTCCACAAAATATAGAACCACGGCCATTATCAAAAGCCAAGCATTCTTGCCTAAAAATCCAATAACCTCGCCCGCTGTTTTGAAAAGAAAGCTAACTATCGCTCCAACCATTCCTGGTAATATTTCACCGAGTTTTTTACCAAGAGCTTTCAACCCATTACCAACACCTTTTCCTAATTTTGTTAGTCCTTTTGAAAGATTAGAAACTATAACTCCAATGATGGCGCCCACAGCACTTAAAACAGCAAAAACTGTAAAACCATACTTTTTGAAGATAGTCTTAACCCGCTCTCTCAATGACATTCTTTCCTGTATTTGCTCGGATTCGCGATCCCGGCTTTCCATTTCATTTTCATCCTCTTCAATTTCTCTATTTAATTCCTCTATTCTCGTTCTCTCCTCTGGTGTTTTCAATGGTTTTTCCTCAAGAAATTTTTTCTCCGCCATCTTTTTGTTTTGTAATTCTTTTGTCTTTTCATTCTCGCGATTATTTTCTTCTAAAATTTCTTCTGCTCTAGGTCCCAAGTAATTTTTCAATTGAGCGCCAGTAAGTTTAGCTCCGGTTTTTTCATTTATGAATTCTCCGTTTCTAAGAACATATTTAGCGGCATTATCTCTTTGCAGTTTAATGAAAGGTTCTTTGAATACCTCGCTTATTCCTTTTATGAATTTTTGAAATTTTGCGCGCGGGTATACTGTTTTTATTTCATCTTCTGCAATTTTTTGGTCTTTTTCTTTCGTATTTTTTAACAAAAGAGGCTGTTTTTCATTATTGCCGCCAAGTGAAGTTTCTTCTTCTTCCGCGTCATAGTCATAACTGGTGGATGTTTGACCAATCGGGTTCATTTCAATTGTATCATCATAATCATCATCATTGTCTTTTGGTTCATTTAGTTTGGTTGGATCCAAATCATCTACTTCCATACCGCCTTCTGCCATTATTTTTTACTCATCAGTAAGAAATCTTTAGATTACCAAGAGTTCCAAATAAAAGAAAAATTGATTTAAAAAAGAAAAAACAAAATATATAATAGGAGAAAAAATGGTAAGAATAGTAAAAAAAATACGCAAATATAACATAGGTTTTACCTTGGAATATTTTAATGACAATAAAATAGCAAATATGGATTTTTTGAGATTAATAAAAGAAGATTGTTTATATAATTTAACAAAAGCTCTTTCTATTAAATATGAAGATATTGGAAAAGATGAATTGGTTGAATTTCAAATTGATTATACGCAAGATAATGGGCATAAGCATTATTATGGGTTTTCTTTTACTCCAAAATGTGATATGTCAGGAATATTTCCCTCCAATGAAATTTCTAATGATTTTTTAAATGATCGTCCAGAGGCAACAAAATTCAGAAATGCGCTGATTAATCAAAAAGTTCACATTGACACATTTTGGGTAAGTATATATACAAATCCATATAAAGTTTTGCGTAAAAACAAATTCTACAAAAGTCTGCATGATGAAATAGTTGCTGCAGTCTGGCAGCCAAACAGATATTTAGATTTTCAAGAATTGAGAGATTTGAAAGAAAGATGGGGTTAGTAAAAAATTGTGTTATATAACTAAAATTACTGGTTACATAACAAAAAAATTTTATAATATTTTACTGACCGCGTATCCTAAACCTAACATTCCTGCGCCAACATATACCATTTCTCCTGTTTTTTGGTCATCGTTTGGTTTGTAATAATCAGAGAATTTTGGTTCAGTCATTTTGCCGTACAATTCAAAAGCCTGATTTGTAGCCGAAATATTTTTTGATGCTTGATATTTTTCATCTTTCTTCTTCATTTTCCAATCAAGCATTTTTTGTCTTTTTTCCTGATATTCTGCGTAATCTCTTTGGTATTTTTCCATTGCTTTATCGTGTCGTATTTTTTCTGTATCCACATTGCGCCCCATTATATATTTTGCGAGCATATTTCCTCCGGTAAATGCTCCCGCATTCAATATTGCACCTATCCCCATCATTGCTATTGATGCCAATGCCATTATTTTGGTAAAATCTTTTGATCCTCTAAATATGTTTTTAGATACATACTACCAGATAATACGGCAACCCATTTTGCGTAATTTGTAATACTCATGGATGGATCACTCAAAAATGATTCTTTCATCATCTTTTTTGCGACATACCCAACTCCCGCGCTTAAACCGATAAGCACGGCTGAATCAGTTACAGTTTTCACAAGTTTGTTTTCTGTCGACATAATTTTTTACTGTACCATTGAGAAACTTTTAAATAACTTTATTCCATTCCTAAAGATTTTGGGGTTGCAGAAAATGGTATCTTTTTTGGTTGCGGTAATTGAGGAACTTGCGATAAATCAGCTATCCTATTTGAATATCGGGCGAAGCCCTCCCCGGCGGAGCCGGATTCATCTCTGGCTTTTTCCTTATATCTCATAAAAAGATCAAATGCTGTAAAAACTAATCCGACAACAGATAAAACAGTAGTAAAAGATAACTCCGGAAGCCATGATTTTGATTCACTGTTCTCTGTAGTTTTTGGGGCTTCTTCTTCGTTTTTCATCTCTCTGGCTAATGCTTCTTTTGCTTTTTTATTATATTCCGCTAATTTCTTTCCAGCAGCGACCTTTTTGGGATCCTTCTCCCTCTTTTTAGTATCTTTATTTTCGGGTTTGGGATCTGCAGTAATCTGCTCAACACCCTCTGCTCTTTCTTCTGACATTGTTATTTAGATGCTACAAATAAGTTTTTAGATCTGTTTAATATACTGTATCAACACCTTCAGCAGATTGCTTAGTTTCCTGATCCAGCTCTGCTCCGGCGCAGCCGGGGAGGGCGAAGCCCGATGGGGAGGCGCTTACGCGCCGATCAGTTGTGTTATAATTTATTGGTTCTTCTCTTGATTTTTGTTGATTTTTGATGAATTTAACGTGTTTAGCAACCTGGAATATACCGCTAGCAAGTGCTGCCAGTCTTCCTGATTTCAATGCCAAGAACCCAACAATGTTTGATAGTTCGCGATTAACCAAATCATCGTTCTTCAAATCAGAACAAAGAGCTTCTATATCATCAACCGGAACTAAATAAGAAATAAGTTTGGAAACTAATTGAAGGGATGAATCTATCAATCCTCCGTTAATTTTCTTACCCATTACCGATTGATAACGATTAAAATATTTTTCTACATCTTTTTCCGATAATTTTTTTACATCACCCAGACTCATATCAGCCCCTAAATATTCCTTTGTTGTCCCAAGAACTGCTAGAATCGCAAGAGATTCTTGTTTGATTTCAAGATCCTCACTTTTTCCAGATCCTCCCTCCGGTCGGTCAGTTTTTTCTGTTCCTCCCTGTGGTTGGTCAATGTAATCTTCTACGCTTGTCATCTTTTTTGTTAAATCACTTCGGGTATCTCTAAATAGCAATTAAATGGGTAACGCAAACTCAAACATAACCTAGAATATTTTTCAGTTTTCAGGAGTTGCACAAATTTTTTACCTAATTCATAATCCAAATCGCCGCCGTAATCTTCGAAAAACATCTTCATGCCTTTCTGAGAGGGATTATGAAAAGTAACGACGCAGGCAACATTTTCCCGGAATGGTTTTGCTATTGAAGTTAATTGCTGAGTGAGAACCCAAACTGATAATCCATGATGCCTTCCGGAGAATGCCAAATCTATGAACTTATTTGATCTTTTCTTTAGATCGTTTGAAACGGCGCAATCATCCAAAATTATTAAAGTATTTGTTCCGGAGAATAAAGTTTGGCAAACAGTTAGTAACTCATTAATCTCCTCTACGTTACTTGCATCCGGAGATAATACATAGAAATGTTTATCCTTATTAGCAAAATTATGATAAGTTTTATTTTTAGAATAAGTCGGACAAATTAAAACAATATATTCAAAAACTTTCCGGAAAGGACCTCGGAGCTGTTCAATTAAGTACTTTGTTTTTCCGCAATTTGTCGGTCCAGTTATAATACAATGAAATGGTATTTTATCTCGCAAATCTTCCATGATTTTTGTATCATAACTAAATGTTTTTAAATTTAGTACTTAATTGATCTCAAACTTGAATTCATAATCTCCATCATTGCGTCAGCTACGACAAACATATGACAAGTTATGGTTCCAGTTCCGCCTTGTTTCCTTTTAATTTCTATTTTTACTCCATCGTGCGTATTATTTAGAGCAAGTCCGCCGCCATGAATACCATTATCTGGATGAGTTCTAGTATCAACCCAAAGAGCAAACTTATCCGCGTAAAATTCCTTTTCTTTCAATGAAATTTGTTCTCCTCCCGCTGGTCGGAATCGTTTCTTCACGGATTCCCAAAGATCGGAAGGGATCATTCCTCTAGAGTATATTCTATTTGGAACGCCATCAACATCAATTTCAACGGAAGATATGCCTGGATTATAAAAATTTTCTGAATCCCTTGCTCCTGCAGCTGGGGGCATAAAAAACAAAAATAATACCCCAGTCATTGATCTTCTCGGTAAATTAATATGCTGATTAATAACACCATCTCCGCCAATTGAAAATGTAAAAGTTTTGTGCAAGGTAACATTTTCATAAAAGAATCCTTTGCCGACTTGATATGTTGCTTGAGCCTCACGGGCTAAGTATTCACTAGAAATTGAAGAATATTCTAACTCTAAGTTTTTGATTGAATAAGATGGTGCTTTAGTTGTATCAGAATAAATAAGAATATTATTGATCGGGGCAAGAGTAATCTCAAATATAAGATGATTTTCCAACGCTTTCGGATAAAAAACACCATGATCGTTTAGAATAGGATGATTTATTGGTATTCTGTACTTTGAACCATGGACATTAGCGAGAGCAACTTCTTTTGCGTCTTGTGTTTTTGCATCTCCAGCTTTTGTTCTAAGTTTTCTAATATTTAACGAAGAAATACCTTGTTTTAATCTATCTTCGCGCTCTTCTTCGGTTAAGAATAAATCATGATATGTTTGAAATAAATCATATCTTTGAGTATCTTGCAATGTTTCTCCTCCAAAAAGAACTTTAAGTCTGGTTACAAGATTACGGCCCACATTATTCACAACTGTGTTATTAGCATGGCCCTCAACATCTAAATCAAATAGAAGAGATACACTGCCGGGCACAATCACTAAATTCTCTGAAAGTTTTGGAATATTTATGTATAATGTTTCTCCAGGACTGGCTGTGGATGGATTTAGAGTAATTCGATTCAATGATGATTCTGCTTTCAAACCAAAGGGTTCTTTTGGAATTCTGTTTGGATTAATTTTTTCAGACGTCATTGTAATTTATAAGATACTTTGGTTAACCTTTAAACCTGTGTTGTCCTATTTTCTAACTCGGTAATATGTTTTAACAAACCTTCTCTTGCCTCGGGAATTAAAATTAAAACATTAAAAATTTGATCGCCATCTTCCATATATAGAATTTTTTTCCTAATAATTTTTTTCATAATGTTGATTTGGTATTCGGTAAATTTTATTTCTTCTTCCTCCTCAACCATTTGATTTATAAGATAGTTTGTTTATTTTTAAATGAACAACGTCTCAAAAATATCGGCTTCGCCGGCCCCGCTCTTCGAGCGGATATATTATTCAACTGAAGGATATTGGAAAGGATATTCTGCAATTCCTAAATTAGCCGAGAAAACAAGAGTAAGCGAAAGTGAAGCAAAACAATGGTTGCAAAAACAAGCAATATGGCAAATCTATCTACCCGCGCCAAAATATATACCTAGACCACACTGGACTGTGGATAAGCCCAATCAGATTCACCAAGCGGATTTATTATTTTTGCCGCATGATAAAGTTGGAAGAAAAACATATAAATATGCATTAGTTGTGGTTGATATCGCCTCGAGATATAAAGATGCTGAAGCATTAACCTCAAAAGAAAGTCGAGAGATATCAGAAGCTTTTAAGAAAATATATTCTAGAAGATTGAAATACCCTAAAACATTAATGGTTGATCCTGGAAAAGAATTTATGGGAGAAGTTACTAAACTCATGAATTACCATAATGTGAGAATGCAAAGAAGTGAAGCTGGTAATCATAGAGCTCAAGCATTTGTGGAAAATGCGAACAGAATATTAGGAGAAAGATTATTTAGCCATCAATATGCGCAGGAAATGATTAGTGATGATCGATCAAGGGTATGGGTGAAAAGATTACCAGATATTCTAAAAACTTTGAATAATACAAAAAAGAGAATAACCGGTAAAGAGCCCGATGAGGCAATAAAAATGAAAGAGGTGAATATTGAACCCAAAAATTATCTGCGAGCGGTGGGGCTTGATGAGGTTAGATTGCCGCCTATTGAAAAAGTTAGATATTTATTATCTCCGGGTGAACTCGAAGGCGGAGAAAGAAGGCGGGCTACTGATCCTATTTGGAGTATCAAAGTTTATAGTATCTCCAGAAGCGTTATTTCAACCAATCAGCCAGTTTTATATTATTTAATTGATGGGCCGCGGCGAGGATTTGTGCGGGAAGAATTACAAGTTATTCCTTATGATACAGAGTTGCCACCCAATTCTGTTTTGGCAAGATCCGCCCGATAATGACCATACGGAAGAGTATGTATTCCGTCTTTTTGAATAATTCTCTTATCGTCATAAGCGGATAGCGCTTTTTTATTAACTGTTTTTGTGTAAATATCGTGTAGTTTTGAGCCGATTAAATTTTGCGATCTCATTTGCGGTTCTTTAGTATCTAAGCAATTTTTGAAATCATTAAAACTTATTGTTTTCTTGACAACTAATTTCTTTGTCCCCTTATTCTTCTTTATCTCTTTGCCGTTGTCCATTAATAAGGCATATTGTTTAGCACCTAATCCTACAAATTCCGTGGGTATACTTCCGCCAAACTCATCTTTGAACTTGCCAATTACTTTTTTGTTTGTGTCGTCCCAAATACCAGATTTGTGGTCTTTTGGATAGTTGCTAGTGTCAAACTTTTCCCGAACATCTAGACTTATATCTTCATAAAAATCCTCCGTTTCTATATTATATACAAGACTATCAGTATCGGTCATAAGTAATTCAGCTTTTTCTCCATATTTCTCTTTGATATAATTATAATGAAAGTCGTACATTATTTGTTTACTTAGATCCAAAATGGAAAACCCCACGTAAACCGGTTTATTAAATCTTATTTCTGTTTTCTTCATATTTATGGCGGCAAGATCCTCAGAAAAGATGGTAAAATGATTAAAGTTCGGTTTTCTTATTAATTTTTTAGCAGATTCTATATTATTAACTAATCTAACGTCTATCCTTTTTCTCATATTTTCCATTGTTTTCCCAAAAACGGAGTTATTCATTAGTTTGAAGAAATCCTTTTCAAAGTCGTTTTTCGCATGTTTTCTCAATTCAGTATTCCGATCGATGTAAACCTGTAACCACTTAGACTCTTGAAATTTAATTCCCTTATGAATCTTTGTTATTTTTAATCCTTGTTTTTCGTAAAATTTTAGGGTTTCGTGATGAACTACATATCTTTTCTTATCAAATAGGTTTGGTATTAATTTCTTAACTTTATTAACAGTAAGTTTTTCTGGAGCTAAAGGTAGATCTTTGTGACTATCATGAAGATTTTTTGGGTATTCCAAATCAACCTCAACTATACAGGGAATATCTCTCCAATTTTCGAGCTCTTCATTTGGAATCCATTTAAATCCTCGTTTTGGTAATTTCTTGCTCATTGCGGCTCCGTATAAATTATTTGCGTCAAGATAAATAATATAGCTTATAAGTTTATTTATTTCAAAATCTGTCATATAGGGATTATTAGCTTTAGCATATCTTTTTGATACTTGAGATGTTCCGCCTCTAATCCCTTTCTCAATAAAAAGCAGCATATTAACGTCTGTAAACAATTCCAAACTAACTTTAGTTAATTTTAGCATTGCATCCCAAGATAATCCCGGCGATGTAAAATAGTGAGCGGGATCTAAACTATAATTACTAATACACACATCCCTAAAGTTCTCAAATACGTCGGCAAGCTGCAATACATCTGTTTTTAGATATAAATCGTGATAATCTCTCATTGTTTTAATGCCAAATGTTTCCCAAACCTTTTTAGCGTGTTCGTAATCTTCGTCCGAAATATCTTGATTATTAAGAATTGATTTAAATGCTTCCTTTGGTGGAATTTCTGTTTCATTAAGTTTATCAATTCTATCAAAATAATCATAAGGAAACACGCCCTTTCTCAACAATAGTTTTAACTTTTCCCCTGTGAAATGTTTTTTTGTTATTGTCATATTTTGGTCTATTGGAGAAAAACACATACTACCTAATAACTTGCAATTCTTGCATTGATCACAATTGCCAGCACCATTAAAAGTAATAATCTTTCCATCTTTTATGTATCTTTTCAAACATTTTCCTGGTTTGCATGACTCGCATTTTCCGCATTTTGTAAGATTGTCGACCAATCCGCTGAGAGAGAATTGCATAAATTTATAAGAATCAATGAATCTTATTGTTCTAGTAATGGGCTTTTCTTTTTCATCTTCGTCCTCATCACAATCACAATCGCAATCGCAATCGCGATCGCAATCATAGTTAATTAAAATTTTCTTCGAGAAACTAATATACTTTTCATCGGTGTTGGCTAAACAGCTCATTTCGCCCTTTGTTTTGCCGAGATTCTTAATGAATAGATGAGAGTCATACCCCGACAGATTATGAATTACTACTGGGACGAATTTGGGAATCACATATTTTAAGTTACAAATATTATGCGCTGCTCCCCTATATTTTCCAGTAAGATGACAATGATCTATTACTTTTTTAAAATCTTCTTCTTCACTTTCACAAAATTCGCGCTCACATATATGACACTGAGTTGCATTTTCATAATCTTTTTTATCCATTTCTGTCATATTCTTTTTATCATAAACTTTAAAAGTTTCCTTTTTCTCTTCTATTAGCTCAAAAATTTTCCTAACATCTCTTTCTAAATATTCTGTAAATATCTGCGCAACGTCCTCATCATCGGATTTTGCGGTATAATTCACGCAGATTTTAAAATCCTTTGGCAATATACTTTCATCGAAACATTTGATATAATAACAGAACCCCGATGCTTTGTGCATTTGGTAATTTTTTGTAAAACTTCTAATTTCATTTGGTGAACAAGTATGTATTGGTATTAATCGACCTTCAAAATCCACATAAATAACAAAAGGAGACCGCATTTTATTTTTAAAATTTTTAAAGTAAATAAATTTTGGGCTGCCATCTTCATTCTTTGGCATTTTGATTTTAACTTCGCCGTGTGAATCGCAGTATTCTTTGTGTTCTTGTAAAATCCTTTCATCATAAAATGAGTTGAAGCATCTAAGGCAGAAATGTTTTTTGTTCTTATTTTTGTCAATTTCAGATGATAAAAGTCTGCTAACATTATTTACTAAAATGTAGTGGGTTTTTTCTCCATTATTTATTAAAAGTAATGTTATAAATTCGCAATCGCATAACTTGCATTCATAATTATTGCAATCGCATTTCTTGCATCCGCATTCTTCACATTCGTGTTTTGTGCAATCTTTTTTCTCACATTTCTGTTTTTTCTTGCACTCTTTTTTCATACAACCGCAATTCTTACATTTTTCTTCTTTCTTGCAATAACATTTACCGCTTAATCTTGCAGTATATATTTTATCAGATTCTTCGTCATATTTCAATACATTAACCGGATATGGGTTTTGTTTTTCAAACTTGGCAAAATCTTTTAATTTCATTGCGCCTTCTATACCAGAAAAGTTTAATTTTTTGCAATTTTCCAACAATTCATTATTTACCCTCTCTCTATGGTGTTTTCTTGGGAACGCCGCCTCTGTTAATGAAAGTTGACCGCAATCTTCGCACTTATTTTGTATATTAATAGTCGCTTTTTTTGCTGCTAATCTTTCTGGCGTTGGTATATATGAACTCCCAGAAGTAACTGTGTAAGGGGCGATGCCGATGTCAAAACGCACTACTGAATCAAATTGAAAAACTCCAGAATCTGTATTTTCATGAAATCTTTCAACCTCTTCAAGTATATTTTTAATTATGCCGTCATATTCTTTTGACAAATCGCTTGCCTCTGTAATTATTTTTGGTTTAGCGTTAAAGTATTTTTCAACCTGTTCTGCAATTTGATTGTTTGCAGATTTTACAAACTTGGCTGATAGAATAACCTTAACCTTTTTTGGCTTCTTATCCTTATTAATAATATCTATAACCCTTAGTTTTATTTTTTTCATGAATTCTCCAATAGTATATCCTTTTTTCCCATCTATAGTGTGCTGCTTCAAATAGCCATTTTTGAATTTTCTCACATTTTCTTTTATAATTAATTCTTCTTCTTTCAGCCTTTTTGTTTTTGGTCTTGCGCCCTCCTTCTTGTAATCTCTTTTTGATTTTGGCTGATTTTTAGATTGATTTATTTCATTCGCTTTTTTATATCTATCTATAAAATTTTTAGCTAGTTCCTCTGTTTTATTTTTTACTTTTTCTGGAATATATGGTTTTACAAAATCCCAAAACTTGTATAATACATCTCCCAAAAAAGGAGTTTGTTTGGTATTTTTTGCCAATTCATTTTTTATTACTTGTTTTTTAGTTTTTGTTGGAATGGGTGGTGGTGGGCGCGTTGGTTTAGGTGGAGAAGGCCTTTTTGGTTTTGTTTTTGGCTTATTTGAAGGGGGTGTGCCTGGCGGTGTTCCTGGCCTATATCTATCTGGCGAACCTGGGGGTGTTTCTGGTATATAACTATCTGGCGAACCTGGTGGTGTGCCTGGAATTTGAATTGGTTGTGGTATTGGAAGAGGCGGCCGTGGTTGGTTTACTCTTCTCCTCGGCATATTATCTATCGCTCTAAAAATTTCTCTTCTATTATCAACGATTTGTTGAATATTATTAATTACTTCGGGGATATTAATCAATTCTTGTATTTTTTCTTCTCTTGTAGTCATTTTTGATCTGCCTCGAATTTTATAAAACGAAAGCAAAGACCTTAATTTTTTATTGCTCAATTTAACGAACCGATCCATAATTACTTTTGTAAGAAATATCAAATCTTTAAGCCATTTTCAAATTTTTCTTCCTGTCCGAGAAATATTACCCAATAAATTCCTGTGTCCCAAAACCTGTCGCGGGTATGGCCGTGGGCTTGACTGAAACTTTGCAGAGACTTGGCGTCGCTGGACTCAGTAGTTCACGGACTTGGTTGTCTTTGCAGAGACTTGGCGGAAACTTGGTATCAGCTTGGTATCGGCTTCACCAAAACTTTGCAGAGACTTAGCCTCAAAGATGGAGTCGCCCTCCGCTCGCTCCGCTCGCTCCGCTCGCTCCGCTCGCTCCGCCTGTCGGCACCTCTTGGTGGGCGGGCTTGGCCGAAACTTTGCGGAGACTTGGTGGAAACTTGGTATTCTACTAATCTGTGCTAGCATTATCGAGCTCACAGATTCCTGATTAAATTCCTGGTTAATTTTCAAAACCAATTTAGCTTATAAGCTAGAAAATCCTTGTCAAAATTCCTGTGTCCTAAAACCGTACTTTTCTCCCTCTCTGTTATTCATTTCAGTTTCTGCATTATAAACTTTCTCATCTTCAAAATGAACTGGTCCAGTGTCAATATCCACATCTTCATCTGATTTTTCTTCACCCTCTACTCTCATAACATCTGAAAGGATGTCATTTTCTGGCAAACTAGACGCTCTCGGGAGCGTTCACTCGGGCTACACTTGATAATACGGCTTCGAACAAACGTGAATGTCAGTTTACACCTAAGTTTTGTATATATTGTATACTATATGGCTGGTTCCACGACCGCAAAAAACCTACCAGACGGTATACGTACCGCAATTCTTGTCGACGTTGTGTTTAAGCTGAGCGATTTTATCAGAAAGTTTTCTAAGGTTTTACAGAAATTTCAGTGATAATTGGGTTTGTTTACTAATCGAATTAATGTTGACCAATCAGCTTTCTTGGTTCCCACGGTTGAAAATAGTTTTGAAACTTGATGCCATTTATCTGATTCCAAGTTATCGAAGGCGAAGAAGCGATATGTGGGAAAAACAATCAAACGACAATATTACTCCTCAATCGGATATACTTTTCTTCCGATTTAGCCTTATTGGCCCTGTTCCCGCTAATGTCTTTACACACGACCACGTAGAAAAAAAAATTGAGTTTGAATAAGAAAAGATACAGAGATGATTTTGAAAAGAGGCCCGAGGGAATTCGGGCTGACAAACATAGTCACCGAGTTAATAATAGCTTTGTTAGCCGTTTTGCGGTCATAATTACCAAGAACTTTATTATAAACAAACAACAAGCTCTACAGATTTTAGAAACAGTCTCTAGCAATCCTTTGTAACGTCAACCGTTTCACCTGCAAGCGCAATCAAACTTTGAGCGTTATCACGCTTTTGTTGTCAAGTCTTTGTCTTGCAATTACTTTCCACGCGACCACCATGAGACAGACCGCAATTAAGAAAACTTCATCCAAAAAGCTACCAAAATTTAAATTAGATGAAAAAATCCTCATAACCTCCTTTATTCGCGTATTGTTGTTTGCACAAATTGTTGACTCGAGGCATCCAACGACGCGTGTCTTGACGCTGTAGAAAATTCGTGTATTAACTTCAGCTTTTGGATCCCAATGACAACAGTAGCTGACAATACAAGAGTTAGTAGCATTCATGTGCATAACATTGGCTTTCAAAGATAGTTCAGAGTACACATCTTTCGCATCCAACATCGATGGTGCAATAACTTGATGAAGCCGCGTTTTCACAATAGCAATACCCAAGGGCCTCTGCGGGTAGTCCGATTTGCGACGTTGTCGATAGACTGATAGATTGATAGACCGAAAAGGTAAACCTGGACTCGGGCTACCTGTGGTAGTAGCCCGAGTAATTAGCAAGAGTTTCCCTATCTATCTTCACATTTTTGTACAAAGGATTGTTTGGTTCCCATTTTTACCAGTTAGCCACTAAAGTGCCTCTTCCACTTTTTTGCACCTCACTACAAAATCCAATGAAAAATTGTTATCTTTACCATTAACAGTAAAAATAATCACAGGCAAATCTTTTGGACACCTAGGAAGTATTTCTGCAAGTTGTTGTACATCCTGAGGCAAAGTAAGCACATGGCCTTTATATGCTCTTTGACCACCCCTTGGTTTTGTGTACACATGCATAACAGGAAATGCTCTTGCAATGAGCATTTATTCAAATTGTCTCAAGCCTTGTAACTCCTTGGGAACTGGAGAAGGTATCATAGAGTTATTGGCTGAAAATTTTTTGGGAACACTTTTGTCACGCACACATTGAGAGCAAATGTAATTTGCAGAATTCTTTGGTTTTGTTTTCAAAGGCCAGGCTTCATGACAGACACGGTACTGATAAATTGTAAATTTTAATGCATTATGAAATCTTCCCATATTTTCCTTGGATGATTTTTGCTGATGAAGTTCCTCATTATATGCTGTTGGATTTTTAAAATCAATTTCGTTCATCAAAGGTTTGTCATCCTTATCATGAACATTATCAGCAAAGGGTGATAGTAAGGTTAAATTGTTATCTTCATTTGTTTGAAACTCAGAAAAGTAAACTGATGAATTCTTAGAAGGTTGCACAGATTCATCAGAATTCTTACTTCTATTTGTTATGTTTGCAATTGCCTCTTTCTGTGGAATCTTTCTTTTTCTATTTCTTGTAAAATTAACGTTTTTCCTTGTGTTTTCTTTTTTTTTCTGATTGTGCACAACTTTAGCACCTGAGAATGAGAGTATTACTGACTTTAGCATCATTAGTATTCTCTAGGTCTACAATGAGGGAGTTGTCCAATATTTCTCTTGCACCTGACTCACATGCAACTCTTGGCCTAGCATTAGGTTTCCTGTTCATACATGTATTGTAATTTGCAGATTTTTCTGGTGTGCAGTGTAAAATTTCATCTTGTTCATACTGTATTTCCATTTCTCTCAGCTCATAAATTGTGAAAAACCACCCTTCTTTATAAACTTGTCGCATTGAAGAAAAATTTGCAAACTCTTTTACACTAAAACAAAGGTCATCAAAATAAGTCCATTTACTATAACTTTCAACAGTACAAGTGAAGTGGTTATTGTTACAACACACAACACCTCTTAGTTTGTAATGAACTCCAGTGATCTCAATCAACTCAAAGACATTTATGTCCTTCATCAACCCAGGAGGGAATTCAATAAACAGGAATTTAGAGTTTGATACATTACTCAAGACAGGCCGAGTAGTGCGAGTATTACAGGTGACACAATTCAGTTGTCCTGGGTTTGTATGCACATCAGTAACATACTGGGGCCACATATTTTTATCTAAACCCAAGTGTTGTAATCCATGTTCAGTAACTACTGTCAAAAGAATTTTGCTATTCAAAGTCACAAGTTTTGCACAAGTGTTACAGAAAGAATCAAAAGTTCTTAAAGTCACAAAAAGACTCTCTTCATCTACATTCATATTACCAAGTGTTCTTTGCCCAAATATTTGACTAAAACAGGCACTACAATCTCTGGCTACAAATGAACTACAGTGGTCAATGATGTATGACCATACAGGTTCGCGAATTTCTTTCAACAAGGCATTGTCTTCTCTCGAACAGATGTAATATGAGCAAGTATTGAAAAGCAGCTCCGTGAACTCATTTTTAGCTGGCAAATTTGATAAATATGGCATAAACAAATGTGTACACACTTTCAAAAAAGCATCGACTGCACATGAATAAATGCCCGGGTCAGTGAAAACCGAGTTCATAAAGTGTCGTCTACGAAACGCAACGAACGACTGCTTTGGCTTCGAGTGTGACATTCTTGAACTTAAGATAGAACAAAACCCGGTTATTTCACGTTAGCACCTTTCTTGTTTTTGACTGGGTTTTGAAAAATTTGAGCTATTCCTGATGTGGTTTGAATCGAGTCTGTCGATCCACGTTGCTGATTTGTGTCTGACAAATCAAGTTCAAAGTTCTGTCGATCGACGTTGCTGATTTGTGCCTGACAAATCAAGTTCTTTAAAACTAAAGAATTCCAGTACTGCTTAATAGCTTTTTGTTAATGATGTGATACTCAATGATAAAAATACTCATCTTATAGCTTGGAATGAAATAAGAAAGCTTGGAATGAAATCGTGACGACTCGTTGCCAAACTTGCCAAACCCAGTTTGCGCGGTTGCCGAGCCAGGCTCACATGCTGAAAATTAACCGGGACCACCGTGCGCGCCTATTTTCGTCAAATCGAGAAAATTTTCGCATACTAAAGCATAGCCCCGTCTACACGAGCAATTTTTATATGACAATTTTCTATGTGGCAATTTTTATTTGCCCGTGTAGATGGTGAAAAATGACCAATTTTTATGTGACAACTGTATTTGCTGAAAAGCTGGCGTGTTAGTTTTTATGTGGCAAATAAAAATTGCCACATAAAAATTGCTCGTGTAGACGGGGCTTAACACTACGACCATACGATACTTCTTATTTACGCAGGGAACATTAGGGTGCCTCCTCGGGTTCCGGCCTCTGGGCCGGAACCCTGCGGGGGCAATAACTTTCCTCTCAAACGTAAGATAAATAAAACAAACGAAAAGACAACAGAAACAGTTGTTTGGCCTTAATTTCTGAGTGCTACAAAACAAAAGGAGGATTAGAAAGCAGTAATTAGAATTTAGTTTATAAAAGAACCTACTTTTGTACTAACATTTTTTGATTTTCGTCGACATGTTTCAAGGAAAGGTGATGCCTTTCTTGACTTTCTTTTTTGCACAAAATCTATTTCCAGTCTTTCCGCTGTACATTCCTGCCGGCGACTTGTGTCGCTAGATTGTCGCTATTTTCTTCTCTTGGCCAGCGGTTCAGACTTCGGCGGCAGTCGTCATAGAAACTGGGATAAGTACAATATGGCCGTTCACAACATCAGCTGAAAGCTAGAAACTTTCCAAAAGAAGGCCAAAAAAGCCTAGTTTTTTCCATCTTGGAAGTTGAAATTCACATCATGGCAAACGAGGAAGAAGCAGCAAACATCCGACGGCCGGAAGTAGTTACGATTACGGTGGTGCGATGTAAAAATTTGGTACGTGTATTATATTTTGTAAAAAGACTTAAATCTAAAAAGTTTGTCGTTTGCTAAAATAATATTTCTTTTAAGGCAATGATCCAGTCTATTCGAAAAATAATGTAATTTTTATATATGCGTTTTTATCACTGTGAAAGTCTGATTTCGAGGTGTCATGGTTATCACTGTTCCCCTGGAGTTGTTCAAAGTGGTTTCAGATTTCTTGGAATAAAACAGGGATGTATTTATTTTGTTTAGCCGTACAGTGCCTAGAAAATGGAGCTCTATGATCCAAATAGCCTCTGTTCTGCTTGATTTCTTTTTACGACTAGTAACCGCGGATTTTCAAATTAACCAAAGCAAAAATTACGTTGTAGCATTATTAAAATGTATTTATGGTCCAAAATTTGTGGACGTTATTCCGTGGTTGAGGTTTTGTAGACAGGAGTTACATTACAAAGTTTTGAAGCGAAAGTATTCATAGATTTGCATTTACTTCAGAATACTGATTCTGTTCTAATTTCTATTCGTTGTTAATAATAATTAGTTGCAGTTTAACAGCACCTGATAGTTTGCACTTTATTTAGTCTATATCAGAATTAACCCTTTAAGCCCCAAGAGTTACTTTATAGATTTTACTCAGGCGAACGCCAGACGATTTTACTCTAACTATCGCCAGATGATTTTACTTGTCACAGGGTGACCCCTTGGGGCTTAACGGGTTAAAAACTATCTCCTTAACCCTTTAAGCCCCAAGGTTGACTTAATAGATTTTACTCTGGCTAACGCCAGACGGTTTTACTCATCACAGAGAGACCCCTTGGGGCTTAAAGGGTTAAGTTTTTTTGCAGCATAAAATATAACATTAATTTTTATTAATAGTGTAGTGCAAATAACATTTGCAACAAAAGTGGACTTTTTTAAGCATGAAGTAATTGTGAAGCCACTGCTGTATTTCTGAAGAGATGCAAGTTTGGCACAGTGGATTATTACGCTGGTAAACCCAGCAAAACTGTGGTTTCTTGCTTAAATATCGTCTGTGTATAACATTTTCAAAAACATTTTGTAAATGATGGTATTGCAGCTAGTGTGTACAGTTCAGCCTTTGACATAGTGTGTACAATTCAAAACTATATTGGAAATTATACATTCATTTGCTTACAATATTCTACTGTACAGCTGTTGTCAAACAGAGAGCAATCGGTTCTATATTGGCCATCACTTAATTAATGCTGGAAATCCTAACCTAAAAAACACCATTTCTAACTGACCTCTTTAACATTGTCCTTACAGAAAGGGTCTAAAGGGGATTTCCTTAACTCCTTGGTGAGACTTGAATTTGGTGCTCAGATCCTTGGAGAGTCACCCAAAGTTGAGACCAATACAGAGACTCATAGCACAGACTACAATTTCAATGCCACATTTGAATGTTCTTTTGAGGATCCTACATCCTTGGACTCAATTGCATATAAACCAGTGACAAGTAGGTTATATATGCTCTATTTATTTTAAATTTAATAAATGTAGCAGCAGTTTTTTATACGTAAACATATTATGCCCTTGTCAAATTACATTGCAATTATTGCAATTATTGAAGCATTCTTTTGAGCAATTCTGTCTAAGCAGGTCAGTTCAGTGGTAGTACTGTGATTGGAAGGTCACTAGCTCTACTACTGACTTGCCTTTTCTAGACTAGTGTCCCTGCGGCAGTACCAAAAAATTTGTCTTTCAGGTCTTCCAAGTTTATTACCACTTTTTTCAAAGCCATATTAAGGCGAGCGAAAACTAGTAGTATTTCTCTTGTAGGAATATTCAGGGTCTTGTCCAGTTTAGACATTGATCGAGTTGCAAAATGTTACATGTACAATGTACAAATTATAGGAAAAAACTTGTGTCTTCTTTTAAGTCTTTAATTCCAATAATTTGGGACAGTAACTGTGTAATAAATTATTCATTTTTTATTTTTATGAATATACATCGATCTGTATGCTAGTTTGCTGGAATTGGTATGTGGTATTGGTGTTTACTGTACATCCTTTGCAGTCACTGTTGTGGAAGTCCTGCCAAAAGACAAGAAGGGAAAAGAAGAAAAGACCAGCATTTTAGGACAGACCTGTATTGACTTGCTTCCCTTACTTCATGGTAAGTTTTGGATGCACAGGTGATAACAATTTCACTAAGGTGTCATTGCTGTGTGCAGTTCTTTTAATGCAACTTTTTACGTCAGTGTTATAAACAAAAGAATAGAACAAATCTAAGCAAACAGTACAAATAATACCCTAAGCCCAGAAAATAAAAGACTGGTGACATGTAGATGTCATGTGAAGTTGAAGGTAACTTATACATTGTGGACTCCGGAGTGTATAATACTAAGCTAGTTTTTGTTGTATATTCATAGGCGAAATAAAGTTTAGTGTGGTTCAGAATGTTCATCCTGTTGTTCCCCTCACTGAATCTGTCATAGAGCAGGTTTTGGTAAGTACATTTTGCTTATTATTTTGTTAGTATTTGGGGCTTGAGGGGTAAAATTTCCAGAAAAAAATTGCTTGTCCTGAAATTGTCTAGATTCCTTCACCTGTTAGGGTAAACTTATGTTATGTTATTCTATTTGTAAAGGTAGCTATCTGCTGACCAGTTAGCTCAGTTGGCTGAGCACCGGAATATCGTGTGGGAGGTCGTGGGTTTGAACCTCGGCCAGACCATCACGCAGGGTCTTTAAATAACTGAGGAGAAAGTGCTGCCTTTGCACCGACATCTGTAAATGGTTAGACTTTCTGGTCTTCTCGGATAAGGACAATAAACCGTAGGTCCCATCTCACGACCCAATTGTTAGTAAGACTTTGTGGGATGTTAAAGAACCCACACACTGTTCGTGAAGAGTAGGGAATGTAGTTTCCGGTGTTGTGGTCAGGCCCTTGTAAATGTAATTTTGAGTGTCTTCCGTAGTGGTTTTGGTTATATATACATATAGAATTTCTGCCTTATAAATTGTAAATTCATAAATTGTAAATTCATCTAGGTATAAGCATAAGAAAATGTTTCAAGGAATAAAAAAATTGCACAAGCCTGCAGGGTGAGGACAATCTTAGTTATACAAAATTGCACTTATAATTTGATTACTTGTTGATGATACACATGCAAAAAATTAATTTCAAATTTCTGCACTCTGAATTTCATCAAGTTGCCTACAGTCAACTTTAACTTTCTGCTTTGTTTGGGATTAATTGATGTGCTCTTAGCCAATCAGCAGGTTAAAATTTCTGTGTGTATATTATTACTTGGTATATATATATACCAAAATCCCCTGACGAGTGGGCAACCACAAAACAGGCTTGTAGGGATAAATCTGCAGTTTGTTTGTGTGTGTTTTTCTCCCGCAACAACTACTTCGCTCTGCGTTCACGTATTGAGCACTGTTTTACGATTAATCAACTTTTACACTTTATATATATATATATATATATATATGTTTCGTGGTTGCCCACTCATCAGGGGATATGGTAGGAATGTCCTTTACCATCGCTTATATACAAAGTAGTTAAATTTACATAATAATAGAGATCGTTAAGTTTCACGTATTGCGTAAGAGGTTGTGTACAACCCCCCATTCAGCAAGAACACAAGTACTAACATCGGACACAAATTCCTCGCTCTAGTAGATAAGCACTTCCCAAAAGACCACGAGCTCCGTAAAATCTTCAACCGCAACACCATCAAGATCAGTTACAGCTGCATGAACAACACTAAACAAATAATCGACAACCATAATAAACGCATCTTAACCACATCTACACAAACCAACGATGCTGCCGCCGCTAACACTAAAGAAAGAAAGACATGCAACTGCCGACAAAAGAACAATTGCCCACTCAACGGAAACTGCCTACAACCATTGGTAATCTACCAAGCCACCATTACGCGCAAAGACAACAACACGTCCCAAACCTACATCGGACTTACGGAAAACGACTTCAAAACAAGATACAGAAGCCACACCGCATCTTTCCGCCACGCTAAACACAGAAACTCCACCGAGCTCAGCAAACACATATGGACCCTTAAAGACAACAACATTGAACACTTCATTTCCTGGCAGATCCTGTCTTCACACTTGCCATATAACAGCTCAAGCAAAAGATGTAACCTCTGCCTCAAAGAAAAATTCCTAATCATCTGCCGACCCGAACTATCCACGCTAAACAAACGTAATGAGCTTGTGTCTTCTTGCCGCCACAGAAACAAAACCCTCTTATGCAATACCTGAAACTTAACGATCTCTATTATTATGTAAATTTAACTACTTTGTATATAAGCGATGGTAAAGGACATTCCTACCATATCCCCTGATGAGTGGGCAACCACGAAACAGGCTTGTAGGGATAAACCTGTAGTTTGTTTGTGTGTTTTTTTCTCCCGCAACAACTATATATATATATATATATATATATTTTAAATTAGGCATACAGTTTAAAAAATAGAATCCATATCCCCCTTTAATCAGTATCCTCCTTTTTCTCCAGCCAGAAATAGAAGTCCAAGTAGCAGTTAATCAGCCTCTCCTTTCTGATGCACAGCTGAATCAAAGGTATGCTACTCCCAGAAGTGATTAAAATGGAATTTCTCCTTATCAAAATAATACAACATAGAGCTAACTGATAATGAGATTTGAGAATAAACTCTAGAACTGATTTAATCAATTGATTTGATACCAAATTCTCCAAACTAACTTGCAACAAATTGTATGGCACTTATGTAAGAGAATTAGACATTTAGAATGAAAAGGTTAAATGTTTAACATTGCTGCTGAAGCTGCAGGTTTTCTGTTTGTGAAGGTGATCAGATTTTGTTTGAATACATAAGGAACTGATATACTGGCACCTCTTTTTTGAGATATTCCCTTCTTCCTATCTTGCAACCTTTTCAAATTCCTGTATGTTTGAAAAGCAATTGATAAAGATTACATATTTTAAAAATTGTCATTTTTCCTCTTGGATTGATATAATTATATGTTTATTATATAAAATTGAATTGTATACTGAGTGGTAACAAATAATGCGTTGATATAAATAATATCTGCACTTGTGTGATGTAACAGTTGGGATAGATCTTTTATTGATTTGTCACCACATCGTACTTGGTAAACCACTAAATTACATGGTTGCTGGTAGTTACCAAATTCTCTTTTCATATTGGACATCATTTTGTATCTATGCATGGCCATGTAATATTCTCTATATTTTTTGGGGGTCAAACAGCAATCTTATGAGTATCCACATAGACAGCGCATTTGCAGTACCAGAGGCTTGGCAGATACAAATGGCACAGCAGTTTAATTACACTTGCAGTCTACCAGTTCCACTTTCTGCTGAGGTATGCATGAATTCCTATTTAACTCCAGTATAGATATAAATATGCATTATTGACCAAGCATGAGGTCAAGATGGCTGTATATTAGCTGAGTTTTTTTTTTGCGTTTCTATTGACTGAGCTGTCATAGAGGTCAATAAAAGCATGAAGGAGAACGATTCCCTACTCTGACAAAATTCCTAGGTTCAAATTAAATTAAGTGTTAAATAACTGCATATTTTCTTTGTGTCTATAATAACAGAAGGAGAACACAGTTGTGTTGTCAAATGGTATTCTACGATCTCCAGGTGAAAAAGTAGGTGAAAAAGTATGATTTTTATATGGTACAAACATAGTGGAAAATTTTTCTATACCTTTTACCTTCAGACTGACATTTTGGTGCATGTACCTTTTAATCTTGTTGAACAAAATTGTTACCATCCTTCTGTCTTCCATCTCTTTGCCTTTTATCTCTATTGAAAATTAAATCTGCTTAATTACTTAAGAAATTTGTGTTAAAGGACAACTCAAAAGAACTGTACTACCAATTCTGCCCTTGTTTGTTTGTTGTTATATTCTCAAAGTAAATTTGTTTCCTTTAGGAAATGACAAACCAGAGGAAATGGTCCGCTGCCCCTAGTGCCTCAGGATCATGTCTCTATATTGCTCAAAGGTATTTGAATGAGAGGACACTGTTTGAAAGAGGGTCATTGTAGTGTTTCTATTGTGACGTGTGAGTCACATGATCCCTAGTCTCCTCCGCAGCCGTTATTAGGATCGTCACGCAACGCTTCTCCCCCACTAACGGCTGCTAAAACCCGAACTCTTTTTGTTTCCACGAATTAACCAATCACAACATGCCTCACATATTCCTGAGGCGGTCGCGCCAAGACTAAATTGTCCAATCACAACTCGTGTTCTATCGGCTACGGATAGTAAAAGTGGATTGAGGAGGTTGAATACTCCATCGTTTTCGGGTCACCAGGAGCGTGGCTGTTGAATTATCGTTGGAGAACCGTGTTGTGCAATGATGTATACAGTAGAAAGTTATGTGCCGTGGCTATGATGAAGCTTATGTTATAAAGCAGTGGCAAGTTAAGGGTCAATTGGACACTTGTTTTTGTTTGTCAATTCCGCTTCTGAAGTTACATTTTAGATAGGAAATCCTGTGTGAATTAATTTACAATTACTGTAGGCATTGAACTCTTAAGCTTGTAAATTGATGACTTCTCTTTTCGCGCCCGGGATATTTTTATTAAGCTTACCTGAGAAGAAAAAGAAAAAGCATAAGCATAATACACAGGCCGGAGACGTATCGATGAATAGTGGATTTGAGCAATTCCTATGTGAATTTCCTTTACAACTCGCTCATACTTCGTTTGTTGTACACAATAAATATTTGATTTCAAGCATTAGTTTATGCTCGAGTTTAAAATGGTATTGCTGGTAAATTGTAAGGGGAACATCACAAGATGTCAAGATGGCAGCATTTCGAGACTGTTATTCTCATCTTTCCTCGACATCGAAGGGTTGTATTTTGAGCACAAGACAGTAACTTCTTTTGACGCAATCTTCAACACCTTTTCAATTACGTGTTGTGAAAGTGGTTGACAATTCATTATTCGGCTTCCCAACGCATCCGAAGAAGTACAAGTGGTATCGGCAGATCGCAGCGATTTGGATGCTTTTCCTCGATGTGATGAAGTTGATGTATTTTGGCACCTCTGTCGGAATTCTCATCTAGCAGGCGTTTTGCTCTGCGTTTTGCCCTGTTCTCTTGCGTTGAAGACTTCTTCGATTTCTTTCTTTAGCTCCTTCAACTTATCCGATGCCCGATTAAATTTTATCAAACGCTAGTAGCATTTGTCTCTACAGACGAACAGTTCGCTGTTTTCTGTGTAGCGACTCACGTCCACAGATAGCGAGGATCGGATGACTTCAACAATGTCGAGTGAACTCTTACCGAAAATGAAGATTTTGTTATTCTTGAGGAAAGCCGACGAACAAATGAAGCACCCAGAGCCGCTTTTGACTATTTTCTTCGGAGTTAGATCTATAGGAAATCTCTGAGATTTATGGCAACATCTAGCAAAGGAGGCGATGAATTGACGCGGGAAACTGACATCATTGACAAACTACTGATACGTTAATTGGTTTCAGAGTTGACAATAGGCAACGCGTGATTGGTGCAATTCTGTAAATTTCACGTGAACTCTAAACAAAGGGAAACAAAAAGAGTTCGGGTTGAAGCAGCCGTTAGTGGGGGAGAAGCGTTGCGTGACGATCCTAATAACGGCTGCGGAGGAGACTACATGATCCCTAGTGCATTATGGGATGCAGAACGGGAGCATGTGCTCGGAGACAGAGAAATAAAAATTGTTATCGTTGTTTAAGTGCCGGAATCTTTTATTCTACTTGGGCCCGAAACACCACATTTGGCGACGAGTATAAAGACGAAAAGCGGATAAAAAGTGGTTAACGAGTTTAAACGGTGGAAAACTCGCACAGATGGCCGTATCCTTGAGCGGACTGCCAGGTTTACAAGCGTTCGACGCTGTGGGCGAGCCAGCTACACTCGCACAACGATGGTTAACTTGGAAAGACGAATTCGAATTGTACGTGACTGCCTCGGGAATCAGCGACCCAACACAGAAGAGGGCGCTTCTACTTCACCTCGCCGGGCCCCAAGTCAGAGACGTTTTTAATAACTCAATTCCTGCCGACAAACGAGGCGAAGCGAAGGATTACAAGAAAGCTATGGACAGCCTATCCGAACATTTCAAACCGAGAAAAAACGCGCCGATGGCAAGACAGGCGTTTCTCGCAGCTCAACCAACCGCTGGAGAAACCATTAACAATTTCATCACACGCTTGCAGAAATTAGCCGAACATTGTGAATACGAAGGTGAAAGGGATAACCAGGTGAGAGATCGTGCGATTTCTTTCATTCAAGACAAAAACCTCAAGGCCAAGTTGTATCGCGAAGAAACATTAACATTGAGCAAACTAATGGAAATCGTTAGCCAATACCATGACAAAGAAGCACTCGTTCTTAACCGTAATGGCCAAGTAAATAACATATCTCCAAGCGTCAAAAAAGAGGGAAAATGTTGGCGGTGCGATAAAGCGGGACACTTCGCGAGGGAATGCTTTCGTTCACGTGACCACAAATGCGGGAAATGTGGCAACGTGGGTCATTTCGAAGTGTGCTGTCACTCCAAACAGAGTAAAGGGCGAGATTCTAGTCGGAGTTTGAGTCGCGGTCGTGGAAACTCTGGCAGAAAACAAAGTCGTGGAGGAAGTTCACAGTGCCAACGTGATGTACGCCAAGTAACTGAGGACGAGACTGCTGGGAACTCTGCAAGAAAGGATGATTTCTACGTGTTTTACACTGGGGAGACAGATGACAGGAACACTCTAAAGCTGGAGATTGCAGATAAGACTATTAATGTCATTATAGACTCTGGTGCTAGTTGTAATTTGATGTCCGAGGAAGTATTTAACCTTATAACGGGGGGTAATGTTAAATTGTTGGAGTGCAACAAAAGAGTTTTTGCTTATGCATCTGAAGAGCCACTCCAAATCAAAGGAAAATGTAATCTTGATGTACGTGTACAGCAAACCCAAAAGTCCCTGAGCGTTGAGTTTTATGTTACGCATAGTAAAGCTGCCACGCTATTAGGCCGCGATGCATCTGAATTGCTTGGTGTTTTAAGGGTTGGTATCCCTGTTAACAGCTGTGATGTTGAATCTGATGGTGCTAGTAACAATCCAAAACAAGCAGATAGAAAGGCCTCCCTAAGGGCAAAGTTTCCCAAAGTCTTCCAAGGCCTGGGGAAGCTCAAAGGATACCAACTCAAGTTACACATTGACGAAAAGGTGCAGCCAGTTGCTCAACCCCCACGCAGAATTCCTTTTAGTAGACGAAGAAAAGTCACAGAGAAATTGGAGGAGTTACTGAAGCTTGATGTTATTGAGAAAGTAGAGGGACCTACCAGCTGGGTCAACCCCTTAGTATTGGTCGAGAAACCTAACGGGGACATTAGAATCTGTCTGGATATGAGACAAGCGAACCAGGCTATTGTGCGGGAGAAACACCCAGTCCCCACCGTAGAAGAAACACTCCAAGAAGTCTCAAATGCCAAAGTTTTCTCTAAATTAGATTTAAATATGGCTTTCCATCAAATTGAGTTACACCCAGACTCAAGGGACATTACAACCTTTGCTGCCCCTAATGGCCTTTACAGATACAAGCGCCTGCTTTTCGGTGTAAACATGGCCACGGAAAAATTCCAGCAAATTGTGTGGCAGATCATCCAAGACTGCCCAGGGGCATACAACCTCCATGATGACCTGCGAGTTGTTGGCACAAATGATGAAGAGCATGATAAAAACTTACAGAGGGTCATGCGCAAGCTTAACGAAAGTGGGCTTACACTTAACTATGAAAAATGTGAAATTGGTGTCAGCAGCATGATCTACATGGGTGATGTGCTCTCTGGGGAAGGGCTGAAAGTGTCTAGTGAACGTGTGAAAGCTATTGTTGAGGCACCAGCACCCCAAAACCCATCAGAAGTAAGAAGTTTTCTTGGCTCCGTGCAGTTCTGTTCAAAGTTCATTCCTAACTTTGCAACAATATCGAGTCCATTGTGGGACCTCACTACGAAACATGGAAAGTGGAAGTGGGGAGTAAAGGAAGCAAAGTCAGTCCAAGAGATAAAAGACCGGTTGACTCATGCACCAGTGATGGCATATTTCAGACAGGGCGCAGAAACTCGTCTGACAACTGACGCTTCACCCGTGGGAGTTGGGGCGATTCTGGAACAGGAGCAAGAAGATGGAAGCTACAGGCCAATATATTATGCCAGCAGGAAGCTGAGTAAGGTTGAAATGAGGTACTCCCAATTTGAAAGAGAAGCCCTGGCTGTAAGGTGGGCTTGTGAAAAATTCTACTTGTACCTCTATGGCATTAGCTTTGAAATCTGCACTGATCACAAGCCTCTTCTCATCGTACTCGGAGCAAAGTCAAAGCCCCCATCTGCAAGAATAGAAAGATGGCTTCTCTATTTACAGCAGTTCCAATACAAGCTGACACATATCCGGGGCAAGGACAATGCTGCAGATGTCCTCAGCCGCCTACCGGTTGGTTCTACCCATGATCACGAAACTCAAGCTACAGAAGAGTTTGCGTACAGCGTAGTAAGTGAGGCTGTACCAGCTGCGTTGGTACCAAAGGAAGTTGAAATCGCTTCTGAAAAAGACCCAACACTAAAGAAGCTACGTCAGGCTGTAATGACAGATGATTGGAGCCAGTTACAAGGCACAATTTACAAAGCAGTTAAAGATGAACTGTGGGTGATAGGGCAGGTGGTGATGAGAGGAAGCCGCATCATCATCCCACAGAACCTTCAAAAGCGCACCATAATGCTGGCTCACGAAGGACACCAAGGTATGGTCCGAACTAAAGCCAGGTTACGAGAAAAAGTATGGTGGCCGCGAATGGACAAGCAAGTAGAGCAAGTAGTACGAACATGTCACCCCTGCCAGCTTGTCGGACCCCGATCCAAACCAGAGCCAGTGAGATCAACCAGACTACCAGACTCCCCATGGCAAGAAATCTCGGTTGATCTTCTAGAGATTACAGGTGGAGATCACCTCCTGGTAGTTGTAGACTACTATTCTCGCTGGATCGAAGCTGTCCTTCTCAAGACAACAGATGCAAAACATGTAATCAAGTCCATGGAGGCTATTTTTAGAACACATGGTCTACCAGAGACTGTCCGTAGTGACAACGGACCTCCATTTGCATCCAAGGAATTTGAGGGATTCCTAGAATATCTAGCAATCGAGCACAAAAAGGGCGTGCCCTTTTGGCCCCAAAGCAATGGCGAAGTAGAGCGTTGCAATGAGACCTTACTGAAAATCGTGAGAATCGCACGTCTAGAGGGTAAAGATTGGCGAAAAGCACTTGCAGACTTTCTCTTCCAGTACAGAGTTACCCCTCACACTGTTACCGGGATATCACCTGCAGAACTACTGATGGGGAGGAAGCTGCGTGACAAACTTCCAAAAGTTCAAATCCCCAAGGATCGAGCCACTGAAGCACAATGGCAACTGCTCTTAAAAGACAGGGATGCTCGTGCTAAACTTAGACAGACGGAGTATGCAGACAGAACACGCGCTGCCAAATTCAGCGACATTGAAGAGGGTGATCAAGTCCTACTGAAACAGGCTCGAGAGAACAAACTTTCACCCAATTATGAACCTGAGCCATACAAAGTTATTCACAAGGATGGAAATGCTGTCATACTTGAAGATACAAATGGAAACAATAAAATGCGAAACATAGCCCACATGAAGAAATTTGTTGCACCTGAAACCACTGAAAGGGAAGACCAAGTACAGCCAACACAACAACCCCAAGAACCAGACCAGGTGAAACAAGTGCATCCAATGACAGTCGCAAGCCAGCCAGCAGCAGAGGTGCAAGAGACTCCACCCAACCCTTTGCCAGGCGATTCAGTTGTTTTGCGACCTGCGCGCTCTAGACAACACCCCGCCTATTTGAAAGACTACGTATGCACTTAGTTTTAGATTGTGCAAGAGACATTAAGAGAGAGACTGTATGTTTGTTTTAGTTTTTCTCTAGTACTAACATTTGTAATAACTTAGGGGGAGATGTAGTGTTTCTATTGTGACGTGTGAGTCACATGATCCCTAGTGCATTATGGGATGCAGAACGGGAGCATGTGCTCGGAGACAGAGAAATAAAAATTGTTATCGTTGTTTAAGTGCCGGAATCTTTTATTCTACTTGGGCCCGAAACACCACAGTCATGTCTCTATATTGCTCACAGGTTGCTCACAGAGGGACATTACAGGGAAACCTTCTAGTTTCCAAATATGATAAGTGATTGACATGAACTGTGTTAAATCCGTTGGTAGTGACTACAACATATGTATATGAAGAAAAGATATATAAAAAAATATATACATATAAGAAAAGAAAATTAACTATTAGTAAACTTACCCCAATCAAGCCAATATCCCCAAACAAAACATTTCACACGTTTTGCCATTTAAGAGATAACACTCAACCTTCTAGAGAGCAAGTGGTAGAATAATGAAAGACAAAATTGCGGAATGTGTTAAATAAGGGGGAGGGGAGGAGGGATTAGAGGTGAGATGTGGGATGTGAGATCGCTGGAATCTTGAGCTCGTAGGGGCTGGGATAGTGTTAGGGAACCTGTAGTGTTTTTCACAATTCCTAGCCCACCCCTCCCATGTTCCTCTTTAAATTAACTCAACTCTGGAACAGATCTTTACTTGTTTTGTGTTTCTTTTCTGTTAAGTTCAATTGAGAATGCTCCATTTGAGGATGAAGATGGCGATTTAAGAGACAGAGAGGTTTGGAAATAATTCATTTAGTGGAGTACCATTGTTAGTGAATTGACTGTTTTTATGTGCATGGTCAGAAAAAAAACCTATATTATTACGTTCTACATGCGCGGCAAACTGTCACGAAACCTGCAATCTGAGTGGCTAATGTACTCGGTATCTTATGCCGCGTTTACACCAACTAAACTTGCTTAGTTGAACTAGGTTTTGAAATTTTCACAACAGCCTCCCAAACGAGTCAAGTCTAATCTTTACACATAGTAGTGAGAAAGAGTCTAACAGTGATTCGTTAGAAATGACTTTCAAGTCAGTAGAGAATGTACACGGAGCTGTTTTGCGCAAAATGATTCCAAACCATGTTTAAGTAAACATGCTATGAACATGTTGAAGCTCCAGTGTGTACACAGCATTAGTATTCTGTGAGAGATTGGGAGTAGCTTGAACGCCTGTGCTTGGAAGGAGGCAATGTACTTTATAAGTTGGAAAATTAGTAAATATTGGCATAAGATCGAAAGTTAATTTTACTTTATTCCAGACATAACTAATCGATGACATCAATGAGTAATCAATAAGTAATCGATAGTTGATCAGTTGATTACTCTCTGATTATTGCCGATGATCAATGAGTAATCGATGACTAATCGACACAAAATTTTTGGGTTTCGATTACTCTTCGATTACTCATTGATCATCGCCAATAATCAATGAGTAATCAACTGATTACCCATCGATTACTCATTGATTACTCTTTGATTACCAATTGATGTCATTGATCATGACTCGTTGAAAACGAGAACGATTAGTCTAATTATTGTTGAGTATTGTGGGGGTAGTTTCCAAAGAAACTGGTGCTGCGCCAGTGGGGAATTGAAACACAAGAAATTGGGATAACAGGGTCCGAAATTGCGCTTTCCTGGTCGCCAATGCGACTAAAAATTTTGCACTGGCGACCAGAATTTCACAACCGGTCGCCAGCGGGCGATTAACTATTTTATAGCGATGTGTCGATCGTCTTGACAGAACGCGAAAGGAAAGATCATTTTGAACATAGAGCAAAGAACCAAACGGCAGTTTTTCAGTCGCGTGCATTTCTTCTCCAAAACGTAGAGACAAGAGAAGGTATAAAGTTGACTTGAAACATTTGGCAGTCACACGAAACTGCGTATATGGCCGGCATTTGATTCGTTCGTGGTGGTTTTTCAGTGGCAGGTGTATAGGTAATCAGCGTATTTGTATTTAATCTTATTCGTTAGCAGAAAAATCGCCATTGCGGCCCCAAACACGTTCTCTTCGTTCTGATTCTTAAAAGAAAAATTGGCGACCAAAAATTGTGGCTTGTGTTTCGCTACAAAGGAAAAATTTTATTGTCGCTTTTTGGCGACCACATTTTTTCATATGGCGACTGAAAAAAAAATTCCAGTCGCCAGTTGGCGCCTGCCTAAAAAAGTTAATTTCGGACCCTGAATAATCAAACAAGTTGATCAAAGAAGTTAAGCCACCGTGAGGTAAAGAAAGGGGGTGCTGACGTTTCGAAGGGCTAACGCTCGAAACATCGGCACCCCACTTTTTTTACTTTAACCTAATTTCTTGTAATTGTTGAATGCTGTGAAAAGCAGTTTCAGTCCACTAAATTTACAAAACAATCGTTTTTTGCAAAATAGACTCAATACTACTTTATACTGTACTTCTTGTGGCATTATTTAACGTTCTCTTCTCTGACCTTGTTGTGTTTCAGGATTTAGCATTCCGACAAGAGGCCATGAGCGAGAAGAACCACGTGACGTGGAACGCAGAAAGGAGATGCTTTTTAAGTTCAGAGGCCGCAGAAAGGTAAGCACAGGCATTGCCGCATTCTTTTCGGACTTTACATGTGTAATTGCTTGAACCAGGATTGTAAACCTCACAATGAAACTGAAACCTAGAACAGAACGTTTCTGAGCAAGTCCTTTGGACCAGGCATCATATTCCAACATCTCAAGACATCTCTCAGTTAGGAAAGTGTATGGAACTTATCCTGTAGAGGAATACTGACTTTTAATGTACAAAATGTGTTTGTATATAGCATTAATATGCAAGCGCTTTCTTGCTAACAAATGGCGCTGTATTAAGAAACGTTACCTTAACTGTTAGTCAGCATATCAGTCATTTTCTTTGCTAAAGTACAGGGCAAATTGGAGCAGGAAAAAGGAACAATTGAATGGTATAAAAATGGAAAAGGAGATAAAGGGGGGAAGGAGAAGGGTACGAAAGTGCTGGAGGGAGAAGAGGAACGGGACGAAAGTGTCGCAGTATGTGCGTGGGAGGGATAAAAGTGCTTGAGCGGGACTGAAAAAGTAAGAAAGTACCTGAGGTGGAGGGTAAGGGGTAGAAAACATGTGCTGGAGGGGTGGAGGAGGAGAAAGGAAAAGCTTGAGGGAGGAGATGAAGGGGAAATAACCTTGCCAGGTAAATTTAATTGATTGGATGTCAATGTGCAATTTCTTGAGGTTTTGATCAAATGGAAAGTGCGTTAGCATTCGCATTCTGTTGGCATTGGTAACTCCTCTTTTTACTTTCAGCTTGCAGAGTAAGATTGCTCAAAACCGCTACTGGCCCGTGGAGATTATGAGGACTCTAGTCGCGCAAGCAACCAAAGCTAAAGGAAAGCAGGGGTCTGTTGAGGAGGAAATTCCCATCTCTTACCACGGTGTGGCATATATCAATATGGCTCCACTACTATACCCTGGAGTGAAAAGGTTTGTCATTCCTCATAAGGAAAGGGAAGGGGCGGTTGCAAAGTGTAGTTTGTCCCCCTCGAGGCAGGGATAGGGGGTGGTTGGGGTGGGTGAAAGACTCGATGTTATAAGTACAGTAGCAAAACATGGCGCCATCTATGGTAATTCGGTATTATGATTCGCTGCAGCACATCATCTCAGAACGTAAAAACTTTGATAATGTCTGTGACATTCTAAAAAGCACATCAATCTTATCTATGCAGTGTCGATCATTTCACCACTCAATGAAATTGACATTTAAATCCTAGAAAAATGCAAGATGTTTGTCACACGAACCTTGTTCAATGGTCTTACTTCCATAAGTTTCCCATACTCCCAGTAGGAGTCGAACCCACGACCTCCCCGGATTACTATTTTGTACGCTCTACCACTGAGGAGACTCGTGGAAGCAAGATCATTTAACTAGATTCATGGGACAAACATTCTGCGTACTGCTGGGAGGAGGAGGCTATTTAAAAATACCACACCTAACAAAGTATTTTCACGAGCTTTCATTTGTTATTAATACCTCTTATTAACCGAGTTCGAGGTCCGTACTGTAAGTTACCGACTGAGTTTTTTTTCGCTCGGATTTATGGCCCTAGCGCAAAGCGCGCGGACCATAAATCCAAACGCAAAAAGCGAGGATCTCTAACTACAGTACGGACCGAGAAAACGAGGTTTGTAAGATATTTATTATATCTGAAAACAAACTTTTGAATCGAGCCGGCCGTACAGTGAAGTACGACCCGCTAAATTGACCAATCACAGGGCGCGTACTAACTGAGAGATATAATAAACCAGACAACTAATGGATGATCAATGACATCAATTGGTAATCAAAGAGTAATCAATGAGTAATCGATGAGTAATCAATGAGTAATCGATGGGTAATCAGTTGATTACTCATTGATTATTGGCGATGATCAATGAGTAATCGAAGCCCAAAAATTTTGTGGCCTATCGCTCAGTCATTGATTACTCATTGATCATCGGCAATAATCAATGACTAATCAACAGATCAGCTATCGATTACTTATTGATTACTCATTGATTTCATTGATCTCATTGATGTCATCGATTATATTGTTATTATTATTATTGATGTCATCGATTATCGATCTTATGCCAATATTTACTAACTGAGAGATATAATATCATCCATTACGACACATAGGAACTCCAGTTGCGCGCAAATGATACAAAGATAACGCTTACTCTTTTTCTAACCAGAATAAGAGGCGCCTACCTTGTTAAGCCTTACATTGAGAGCGAGGTGTTTGACAAGACCAAACGAAAAGGGGCATTAGCAGAAGAGGCCGCCAGAGTTGCCAGTGGAATGAGTCGCACTCTAGCCTCGGCCATGGCACAGAAAACCCCTGCCCCATCAAAACAGGGGAAACCTGACGCCAAAACTAAGGTACCACTGACTAGCGATCTACTGCAGTGCCGTAGCAAGGGGAGGGGCCGGGGGGGCGTGCCCCCCTCCAGATTTTTTTCCCAAAAAGTAAAAACAGACCTGTATAAAATGTTGAAAATAAAATTTTGTCTATCGTGCCCCCCACTTATTCTACCCTTGCTACGGCACTGTACTGTAGATGGTGATCGTTTGTTCTATTTTTCTGATTTCTCGCGCGTCCGCCGATTTTCCCCCAGAAAAATAACGGCCGATTGTAGGTAAACGGTGTAAAATTATGGAGTAAAGATGGTTCAGCGTTCAAAATACTCGCCTCCCCTTAGTGTGGACCAGATGCCTTTGTAAATGCCTACATGTATTTCTTTTATTTATTTATTTATTTATTTATTTATTTTTGTTTTGAGTCAAAGATTAGAACAATGAGAGTCCCCAATAGGTTTCTTAAATCCCGCCAACCCAACAAAAGTTTTCTCTCCATCCCGAAATCGCGAACGTCTTTATCGACCAATTCGTAAATAAAATCCCGAATCTCGGCTCGGGTTTTCGTCCCAAATCCCGGGCTTAATCTACGGATCCCTAAAATTAGGGACCCTTATCAGTGTGTCTCAATTCTGGCAAATTTTCTTACAGCCTTCAGGCGCTGTTCTCAAACCGGACATGTCTTCGGAAGGAGAGAACCACGAAGCCAAGAACCTTGAAGGGCAGGTACTGTAATGCACACAACTGTGTTGGTAAACGATACCAAACAATTTCTAGATTCAGATTTGAGTACCAGCTCTCCAGTAGTGGAAATTGTGCCCAGGCCTGAACCAGCATTATTTTTATAGGTAATCAAATTATCTCGTGTGCAATATGAAACAATGAAGCACAAGTAAATAATAATAATAATAATAATAATAATAATAATAATAATAATAATAATAATAATAATAATAATAATAATAATAATAATAATAATGACTGAAAACATTGCACGATTACTTGTTAATAAAATACACGTAAAAACTAAATTCCAAAGTTTTGTACTCCCACCCTTCCACTCGGTCAATCAGGTTATATTGCTTTTGTGGCAATATGGTTCCCTTAAGCATTTTATTTGTTGATTCTCAAACAGCAATACCTTGAATCACGGACGTTTATCACGCTGGAGTTTGTCCTGGATAAACCACTTGTGCCAAAGAGACGCCCGTCTGCACTGGCCAGAAAGTAAGATATTTTATTTTATTATATGGAACTAAAACACTCGTATTTTGTTTAATTTCACTCGGTGAAGATATGAACGAGTTTTTTACCAAATGTACCGGATGTACGCGCGCGTCCTAACAAAATTTTCCCGCTAGTTTCTTGTCCATATAATAAAAAGAACATTACACGGTGACTTGAAGGTATGGATTTTATTTTCTCGTGTTAAAAACAACATTTTTATTCTTTTCACCACTCGAATGGGCCTATATTGCCCGCCCGGGATTTCCCGCGTTGTCCCGCGGAAAAAAAATGTAATACAAAATAGCCACATAATAAAATTCTTTATTGTCTTTATTGACCGATCAAAAAAGAACGAGGCCAATATCCAGCCATCTTGACCAAACCAGCTTGAGAGCCGGATCGAGCTCAGACATACCTTTATAAATCTACAAATTATTGCGAAAAGAATTTCAACGCACGCAAATATAGCGTCCACTTTTATTAAATATACTCATATTCGATGTTATCGTATTGGTTTCATTTCTATTTTTGCCCTTTGAGCTCTGTCCTTTCGATAACAAATTACACTGTGAGAGTGAATAATTGAGACATTCACATATTGTGCGAACCGAAATTTTTGCATTTCAAGATTTGTGCAGTGAACAATTTCCGGGAAGCATCGTTCGTCGTTCTAACAACGGGAAACCTGCAATTATTGGCTTCCTGTACAGTTTTTTTCAACCAGTCGTTTTCAAGGCAGTTAATTTTGTGAAAACTTCACAAAGTCTTTGTATTTACTAGTTTGTCCTCTCTCGAGTGTCCTTATTTATCTGAAATAACTGTTCACAGTCCCCTATTTTTCCGGCGGGCCAAGAGAGGATGAGGTAGGGAACTAGTCAGGTTACATTAAAGGGACAGTCTCATCAGCTGCACATGCGCATTAATCATCGTGACCTATTGCCCGCAAAGCTAATGGCCGCCATTTCGATTCCTCCGTAGGGGCGAATTATTCATATCATACTGTGATTTAAAAAACAAGAACCCGAAAAATTATTTCAGTTTCGTTTAGGAATGTCAACCGTGATGCTGTCAATGTAAAAGTTCGTTTAGTACGAAATGAAAAGAATCCAGTAATCGGGGTTGTCCGTGTAAAACACGAAACGCGTACTGTGGTGACAATTGTCAATGTGGAGGAAAAGACAAGCCCTGTAAGCAGGCTAAGAACAAAGTAAGTTTGAAGTGCTAATAAACCTGAACTTCGCGTTGTCTGTAATTCTCATGTGAACTGGTTCAATTTAAAACCAAACACTACTTGTATCCGTTGGGCTTTTCAGCAATCACAAGGTGTCAAATCCACTCCGAGTGTTATGTGCGAGTCCGAAACGCCAGCACTCAGGCATTTTCACTTCCCACCCCAACCAACCGTGCTCATGCTTGCGATAGACCGACAGAAGAAGAGGAGAGGATCAAAGAAAATAATGATAAAAGAAGTCTTCAATTTCTGTGTACTTTTGCTCTTAGAGGTGCCATGTTTCAGCTGTACACATACAAAGCATGTTTTCATCGCACAATTACCCTTGTTATGACGTTGCAGCGGTAAAATTGTTTGATCAGTGGTAGCTCTGGAATGTAGTATTGACCACAGCTTCCAGAAAAAAAAACTACAGTTGCAATTTGCTTCAAAAACATGGGTTTGATTCAGTTATTCAGTTTACAGTTACAGTTGTGTATAATAAATGAAATGTAGCCTGTACGATATATTAATTTTATTGACATCCACTACAGGCTGTTGTGAAAACTTTGCTATAACATAAGCTTTCAGACATCAAGACGCATCATCATACAACAGTTTATTACTGTGTCATCAGCATGTTGGTCTGCTAAATGATAGCAGTGGCTGTGTAGTCAATCCTGGTACATGTACAAATGATTTTGCTTTTGAAAAAACTTAGCAAACATGTATAAAATTATAATTATAAACAAAGACAACTGCACCCTTTCACTCTTACCCACCTATACAACCAACCACTGCAGAACTTACTGCAAGTTTGGATGTTGTGAAATCTATATATCACAAACATGTCTTAAAAATATTATTAAGTTTATCCAAAGTGCAAGGGCTAAACTGATTCAATTACATCCTATTCCATCAGAGACATTTTTTCCTCAGCAAGTTTTTCTGGCCAGTGAACCTATTGCGTTGTCTTGGATCACTTTCATTCTATGAGATGCTTCTTGCCACCGTGACAGCATGTACATCCTGAATCCTGTTATGAAACATCTTGGCAATAAGAACTTGGGTGTACTTGTATCCCTTTTTTGCTTTGATAATTTTGATGTCTCATTGCCGAGTTTGCTGGTTGTATTTCCGGCAAAAGATTTGTTCCCATGTACTCTTTGAAGCATCTGGAAGATCTCTGTGGTAATTCGAATCAATTGCCACAAGCTATTTTGGGACCTTGTATGCCCTGTAACTAGAAGACAAAAAAGTTCATATTTAGACCATAATTATAATACATGTCTGTTACTTAACTCTGCCAACATGTTTTTTCCCTTTAAAATAGCCAGAAAGTATAAGTAAAAGTTATACTTGCAAGTGGTTATACAACTGACATGTTGTAATACTGTTATCTTGAAGACCCTTACCTAAATGGTATCCTCTTTGCTGAATACTCCAGTGACAAACTACTGACACATTCAATGCCACCTGTGTGTCTGTTGAGAGAATAAGCATTTTAAAAATTGATGTTGCAACTGTTGAAAATGTATTAAGTTAATACTTTGAATGGCTCTCAGTGGTTGAAAAAAGAAATCATGACTGATGTGGCACTTCTAAAGTCTTCAAAAATATGTATAACTCCCCTTTTCTTCATCATTTGGTTTGTTTATGTTCTTGTAAGAATTTATTACCTGAACCTCACATAGTACTTGAAGCTGTCAAGTAATTCAGCATTTAATATAATTTTTTTCAGCTCTGACAAGTCTGCATCTCTCCTATCAAACCAGGGTAGATCATCCCTCATGGCTTCCTTTTTCATGGTCACATTTTGCATTCACCCATTCATGTTTGTCACCCACATGATAAAGCAGGCCAATCCACTTATCCGTTTTATGTGAAATGGAATATAGAAAACACTTTTTACATTAATAAGATGACCCATTATTGTATAATAATGTGTTGGAAGACACATGCAGTACTGTATTATGCAAGCCTTGTTTGTCAAACAGTATTATCATATTCAAGATTTGAAACCTCATTGTAAATACCCATTCCAAAACACACCTGCATCTATATGCAGAGAAATAAGAATTTTGCCCAAAAATTGTTGACATTGATAGTATCTAGAATAAGTGTGCTTCTTCAAATACTTAAAAATACTTTTAAATGAATGACACAACATCACATGTACTGAAGTTCAGCTTCAGAGCTTGACTCTTCTGAATCAGACACTTCATAATTGTCAGAAAATAACGAAGAGTCCAAATTGCAAAATATATGTTAACAAGTAGATTTTAAAGGAATACATCTGAGACTGCACTAAAAGGCAAAAGTCCATCCTTTATAAAGGATTGTCTCATCAAAAAGGGGATCTTACATTCTTGATGTATCACTGTTGTTCCAGGACAAATTATTTCTCTGAGGTTTAGTGGCATCCATAGCTTGTATAGTCGATTCAGTAAAGAGCTGAACCTTCCCAGACATTTTTGCAGGAGTGGAAATGACTGCAACTGAGAATTCGAATGCCACGTTTTATAGATTTTCAAAATGTCTATTTTTGTTGCATCCAACCTGACGTACTTTCAGTGGAGATGTTATGTTGGTTTTCGGGTTCTTCCATTGCCAAGTGTTTTCTACATCTTACGTGAATGGATGGAGCTGCGTGTACATTCTGTACGCTCTTCTATCGATGCCCTAAGATAACAATCAAACTCTGTAAGATCAATGTGTGAAATTTGACAATAGCATGGCAAATCATAAGAAATGGTGAATAATATACTTACGTTCTCAGTGCTCTTTCGGAACCAGTGTATTTGGCTTCTAACCAAGATTTGTAAATAAATTCGTGCAAATGAATTCGTCGGCGAAATTTTTCCCATACTCTTTCCCAATACTGATGGAACTGAAGATCTTCTTTCGGCCAGCGTTAATTCTACTGCCTCCTCGCTGTCTTCCAGCTTCCGACGCCATTTTGTTTTCAGTATCACAAGTTTGAAATCGTCGGCCCGACGTTTTCAAAAGTTTAGCTGATCAACTGCGCATGTGCAGCGCATGATACTGCCCCTTTAAGGTCCTGCCCCCCCTCCCCTCCCCCTCTCGGTAATTTAGACAGTCTCCCCAGGTTGCGCTCGCTAACAAAATCAAGATGGTGACTGTTCAATCGAAGCGTGCGAGTCTCGAAAATCCTACGGGAAAACTTCCACTTTTTCCGTCCTCAACCAGAGTGCTTCACATTCTTTACTAGCCCATATGGCTGGTGCAAAAGTAAAATCCACTAGCCAAAACTGAAATTTTACTAGCCTGTGGCTGGTTGACTAGCGTTAGTCTCGTGGCCTGCATCTAGTGTCTCGTTTCTGAGTAACTCCGACTTGCACGACCATGAGCAAGCAAGCCCTCGCTGGTACTCATTTCCACATCACATTTATATTGTAGCCCCCGCGAGGGCGGAAAAAAAATTCGGCGAGCGAAAGCGGGATTCCGTGAGCGAAGCGAGTGGGAGTCGGAGCGTGAATCCACGAGGGAAGCGAGTGGGAGTCGGAGCGTGAATCCACGAGGGAAGCAAGTGGGAGTCGGAGCGTGAATCCACGAGGGAAGCGAGTGGGACGCGTCCCTGTGCACTCCCTCGTCACCAGACTGCTCTCCGCTCGTCCCGCTCGCCCCAAACTAGACTCGGCTAGCTCGCTCTAAAACCAACCGGGAGCCTGTTCGCAGGCTACTATATTGGGTCTCTGAGCTCAAAAACAGATCTAACAGAACTTAAAGTCTTCTTGGCTCAGCATCCTATGCTCTCACATGCAGGGTGGCTGAGTACATACCTTCACGACCATTATTTGCCCGAAAAACTGGAGGATCTAAAAAGGTATTTCATATTTTACTTTTTGCGAACATTAAAAAATACTTAACTAGAAAAACGCTAGGAAAGCACCACATCTATGAGCTGTCCAGGAACGTCCCATAAATTTTCAGTATAAGCGGCGATAATTATGATTTCACACTGCTATGGGCCAATCAAATTATAGGGATCACCTGTGATTTCAAAATGAATGTGATAAAGAGCAATATTAAACATAAAGTAGAGTAAAATGGCAATGTCTGAATAATAAAATATTTATACCGTTTTGCATCAAGAGTAATAAGCGTATCTGTAATTTCTGTACATAAACATACTAAACTTGATTTCTGTATAGTCGCGGCAAAAGATCACTAAGCGAATTACCTTTAAAATTACAATAGAATCGTGATATTTGTGGCATGAATATGAATAATATAGATTTTTTAACGGAAGAGCCATTGCGCGAAAAACAAAGCCTCGTTTCGGTTTAAGACCTTCTAAATATCCCGGATGACTATGGCCGCCATGTTGGGGCAACGTCGTCGTCGCTAGGCGCACGCGCCCGCGAGCCATGCCGCTAGCCACGGTGACCATGAAAACTCAAACGCATGGTTTTCTCAATTTCTATCCTCGCACGGTAGTGATGGGGCTCCGCTCTGCGGCTCTTCGAGCCGCTGTGGAGCTCCGCTATGAAAAAGGTGGCGAGGAGATCTCGTAGAAGCTTGGAGCTTATGGTGTAATCGAGTTCTCATCGCAGACGTTACAGATTAGAGTAAAGATTTGATGCATAAAAGAGGCGTCATTCAGAGCGAAGAAATTACAAATTGTGATGAGTTGCGTGACACTGACAGAACGGACCATTGTTTGCCAAAACCGGTAATTATATCATATTAACTGGTATTCACAGTGCCGTTTTCCCTTGATTTACTTTTAACAGGCGACAGAGGATTTCCATAATCAACTTACAAGTGTGGCAAATTCACTACTTGAGGAGTTCAGGTAGACAATCCTACTTAGGGTTTTAGGTACCGCCGACCGATTAGCTCAGTTGGTTGAGCACTGACTATTGCACAGGAAGTCGTGGGTTCGAACCTCGGCTGGCCCATCACTAACGGTTTTTATATTACTGAGGAGAAAGTGCTGCCTTTGCAACGACCTGTGTAAATGGTTAGACTTTTTTTCTAGTCTTCTTGGATAAGGACGATAAACCGCAGGTGCTGTCTCACAACCCTTGTTCGTATACTCGTCATGATGAACCTCTTGCTCGGGGGAGTACGCGACTACTCATAATAATAATAATAATAATAATAATAATAATAATAATAATAATAATAATAATAATAATAATAAGAATAATAATAATAATAAGAATAATAATAATACATTTCTATTGCGCATATTCTATGTGCATAATCATATGCGCATTACAATCAGACCAATGACAGCACAAGTCAGCTAGACCATGACACCGGGAACACGCCCTACTCTTATCGAACAGTGACATGGGTTCTTTTACGTCCCACATTTACAAATTAATTATATAAAGAGTTGTGAGACGAGGCCTACGGTTTGTCGTCTTTATCCGAGGAGACTAGAAAGTCTAACCATTTGCAGATGTCATTATAAAGGCAGCACTTTCTGCTCAGTTATTTAAGACCATGAGTGTTGGTCCGGCCGGGGTTTTGAACCCGCGACCTCCCGCACGCTAGTCTGGTGCTCTACCAACTGAGCTAACCGGTCGGCGATGTTAGATTCCGTCAGGTGTTGCGTGTATGGCTCTATTTTCTCTTTTATTGTAGACAAATGTATGGGGACGATTTAATGAAAGGAAATCTGCCACAGTCAAACGATGCTATGGATCAAAGGTATGTCTCTTTAGAGAATGAGATCAATATATGAGATTCTCTTATTATTTACTTGGTATATATGTTGTGGTTCAATTTTTTCCTTGGTTTTAGTTTTATTTTCCTTAGTTTTTGGTATGGTAATGTATGATGATGAGTTTGAAACAAAGAAAAATAAAATTTAAACCAAGGATAAAATTGAACCACAACACATACAAAACAACCTTAAAGCTCATGGTAAGCAAGCAACTGACATTCGTTTCATGGAGGCGCCCGAACGCTTTCGGGTAAGGCGGCGTTCTTTGACTGAAAACCCGAAAACCTTTTCGGGCCCGAGAAGAAAGTTGGGAACATAAGCAGGTCTCATAATTATCGCCTACTTGGGAAGAAAAAAATCGAATTGAAAGCTTTTCATAATTTCCGAGTACGTCGTTACCCTGTTGATGTCCTGTGCAAGTGTTTCATATCTCCGTTTCTTTTACCTTTAGGAGACAGAAGTTCCTTTACGAGCTGAATACCTCAGGAAAATATTTTGCATTTAAAGAGCAACTCAAGGTAATAATATTGTCATATTTGGGAAATTTTAACTATTACATCTTTCTCTGACACTTCCAAGTGCACAACAATTTACGTTCAACTTTAAGTAATAAAATAAACTTGCCCATTGTATAATACTGTTTTCGGCCTTTTTAAAAGGCGTTAAATAAATGTTTTTTCAACTGTTACTTACACAGAATAGTGTGATAAAGATTGTTCGGGAGAAGTATTTAAACACTACAGCATTCACAGACAAAACCAAACTACAAGCTTTCCTCAGCGAGTTGTACGTGTTCCTGATCGATCAAATGCATGTTGCTTTGAACAAGGTATTGTGCATGGAATATTTTGCAATGTTTTAGTCAGTGAATCAGTTATTATGTTATAAAAACGCCTCTCACTTGTTCACTCGCACTCTCACTTAAATCAGTCAGTCAGTCAGAAAATCAGTCATTTCGCCAGTTAGTCAGTCATACAGTCAGTCAGGTACTTAGTCATTTATGCAGCCAGTCATTCAGTCAATCAATCAATCAATCAATAAATCAATCAGACATGCTCTCCGTTAGTCAGCCAGTCAGGTGCTCCAGAAATTCAGTCAGTCAGTCAGCCAATCATTCAGACAGTTTGTAGCAGCCAATCTGCCAGGACGTCAGTCAATCGACCAGCTTTCAGCAAGTTCTTCAGTCAGTCAGTCTGTCAGTCTGTAGTCAGTCAGTCAGTGAGTCAGTCAGTCAGTCAGTCAGTCAGTCAGTCAGTCAGTCTGTCAGTCAGTCTGTAGTCAGTCAGCCAGTCAGTCAGTCAGTCAGTCAGTCAGTCAGTCAGTCAGTCTGTAGTCAGTCAGTCAGTGAGTCAGTCAGTCAGTCAGTCAGTCAGTCAGTCTGTCAGTCAGTCTGTAGTCAGTCAGCCAGTCAGTCAGTCAGTCAGTCAGTCAGTCAGTCAGTCAGTCTGTAGTCAGTCAGTCAGTGAGTCAGTCTGTAGTGAGTCAGTCTGTCTGTCAGTCTGTCAGTCAGTCTGTCAGTAAGTCAGTCAGTCAGTCAGTCAGTCAGTCAGTCAGTCAGTCTGTAGTCAGTCAGCCAGTCAGTCAGTCAGTCAGTCAGTCAGTCAGTCAGTCAGTCTGTCAGTCAGTCAGTCAGTCAGTCAGTCAGTCAGTCAGTCAGTCAGTCTGTAGTCAGTCAGCCAGTCAGTCAGTCAGTCTGTCAGTCAGTCAGTCAGTCAGTCAGTCAGTCAGTCAGTCAGTCAGCCAGTCAGTCAGTCAGTCAGTCTGTCAGTCAGTCAGTCAGCCAGTCAGTCAGTCAGCCAGTCAGTCAGTCCGTCAGTCAGTCAGTCAGTCAGTCAGCCAGTCAGTCAGTCCGTCAGTCTGTCAGTCAGTCAGTCAGTAAGTCTGTCAGTCAGTCTGTCAGTGAGTCTGTCTGTCAGTCAGTCTGTCAGTCAGTCAGTCAGTCAGTCAGTCAGTCTGTAGTCAGTCAGTCTGTAGTCAGTCAGTCAGTCAGTCAGTCTGTCAGTCAGTCAGTCAGTCAGTCAGTCTGTAGTCAGTCAGCCAGTCAGTCAGTCAGTCAGTCTGTCAGTCAGTCAGTCAGTCAGTCAGTCTGTAGTCAGTCTGTCAGTGAGTCTGTCTGTCAGTCAGTCAGTCAGTCTGTCAGTCAGTCAGTCTGTCAGTGAGTCTGTCAGTCAGTCAGTCAGTCAGTCTGTCAGTCTGTCAGTGAGTCTGTCTGTCAGTCAGTCTGTCAGTCTGTCAGTCAGTCTGTCAGTCTGTCAGTCAGTCAGTCAGTCAGTCAGTCTGTAGTCAGTCAGCCAGTCAGTCAGTCAGTCTGTCAGTCAGTCAGTCTGTCAGTCAGTCAGTCTGTCAGTCAGTCAGTCAGTGAGTCTGTCAGTCAGTCAGTCTGTAGTCAGTCAGCCAGTCAGTCAGTCAGTCAGTCTGTAGTCAGTCAGCCAGTCAGTCAGTCAGTCAGTCAGTCTGTCAGTCTGTCAGTCAGTCAGTCAGTCAGTCAGTCAGTCTGTAGTCAGTCAGTCAGTCTGTCAGTCTGTCAGTCAGTCAGTCAGTCAGTCAGTCAGTCTGTAGTCAGTCAGCCAGTCAGTCAGTCTGTAGTCAGTCAGTCAGTCAGTCAGTCTGTAGTCAGTCCGCCAGTCAGTCAGTCAGTCAGTCTGTAGTCAGTCAGCCAGGCAGTCAGTCTGTAGTCAGTCAGCCAGTCAGTCAGTCAGTCAGTCAGTCAGTCAGTCAGTCAGTCAGTCAGTCAGTCAGTCTGTAGTCAGTCAGCCAGTCAGTCAGTCTGTAGTCAGTCAGCCAGTCAGTCAGTCTGTAGTCAGTCAGCCAGTCAGTCAGTCAGTCAGTCAGTCAGTCAGTCAGTCAGTCAGTCTGTAGTCAGTCAGTCAGTCAGTCAGTCTGTAGTCAGTCAGCCAGTCAGTCAGTCAGTCAGTCAGTCAGTCAGTCAGTCTGTAGTCAGTCAGCCAGTCAGTCAGTCCGCCAGTCTGTCAGTCAGTCTGTCAGTCAGTCAGTCTGTCAGTCAGTCAGTCAGTGAGTCTGTCAGTCAGTCTGTCAGTGAGTCTGTCTGTCAGTCAGTCTGTCTGTCAGTCAGTCAGTCAGTCAGTCGGTCAGTCAGTCTGTCAGTCCATCAGCTAGTCAGTCAGCTAGTCAAGGTCTCAGTCAGTAGGCAGCTTAAGCAGCTATAAACGTTATTCTGTCGGTTGTTAGGTCAGTCAGTTAGTACGTCCGTTGGTTAGTCAAGCAGTTTGTTAGGTAAACATCCACTCAGTTCGTCACTTGGTTGGTCTTTCAAGCAGTTTATCAGCCAGGTAGCCATTCATTCTGTCACTCAGGTCTCGGCCAGTCCTTGTAGAGGCTGCACAGTTATAGTGAGAAAATGCCGTTGTGTTTTCAAGTTTCTTTCAGCCGAGGAAGCCCCAGAAGAACCCCCTCCTGTCACGGACTCTGCCACTTTGAAACACTTTGCTCGGGAGGCTGAGGTAAAGCAATCATTAATAATAATAATAATTACGATAATGGTAATGCTACTAATAATTTTGAATAATAATTAACAACAAGATTATGAGCCCGAGATTCACTATTAAACAATTAGATTATGAGCTCGAGATTTCTATCGCGTGATAGTTGACGAGGGCGCAGCCCGAGTCAACTATCACACATAGAAATCGAGAGCGAATAATCTAATTGTTTTAGTATAAATCTACTAGTCGTTCAAAACTTTGTCTTTTCTGGAACAGCCTCGACCAGTAAACTGTCTAAATCTTCTTCACGGACACTTTGAAAAGGTGAAGAAGCGGCCGCCATTACGCTACTCACTATCTATCACAGAATAGATAGTGGGTAGCGTAGCCAATCAGAGCGCGGCATTTGTGATAGAACGCTAGTAGATTTATACTAAGAGGTGATAGTAGGCCTCATCAACTATCATCTGATGGAAATCGAGAGCGAGTAATCTAATTGTTTTAGTAAAAATCATAATAAACGAATCATGTGCCGGTGAAAAAATTCCCAAAATGCTAAATCTTCCTGCTAAACTTCGCTAAAGCTCGAGGACGTCGACATCTTCAACCATTTGCTGCACTCTAATGGTTGATAGTTTGCAGTAGCTCAGCCAATCAGATTGCGGCATTTCCATTAGTATACCAGTAGACTTTTACTAATAATTTTTATTTTTAAGAGAGAGTGATACATGTGTCGATAAAAATGCCATGCATATAAATTGTTTTCCAAAGAAAAAAAACTTGTATATCTGAAATAATAGTAATAATAATATGGTGATAAAATGATAATGATATTGATAATGACAATAATAATAATAATAATAATAATAATAATAATAATAATAATAATCACGTGAGCAGTGTACTTGATATTTTCAACAAACACATTTGGTGCAGTTCCCTTTGCCTCTTTTTTCCTCAGGTCAACCAGGATTTTGAACTTGCAGCAAAGTACTATCAGGAGGTGAATGTTGGTAATAATGATAACCGCGATAGAACTGAGTGAAGACCGTTTCGGTCTGTTTTGATGCAAGTTATAAAATCGGACGACCACGGAATAATAGTCGAATTTGTTCATGTGTGACGATTGTGATTCTGCACAGGACTGGACAAAACAAAGTCTTGTTACCAACGTGAAAGAATTGCTGTTTTCTTCTGTATTGTTTGAGCCATTTTGTACCATTTTTTATGTTTTGAATGTGATTTAATCGTCCTATGCAAATGTATTCTCTGTACATTTTACAGCGTTTGTCTCGGAACAAGAATGCTCCCGATCATTGGTTCGATTACGGCGCATTTTGCTTACTTATTGGAGATACGGGAAAGGTAATTCTCAAACTCATTAATAATGCATAAGGATAAGACAAAGGAAATCAGGGACCAGGACGTGTTTGGATATCCGATGAAACAAGGCTCATTTTTGTATCATTAATTTGCCCTTCAAAATAGTTTCTTTCTAGAAGCTATGTCAAACACTAGATACCTGTGTTTCATCACATATCAAACACTTTTAAGTTCGCCAAAAATACTCGTCTGCGCGTCATCTCTCTTCTCGTTGTTTGATTGCTCAAAAACTGGGTAAAGCAGTTTCTAAATATGGTACTCGTGAAATATTGAATCTGGACAAGCTGTGAACGCGTGAAACACGTTGCAATTTTTATGGGTTTCTTATAAAAGATGTTAAAACTCACCATCTGTAGTCTTACGATCTGCTGTCGGCTTTTCTATGTTACCAACTCATAGGTCGCTCCCTCAGTGGCTAAGATACGTTTAGACGACACCACAGAATAAGTTGTACCACCGTAAGACTAAAGAGATATATGTTATTTTCCGGGGGAAGGTCCGTATGGGGAAAAACTGTGCCCGAGGTCTTAAGTACCGTACTCGAGACAAAGGGCACAGTTTTTTCCCTTGCGGACCGACCTAGCCCGGTAAATAGCTTATGTATTTTTTTTGGATGTCTTCTTTTTAAAGTAAGAATAGAGATTGGAAATTGCTACAGCGTGGAAAAAATCCGGCCCTTGGGTCGTATCGTAAAAAGCTGGACTGGTCACGCGCACGTGATTAGCCTATCAAATTCGAGAATTTAAAATTCCGGCCCGCTCAGATGTTTGAGAAAAAAATAAAAGCTGATATTTCGAGCGCGGCAAGTCTTTCATCATTCGCTCTGACGAAAGACTGACGCTCTAAACGTGAGCTTCTAAGTTATCTTACAGCGGCACAACCGAGATTATCAAATCGTTCCATAAATGCATTTTTTGTGTGTTTGAATTTCCCACCGACGCAGCACCAATTTTTCAAGAAACTAACAACTTTGTGCTTGCGCTCCATAAGTAGCCAATCAAATTACCTGTTACTAAATAGTCGTTAAGTGTTTTATGTTAATGTAATTTATGCTTTCCTTGTTTGTTATAGGCTGAAGAGTGTTTCAAGGAGACAATTGCAATTAACCAAAAGCACGTACCAGGGTATGTATGATTGTAACCCAAATTCGACAGTTATTGCATTAATAAAGTTATAGCGATCGTTATATGATAATGATACTGATAATGAATTTGTATAGCGCACGTTTTTCATATGGATGTGTGCAAAGGCGCTTTACATCAATTCTTCTGTGCGGTCCCGCACCCGCGCACCCTGTCAGAAGGTCTGTTTGTAAGTTCACGCCTTTGTAATCCTATAGGCTGCTAATGTACGGCTGCATGGCTTTGATGACCGAGAGATTCGAGGAGGCTGAAACTTTCTTCGAGGCAGCAACGTGCGCGGAGACTAAAAACGTCGTGGCATGGACCATGTTAGGTTGGTTTCCTTGTTTGAGATTTTGATTTCCTTCGAGTCCAGTTCTGTTTAAGACGACACCAATAATGTATTTTTGGTCATTTATTTTCCAGCAAACTGTGTAAAGTAGTGTGAAGAGGAATTTGTGATAAGAGGATACAGTGGAGTATTAAATTTTTTGTGCGTGAAAATTTACGCGCTAAAAGTTATCAACAAATAGCTTCTCACTAGCGTACCGTTACTAAACTGAACAGCTTATGAGAATTAAGAAACTGAATCTCTTTTTAGCATTCAAGCCTTTAAAAGCCCTTGATATGACACGTGGAGGAAAGAAAGGAAAATGGATACATGAAGCTAGTGTAGGTAATAAATAATCTAAATAATTGCTATAATACCTTTATTTCAGGACTGTATTACGACAGTATTCAAAATGACATTGGAGCGGAGCGTGCTTTCCTTGAAGCTAACCGCGTAAACGCGGCAACGCCGTCTTGTGCAGAGCTGACAGCCCCTAAGGAAATACCAACGGAGACGGATGGTTCTGTTCAGGAGACTGGTGCAGAGGGGCTGGGTAGCGTAGGGGCTCCTGGAACTAGGGCTTCTGAGGCCGTTAAATTACCGGAAGTGCATGGTGAGTTCCAGATTAAATGTGTCTTTTCTACAAGCATTAGCCATACCGCCGGCCGGTTAGCTCAGTTGGTGGAGCACTGGACTATTATTCGGGAGGTCGTGGGTTCGAACCTTGGCCGGACCATCACTCAGGGTCTTTAAATTACTGAGGAGAAAGTGCTGCCTTTGCAATGGCATCTGTAAATGGTTAGACTTTCTGGTCTTCTCGGATATTAACGATAAACTGTAGGTCTCGTATCACAACCCTTGTTCGTAATAACTTCGTAGGATTTTAAAAAGCCCCTCATTGTTCGCAAAGATTATGGGACATAGATCCCGGTGTTGTGGTCTGGCCTTTGTGAATGTAATTTCATCTGATGCGT
>OX453273.1:5971705-6001705 GCA_949710005.1 Ricordea florida | reverse complement strand
CATTTCTGATGTGTCTTACAGAATCCAGACGCCTGGGGCCTGATGGGACACCTCCACTACCTAACTGGCCAAACCGAGGAAGCCCGGGACTGTTACGAAAGGACGCTGGCTTATACCACAGAGGCTTCAGACATGCACGCAATCTACTTGAGGCTAGCATCAATCTATTTGGAGAAAGGAGAGGTTAGTGTTCGGTGATGTGAACAGTTATATGAAATTTGAGTTTGAAGGGAGGTCTACAGTAAATTCCCGTCAATGTGTTGACACATAGTTGAGTGACTAAGTTGGACGCGCGCCTTAATGATTCAGCATCATTTTCCAACATTTAAATCTTGTTTCCAGAGCGCGCTTCCCCCTTGAACAGCGGTCGGAACGACGAAAAGGTATCCTTCCTTACCGGCGATCAGTGGGATGCGGGCTCTGGCAAAGAGATTGCAACATTTGACGAATAAAAAATGCTGGCTTAATGTCATCCAACGTTGGAAGCTCCAACAAATTGACCCGTCAATTTGAACACGAAGTTGGGCCTTTAGACCTTGGCCACTATTGTTTATCCTTTTATTATATATTTTAAGGTTACCTCAGGCTGATGAAGATGAAACGTTTCTTTCAGTGTGAATGGACTATCTGCCAACAAAATGTCTCTCAATTCTTTTGCCAATCTTTCTGTTTATTTTTTTTGTTGTTGTTGTTGTTTCAGTTTGAAAAAGCTAAGACAACTTTCCTCAAAGCCTGCATTCGTTCTCCTTCGTGCGTCTCTTGGCTTGGAGTGGGAGTTGCAGGTTACCGGGTAGGCAATTCTTAATGTGGCTTGTCCAATATGCCCGACTTGAGTCGATTCCGGCGACAGAAGAGTGAGACGATTCTTCAAGAGGAAGTTGATTCGAGAAATATTGCAGAGATATTGCAAACGCTTAAAGAACGAGGCAGGTTCATGCTATCCTTGTTTTGTGTTTGTAATTTTCATCGCCCCTCTGTTCGTGGAACGGACACAATGCAACTTGTAAACTCTATATCTCGAATTGACTTCCGGTAGTCTAAATCTCATGGCCTTTAATCGATCCGACTCATGTCTGGTGCATAGGACATGTGTGCTCTGAATACTTTCCAGGGCCATGTTCAGTACTGTTCAGCAGCTTCTCAAAGAATGGACACACTCAACTAGATTTTGCTTTGCTGAATACCTCAGTGTAATTCAGTTTCTAACTGCGAGGGGTATATAATAAACCAATATGTCTATCTATCTCTCTGCTTTTTCAGCTGGGAGACTTGACAGAGGCCGAAGATGCATTGTCAGAGGCCAACATTTTGAACAACAAGGACTCGCAGGTGTGGGCGTATCTGTCGCTTGTGTGTCTTCAGGTAAGGACGGAATTCGTTGGCGGAATTCTGGAGCGAATTCTTTTTCCTGTTTAGTCTATCTGTATTTAACATGTCTTTTCGGTGGATAGATATTCCTTAGTTTTCAATGAAACAAGTAACGACAGAATAGAACAGGGAAAAGTTGTTATCTTGTTTTTTTTTTATAGACTTCGCGTCAGCTGGAGGCAGAACAGACGTACAAATACGCTCTCAAGGTAGGACCAAACTTCCGTTTACCATATTTTTGTGTTACCTCGCTCCAAGGTTTATAACTGGACTTGAAATAACTTCATGCAAAACCGAGGTGCTGCCCTCGGTTGGCAGTCACCATGAAACTGGATCAGTTCGCAAACGGAGGGTACACCCAACTCGGCTCAGCTTTAATACGGCCAAAGTTGTCATGGTTTTTCAGTTTTCTGTGTACTTGGTCACTAAATACAGAAACATTCATGCCACTTTGTCCGAAACAGAGCGATTTTTCATATTTTCTTTCAGTTTCGTCTTCAAGCTTTTTGTCGGATGCCATTAGACTTTTTTTGTGACTTATTGGAAATGAAACGTTTCCTTCTCTTTTGTTTTGCAGTTAAATTTGCAAGACCAAGACCTCCTAGCCGAGATTCATGAAATGCAACAGAGGGTCGGGTTTGGAAATCCGATGGTAACATGAGTCAATCTTAAGGCAGCCAAGGATAAATGACACGCTTGTAAATAGATTGTTTCGTACTGTGAGTCACGGTCGATGTAACCCCTTCGTTTCAGAGTATTATTAAACAGTTGCACGCACCCAATTGGTGCCATCTTTTGCATCTGTGAACAGAGCCATACAGTTTGATCATTATCGAATATTTAGATACTGAACAGAAATGTACTGTTACACTGTTCATTTTACTCTGCAGACTATTCTTTGAGAAGCTACCAAACAGTACAGCGCTGTGTTGCTGTTTATTTTACTATACAGTGTGGTTCTAACTTCTTCATTTGTAGATCAAACCATGTTGTGTGTCCAATCTTTGGAAAGCCACTGCACAGTATTGTACCGTGGTGCTGTTTGTAATACGGAACCGTTCTGTATCATTGTACTTTTTGCTTTACTTTACAGTGTAACTGTATTCTATCTGTTTCCATTATGGATGGCCTTTCTTTGAGAAGCTACAATGCAGTACTTTCGATTCGCGCGGGTTGTGTTCGAATATTTACGAAAATTTGATTTAATTTTTTTTTCCATTTGTAGATATTTTTGTACTATGGCTGGCTTTCCAGGGTTGTAAGGCTTTACATTGACGAAAAGATTTCTTCAGGACTATTGAAATGTTAGTCAGTGATCCATTTGGTTCAAACAGAGGATAGCCATAATCAGTTTGTGATGAAGCACGAGGTCGTATAATAACTGACACATTTTCCTTTCATCGATGCTCATCTTCTACAGGTTCAAGTATTGATTGATTGAACATAGCGAATAAAGCTTCCCTTGAAGCCTTTCACGTGACATTTTTTTAATGAGGGCTCTTAATTATAAAAGAGAGATAAGAGTTTGTCCCTTGATAATATTTCTTTTTGCTGATGTCTTTACACAGTTATCGAAGTGGGGTGTTTAATCAAGGTAATCTTGGGGACATTGTTAATGGTGATAAAACTCTTTGTCTCGTCATGAACAATTTAACCCCTTGTCCTCAAGGTTGAATTCGTCTAAGGTGTGAAATTCTTCACGGCGAGAAACCACAATGGAGACACCAACGACAAAGTTGACTGAAAACAAATTTATGATTTGTTTTCATAGAAATCTTACAAATTTCTTGACCATTTAGTTTCTGTTCCACTGAGTGTCAGAATAATCGATATCAACTATATTTTGATCATACCATGGAGAATTTGTACATTAGCAAAAGACAGTGCAGTAACCATGGGAGGGAGGCAGCGTGGCCGAGTGGTTAGGGCGCTGGACTTGTAATCTGGTCAAGGTCCTGGGTTCGATTCCCGTCCTGACCACTACATGGATATGTAATACCGTAATCCCGAGTTTCAGATCCTTCACATCATCGGCCACGCTTGTAAATAGCCAGCTGGTCTGCCTTCCGCCAGTTGGGATTCTTAGCAAAAATGTTTATGGTGTATTTAATGTAAAATTGACTCTGAAAAGCCCCGTGGGGACGAGCCAATAAAGTATGTATGTATGTCTGTACCATAGTTTTCTATTCCTCTTGAGTACTTCATGAAGCATAAAGAGTACGTGCAACTAACTTTGTTCCACCCACCACTCCCTCAGGCCACAGATTTGGGCTTTACGAGCCGTCGGTTTTATTGCTCAGCAGTTACAATGTCAAAACCAGGTAGGTACGTGGTGTAAGCATCGTGTATGGCTATGGAGAGCAATGTATGCCATATATTCACTAACGGGGAACCACTATAAGATGCTTACACCACGTACCTACCCAAAACCATAATGGCGGAGTTAAGTTTTCGTTTTCGTCTTGCACAACCCAGCGATTGTAACGAAATTGTGAAGCTCTCAGAAGATGTTTTTCCCCAGGGACGCGACTACCTCGCGCATGCGTTTAATCAATGGCAAAATATGCCTAACAGAGCTTTTATGCTTGCTTTTACCGGAGAGAAACTTGTTGGTTTGCAGGCATGTTTAATTGTGGACGATGGAGAGACGTTTATTCGACAGGCGATGAGGATTACACCAGAACTCCAGGGAAAAGGTTTATCCAGGAAAATTTCTGAGGCTATGGACGTCTACGTGCGGCATCATTTCCCGAACGTTTACCGCCTGAGGTTTACGAGCTACCTACGCCATAATTTCTCTTCGCCAACTAGATACGCTCTCGAACTCATCAACATTGGGTACCGAGTTGAAGACGAAGATGCCCGACAAAAGAAACCTTCAATGGACTGTTTAGTTACTTTGGAGCAGTGCACAAAACATTATTTATCCGATGTTGTTTTGTCGGATCCTACGAAAACGAAAATCTTTCCTAGCAACATTGTGATTATTGACTGGTGTCCTTTCGAGGCTGTACGATCAAATACCGATTACATACTGCATGACAATGATTGTATTTTCGTCGAGAAACGCATCGACGGTTCTCATCCCAATTCATGCAGCTTTGGTCGTTTTTCGCCGAAGGCAAAAGTCGTAGAGTGGTTGGTTTCGGTTTACACGAATGAACCTAGTTTGTTTAAAGCTCATTTGATATATCAGTTTAAGCGTGCTTGTCAACTCATCAAAGGTGAATTTACTTTTGTTTGTTTCCACGAAAAGAGCTTAAACGACTACGGCAAGAAAGTAATGGAGGAAACACTGCAATTGAAACATGACGAATTTTATACAAACGAGTCATTGTACCTCTATGAGAGAGATTTCTAGATTGGATTGTGTGACCAGTTTATAAGCGTTTTGCCCTCGCAGGATAGCGAAGGAAAAATGAGAAATGGCGAGGACGCAATGTACCCGGGAGACGGGGGCAAATGTGGAAGATGAAGTGACTGTACTCGTAGTAAGCGTATAATCAATTAAAGGTCAATAATTCAAACATTACATGGTGTTACCACGATGTAAATATCACATGACAGGCAAGTATCTCGGCAGTGAAAGGTAAGTTCTTTCAGAGGTCTGGAGCCAAAATATCTAATCAGTGACGTCATAGATACTGACTGCTGGTGATTATTTCCTACCAACTGCGTTCAGTGCAACGCTTATGCATTTCTCAGTGCAAGGGTCATTAAGATACCACAAAATACTGGGAATTTTTGCGAAGCTAAATCTGGAATGGATAAACACGAGGTAAGATGACTTAGCATTAACATGCAGAACGTTTCTGTGGGTTTACATGCTTTGCACAAAGATCGTGCAAAATCCTTAAAATATCAAAAACACGTCTGCCTTAGCAGAAACAGTGTTGCTTAAGGCAACCCGTCCAACTGAAAGGATCAATAACAAATGTTTTTTTTTTAATTAAACGTGTTTTCGCTTCAGGGTTTATCCTTGTCCTTGATCATGCTTAAAAGCAGCAGCAGATCCAAAAAATTAAAAACCTGCGGAATGATACAGAGTGTGAATTTTCAGCAGGAATAAATTCTAATAGAGTAAAGGAAAGAATCTTGTCGGGCAGTTCAAGTCGATATCTATTTAGGTTATAACGATGGAACATAGCGGCAAAGTGTCTTAAATCTTTTCGCTCTTGTGTTTAATTGAAAAGGGTGTTATATGAATAAAATAAATAGATAGGCTTCTACGATGGAAAATCTACTGGTTGGCTATTTGTCCTCTGTTCCCTGATGGAATGGCAAGCTACATGTGTTGGTTTTTATGGAGGGAAGAAAACGAGAGAATCGGGAGAAGAGTCCAGCCCAGGCCACCATGGTGGTTGAGGAGCACTCAGTCTTGATGACCAATGCGTCTGCCTTCCCATCTGTTTCTGTTTGTTTCGCCGTGAAAATCAGTCTAAAGGGCCTGCTCTGGAGCTCGTTTTTCGAAAAGCCCGGTAACTTATTGGGCCCGGAACGCTATTTTCAAAAATAGCGATAGTGATAGCAATAGTATTCTCACAATATTTACTACGGCAATAAGATTTCTTTTGGTTCTTAAGTTAAAGCCAGGCAATTCTAAGTTAACTTGCACGTTGCGCTGGTTTGTATGCTAGGAACTACCAAAGCATTTGGTGGATCAATGTAAATATCTGGGCATCTGTGCACCTACCCCTCCTTTAACCCAACAAGTTATAATAACTTAAAAAGTTAGTGTTAATGTTGGGTTAGGGGAGGGGTAGGTACACAGTTGCCCAGATACTGACATTGATCCCATTTGGTAGACTCCAACCTAGAAAGAGGGTCTGAATGGGGTTACCTCGATAACACTAAACACTTCATTTTTTGGCTTTGTAACATGAAACAGTTAAATTTCAGGCATTTTAACACTAACATTAAAAAATTCTATCAAACAGAAATTTTTTTCAGAAAGAAGCAAAAACGGCTCCAAAAAGGCCAATATTATTTTTCAATATCATCAAGGAGTTCTTGGCCATTTTACGATGATTCCGGATTATTTCAGAAGATTTCCGAAGGCTGCCGTACATTTCCGAAGATTGTGGAACATTTTCGAAGATTAACGAAGCGTCCGACCATTGCCGAAGATGTCCGAAGAATCGTCCAAACACTTAACAATATTTTCTTCGGAAACATTTAACACCAAACACTAAAAATTATACGAAAGTAACACCAAACATAAAACCCCATTCAAACCCTCTAGAAATGGAGCTTGGGGACCTTAAAGTTATGGTAACTTTCGAGAAACAGGTCCCAGATGCCCACTGCATGCACTTTGTCATTTTAACGACCATTTGAACTGCATGTTACTTTTTTGTACAGTCATCCTCGGCTCAAGTATCTAGTCCAGTCAACGTAGACCCCAAGACGGATTTGTTACTAGGGGCATCATCGAATGACGACGACGTACTGAAACTCCTAAAAGACGGCATATTAACAGCTCTTGAAGTGTTGGACGAGATAATTCAGAAATATGGGACAGATCCTCAACAGTTGAGTACCAAAGGGCAATCAAAGTTGGCCGTCATTTTGGGGTGCCATCGCTTACAGGTTAAAGGTAAATCAGTGATTTGATGAATTAACGAAGATGGCCTATTTTGATGGTTTGTCCACCGATCTAACAAGTTTTATTATATCTCTCAGTTAGTACGCGCGCTGTGACCGTACTTCACTGTACGGCCCGCTAAATTCAAAAGTTTGTTTTGGTCAAAAGTTTGTAATAATAAATATCTTGCAAACCTCGTTTTCTCGGTCCGTACTGTAATTTACGGATCCTGGTTTTTTTGCGTTCGTTTTTTCCGTCCGTAACTTACAGTACGGACCTCGAACTTGGTTAGTAAGAGGTATCATTAATAATAATAATAATAATTATAATAATAATAATAATTATAATAATAATAATAATAATAATAATAATAACAACAAATCCAACTTCATTACTTATTTCAAAAAGAAAACCTTCACAATGTAAAAATTATAATGATTTTGTAGACGTCACGGTTCTAAGCGCTGGTCGTTCTCCTCACTGCATTTGCCCCAGACTACACAACCACAGTCCAGCAAAGGTAGCACAGTCTGCTTATAGACTCTAAGCAAAATGTCGCGACTAAGGAAAGACGAAATTCTGTTAAGCAATTTTAGTTTAGGATACACCCTAGATTGTAAAAAGGTTGTATATTTATGCCAAGTCAGACAGTGATCGATATAAATTCCTAAGTATTTAAAGTAGTCCGACTGTTTTATTGGTTTTCCATCGAGGACGATCTGTAGCGCTCGGGTATTCTTGATCCAATCAGCATTGATCCAACCAAGTTTATTAAACTAAGAAATTGGCCTGCACTGGGAAAACAATTTGATAATTAAGAATAAACTGTAGCAAAAAGAGGATGGGTGGAATAAGTTTGAGCTTCGTTTTATTCCTTTTCTACTTCTCTCTTGTTTCGTCTTTAAACAGAGCTTAATGTAGCCACAACGAGCCAGAGTATGGCGAGGAAAAACCAAGAATTTTCAGCTTCTGTGTGTTATTTCGGCCGAGCATCCTCTGCTCAAATTAAAAAGGGTACATCAGGAAATCACTTTGCGATGGGAACAAAGACAATTGTAAATTTTAGTGAACCTGTTGAGGGTCCAAGTACCTCATCTCAGTCTGATCTACCAGAGATATCATCATATTCCAGTTTGTCACTTCGTTTGGTGACATCTAGAGTAAAGTTAGACACGGAAGCAATGTCGGGGGGTCCAGAGAGTCAATCAAAGACCTTCTCAAGGCAGAAAGAAGGAATTTCAAAGAACCGCCTGACCTACCCACCAAAGTAAAACCAAACGCAAGCACTCTCCCAGGGGAACATGTAGACCATAGCAAGCATCACTCCAGGACGGCAGTTTTCCCTGAGGAATCAACCATTACCTTTTTAGAAGCGCCTGGCTATAAATTGGTAGGTACGTGGTGTAAGCATCGTGTATGGCTATGGAGAGCAATGTATGCCATATATTCACTAACGGGGAACCACTATATGATGCTTACACCACGTACGTTGGTACGTTGGTACGTTACACCACGTAAATTGGAGGGCGCTGCTGACGTGGCTCCAGCAACTGAACTGAGACGTTGTTTTGGGAAGGAAAATTGCAGTATTCAAAGTTCCACTGGTGTTACATGTAAAGTTTTGCTGGGAAATGCTGAAATGCCGACCAAGGTGATTGGTGATACGGGATCGAAAGAGAGCCTTTTTCCAGCGGTCGACGGCAATGAAAACTGTTGGACCCAAGGCTCCTCCGGGGTGTCTACTGAAGATCTTGTTGACGCAGCGTGGGAGAACTTCATAGACGCTCCGGAGTTGCGGACTGGTGTGATAGAAAGACAGGAAGCTACGAAACCCAGGCATCTGCACGAGTGTTACATTGCTACACTTCATGACCTGCTTGATATTGCGTCGGAAAACCTCCCAAGGGCAATGGAAATAATACCAACTTTGTACGAGGGCCCTAAGGAAGCTAGAAAGTGCGACAAGAAAAAGATATTGATAATGAACGAGAAAGACGAAGAAAATGGATAGTAACCACTGAACTGCCAGCTCCAAGCAAGTTCTACCCAGCAGATCAATTGCTCGATGGAGTGAATACCGACGGGGTGGACACGCGTCCTTGCTTCTGTACAGAGACAGACGCTCTGCGGATGCCGGCTGTCGGAGTAGGCATGCAAACCACGCTGGGTTTTGATGTGCTTAAGTCTCTAAGGTCTGGTCTCGTGTCGATTCCTACTTACGTAGCTCAAGCAGCATTTCAACCACAAACATCAAGGACACTAGCAACGATTTAACCCAGGCAGGTGTCTTTAACCAGAAAGTAAAACCTGACGAAATTTCAAAACCGATACCAAACCAGAACTCTGGGTAGTTAACTGAGTATTTCAATATTTGATTGCACGGTACCTCAGCGGAATTTGGCTTTCCTTCATCCCAGCGAACCTGCAGTTGATAGGCAAGCGACCAGTGCAGTTCCTTAACATCTTTAACTTTGACGCATCTGCGTTGTTACTCTTCGCAGGTGAAAAGCAAGAGAGATAAAAATTGGTGCTTTCAGGCACCACTTGACACAACCGAACATACTAGTGTCCAGTGTTCTACGGACGGCACCAAAGCTCCACAGAGGAGACGAGCCAAAAGAGTCTGGGACGGAGAGCAATTTGTCGCTGAGATTTGTCAGCACGATCTTTACTAACACAAGAATTTCAAGCTTAATGAGATTATAGCCAGGACTATGGTTAAGGCACCTTTGCATTTGCGCAGAGGCCCATACAGGGCTTATTGTAGTATAAAGCACTTTATATTATAGTGTCATTACTCCACACCCCCCCCCCCCTCCCCTCCATCCCCACGACTGATGCTAATTTTTCGAGTGGATAACCCTCAGCGATAAATTATTGGTACTCTTTTACATGCTAGGGTGGGGAGGGACAGTGGAGTCAATTTATTTTTAAGGAGACAACACAGTCAGGGACTAGATCCCAGATCTCCTTATTTGAAGGCCTGAATCGAGCTCGCTGATCACTTATTATTATTACTTATTTATTATTTTTGCACATAACCCATAATCCTCTCATTCGCTCTGGCGAGGGGCTTACGCTCGAAACGTCAGCACCCCCCTTTTTACCTTACGGTGGTACAAATTACTTAACCAACTTGTTTGGTTATCCCAATTTCTTGTGTTCCAATTCCCCACCGACGCAGCACCAGTTTTTTTAGAAACTAGCCCCACGTACGATACACGCTAGTCACTTAACTAGCTTGTCTGTTAGAGCTCTGTTCACGTTAAAAAATATATTACCGGAACAAAACGGAATCGCACCTAAAATGGATTACATTAGCAAAGACCTATTGCCATCGAAATGCACTTTTGCAAGCCAGTCATAAAGCGGTTTTCAATTTACCAGCGTAAACTAAACCAATTTAACTTACATTATTTTTGACATTTATCAGTTGGAAACATTTCTTTAAGGCGATATTGCTTGTCTTAGTAATTTGCCCGTTTGTTTGCTTTCGTTTAGGATGATACCAACTAGGACCACAGTCCTAGTCCGAAGAAAAAACGCCAAGTTCTCTAGGGCCACCGTTAAGATTTACAAACAATTCATTTATTATGTTAGCATATATGCTCACGTTTTATCCTTTTTAACACGTTTTAATAGACCCTTCCACGGTTAATGGCGCCATATTGACTGGGGGGCAAACAAAACCTGGTTGCTACGCAACGCGCCATATATTCCCTTTCAAAATAAGACGCGGTTCGCTACGCTCATTCGCTTTTTTGGTGAACAAACGCTTATTTCTATAGCCGAAACTTTGTGGCAACAAAAGGAAGACATTGTTAAAGGTGAGTGATCGATTGCTTTGTAGAAATACGTCTTCTTCTTTGGGTTGTACGCGTATGTTGTAATATGTTGTTCGAATGTGAATCGCTCAGAAAACTACTTTTGCAAGACGTAAATTGTGGATGTATTCCAATGACATACCTCTCAAATGAGGAATAAAATAGAAGTTTTTGTCATAAATACCGGGAAGCGGTAGATTGCAGGCCTGAAATCACGATTAACGCAGCTAAAAACTATTCTTGGTTTTGCCTCTATTTTAGGGTTTTAATTTCCCTCGAGGTCGCATGGCTACTCGTGTCTCAAAAGAGCCCTCGATCGAAAATCTTCTGAACTTGTCGAGACCACGCTTCTATCATCTCGTTTTTCGGTTTGTGGAATGATAACCTCCCGACATGTGAGTGAATAAACCCATTTCCCTGGATACCTTCGGTCGTTGTCGCAACCTCCAACGCAACACTTGTCTCCAAATCCCATTTCCCCGACTAAATTTTATGCGCGGAAAGTATGATACTTTTTCACTTTTGACCTAGAGAAAAAGGAGACAAACCATACTTCCAATGTTTTTCTTTATGTTTTTCTTTTTTTTCCCACGTAAATCCCAGAAAGGACTGTTTCTTGTGTGCTTCTCTCAACAATATGGAGACCGCGATTCACATTCGAACAATCTATCACAACATACGCGTGCAACCCAAAGAAGAAGACGTATTTCGGCCAAGCAATCGATCACTCACCTATAATAATGCTTTCCTTTTGTTGCCAAAAAATTTCGGCTATAGAAATAGGCATTTGTTCACAAAAAAAGCGAATAACTATTTGAGGGTAGCGAACCGCGTCTTACTTTGAAAGGGAATATATGGCACGTTGCGTAGCAACCAGGTTTTGTTTGCCCCCCAGTCAATATGGCGACCATTAACCGTGGAAGGGTCTATTGTATAATTAGACGAGACTTACCTGTAAGTTGAAGTCTGATTGTGATTCTGTCCTGTCATCAGTCCGGAACGAAGGAGTAACATGAGATGTGCGCATGCGCATAGCTGGTCAGTATTCAAAGCGAGTGTTGCAGGAGAGAGTTTGGAACGAAGGAGACGGGAGGGTGGGTACAAGGGCATGTTACTCCTTCGTTCCGGACTGATGACAGGCCAGAATCACAATCAGACTTCAACTTACAGGTAAGTCTCGTCTAATTATACAATTCTATCCTGTCATCAGTCTACGTCACTACAGAGTAACATGAGACTTCAAAGTCCTGTATACACGAGCACATTAAGAACTCAACAGGTTTTATTGTGGAACTAACACCAGTAAGTTACACTGTGACAAGACAATTAGATTACTGTTGTAATAGCACATGGCCAAAATTGTTGGCAGTGACATCCAAAGGTCTCTCATAGTATTTGGCAAAAGTACCAGTTCGACCAGCCTGCACACTTCATTATCTCAGCAATGTTAAGTCCTTTAGCTTTACAAAAGGATGTTGAAGCAGCTCGGCTACTGAGCTGAGTATATGCTAGTATCAATACCTGCTGATTCTAGGACAACTTTGACCCACCTAGAGATAGTGTCCTTAGATATTGGTCTAAATGGCTTAATAAAGCTTAAGAGAAGCTGAGAATGTTTTCCCCTCAATGACGTTGTTCTATGAAGATACTCTCGGAGATGTTCAACCACACCGAGCTTCTTTTCATCCTTGAAAGCCAGTAGGTCTAAGGGAGCCAAATGTCTTCCTGGTTTAGACTGTTTTAGTTTCTCGCAGACAGTTATTCGGTATCTGTCTTCAAGGTCTTGAATGTGGTTTACATCAAACTTGTGTAGGGTTTGTCCTCGCTGTCCAGTTGTAAGACATAGCAGCATGGTCAATTTTAATGTGAGTTGCTTCAGAGTTAATGAATTTGGTTGGTCAAATGTTTTCAGGTAGTTCAACACAATAGTAACATCCCAAATCTCTGAATATTTTGGTAGGGCTGGTCTCAATTCAAAAATTCCTTTCATGAAACGTGTAACTAGGGGAAGTTCCCCAAATTTCTTTCCATCTTCTAGGAATAGTGTGGAGGAAAGTGCAGAACGAGCTGTATTTATAGCACTGTAACCTAAACCTGACTGGTATAACAACAACAGAAATTCAATAGCATTATTTATTCCAGGCTGAAACACATCCAGTTTCTTCTCCGTACAATATTTTTCCCATTTCCCCAGGTAGGTCTGATACTGCTTTCAAGTTCCTTTCCTCCATGAAGCCAGGAGCACATCCTTTGCACTGGAGGATAATTGGTATTTATCTAGTCCCTTCCTGATAAGAGACAGACCAGTTTGTGCCAAATTGGGTATTTTGCTCAGGGCTGCTGGAATTACACTGAAGGGTGGAAAGCATAAACGTTGAGCTGACACCACTGAAGGCTAAATGCATCTATAGCATAAGCACTAGGGTCTGGTCTGAAAGACACATATTTTGGAAACTGATAGTTTATTCTAGAGGCAAACAAGTCAATGTCAGGCCTGAAATTTAGTTTGCTTAAAGCATACACTAGGGATTGGTTATCAAGTTTCCATTCAGACTCCCTTTGATTGCGTCGTGACTCAAAGTCTGCAACAAGGTTTTGTTTGCCTGGGATATGAGCTACACTAAGCCACATATTTCTAGCTATGCACCATTCCCAGATTTCTTTTGCCAGAAAATTACATTTTTCAGAGTGACTGGTTCCCATGTGATTAACAATATTGACAGCAGTGGTGTTATCACACATAACTCTGCTGTGGGTGTGATCCTTATCTTTTGCAAATGTCTTAAGTCCTAGAAAAATTGCCAACATCTCTAGGTAGTTTATGTGGTGTTTTGATTCCAAGTAGGTCCAGTTGCCTCCTGAAGATACACCTTCACATTCTGCCCCCCAACCTAAGCCCGAGGCATCTGTAGTGATCTGGCACTGGGTTTGAGCATGTGCTATGAGATTATATGCACTTTCTACATTTTTCATCCACCACTGTAGTTCAGATTTAGCTGGTTGTGACAAGGACATGCAAGCATCAAAGTCACCCTTTGCCACCTTCAGTGCAAGGGTCTTATATCTCTCTAAATGTCTGTAATACAGAGGTCCAAACATTATTCCTGGGAAACTGGCTACTAACTTGCCAATGAGGCTTGCTACACTTCTTATAGTTGAGGAAGGGCATTTAAGTAATTCACTACAAGCATTTTTTTTTTTTCACATTAGTAGCTTTGTCTCTGGTAAGTTGAATTGTCACTGTCACAGAGTCAATGACAAACCCCAGATCAGAATAACAAGTCTCTGGCTTGGATCCAGGGAGGATTTTGCAGGATGTACTATCAAGCCCAATTGGTCAAGCAAGACTGTTGTGCCAATAGCATTATGAACGTACTGCTCATAGGTTTGACCTTGTAACTACAAGTCATCCAAGTAAGCGACAGATATGTGGCCCTTCTTGTGCAAATGTGCTAGAGGGGTTTTAAGTATTTTCAATTGGTAAACTTTCTAGGGGCACAAGACAGACCATTTGGGAGACATGTGAATTCATACAGTTACTCTTCCCATTTGAATCTCAAGAATTTCCTGTCTGCCTGTCTGATAGGGATGGAATAATAGGCATCTTTCATATCAATTGATGCCATGAAACAGTCTTTGGTGACTAATTTAATTACTGCATGGAAAGAGTCCATTTTAAAATGATGGTAAGCCACTGTTTCATTAAACTTTTTCAAATTAAGTATGAGTCTAAACGATCCGTCTGTCTTAGGACGTAAAAAGATATTTGATACAATTTGTCCTGGTGTGTATGTTGCTTTAGATATCACACCTATCTGGAACAATTTACATATCTCTTCCTTGACAACAGGAAGTTCCTTTTTTGAAAACTTCTGGGTAGGTAATCTTTGTTGAACAGGTGTGGTAGTGTATTCAATGGCACTCCCTAGGATATCAGGCAGAACTGCTTTATCATTTGTGAGGGTTGCCATGTTGCAAAATTTGCAGCTACTTAGCCAGCTGTAAATGTTTCACATGAAGTTTTCAAGTAATTCAAGACAACAGGTAGGAACTCAGAGAACAACTCACCGAATTATTTATCTCTGTTAGCTTTGCCATTATGGCTTGTCGTTCTCCTGTGGCTTTTTCCTTTTGAAATTTTTGTGTTGACCCAAATAATCTTTCCTGGGTCCTTTATTGTGGTGGGGGTTGTGACCTGAAAGATGCTGGTTTCCTTTAAAAGAGGTCCTGTTGGAGGGGTGTGCCAAGGAGAGACTAATCTTGCTAGCTTCTCTAGCATCTCTTAGGTTCTTGGCTAGGTCATCACCAAACAAGTACTGACTGTTTGTCATTACGTCTGTAGAACATATGGCTGAGTATTCTGGTTTTAGTGCTGGTCGTATCTGGTCCCGTCGAAACTGGGACAACTGTGCATTAAGATGGGCCAACATAGCAATGGAATCTACAGAATGTGTAATCATTTGTGAGCTTGTTTGACCCGGTTGCTGTACCAGAATATTTGCTGTTTGCAAAATGGCAAAGGTGATTTTGCGGACAAATTGTTGTATATTTGACAGGAAGAGATCCGTCCTTCTTTTTCTGGAGTTCAACTGCGTCCATATTTCAGGGTTGACCTTCGTACCCTTCATATCCCCGCAGTTACCAGGCCGGTTATATTTATTGAGCAGAGATTTGACTTTTTCTTGGGAAAGTTTTCTGCCCCATCGCCTTAAAGCAATATCAGCCAGTTGTTGCTGAATCTTTGCGCCAGTGGCATCGTCATCCTCAAATGTGTTAGCGAGATCCTGGAGTAGTTTTATCTCTGGATCGTTTTCCCGCGCTTTTGGGTCGGTGACCTGAGCTGACTCGGTGAGGAGTTTCACATCCTCTTCATCATCGATACTGTCACTAACATAAAGGCTGACTTCGTCGTCACTTAGCTCGTGGCGTGGCCGTTTCGTTCCTTGTGTTTTTTCCCCGTCGTGGGAATCAGGCTCACCGAGTACTAGTATTGGTGACCTTCTTTTCTTGCCCGGTGGGCGTTCGTCATGTAATGACCTTGTATCGGGTTGTTGGCATAATGTAGCCAAAAGGCTCGCCATTTGACTCATGTTCCTGTTAATATCAGCAAGTGATAGCGCCATGTCTCTGTCTTTATCCAGAGATGAATTGCAGTTAGCGACAGGAAGATCGTCAGAAATGGCGCCATCGTGTTCTGAGCTTTGAACGCTCATCTCGAAGATTTTTACTTGAACTGCAAAAAATATAGGGTTACTGATTGTGATGTGCACTTACCTTCTAATTCAGCGTACGATAGAAGGAAGATAGGAATAAAATGATAGGAAAACCACCGATTAATATTTCCACTAAAACACTCACTGACACTGTTGACCTTCCAGCGAAGCGCCAAGCACTGACCAGCTATGCGCATGCGCACATCTCATGTTACTCTGTAGTGACGTAGACTGATGACAGGATAGAATTAGAATCTTTGTACCTGAAAACGACGTCCGATCCTTACGCACTGTACACCATCTACGCTGCACTGACTACGTTTTACAATTTGATTACCAAAACACTCACTGCTCGTACGCTCACAAAGATCGCTCTGTGAGCATATAAAACATTGAAAGCGCTCTTTTTTTTAAGGGGATAGTTTCAGTCGTACACATATGGCCCTGAGATTATTTGCTCAAAAGTACTGAAAACATTCGGGCTCGGAAACAACGTAATTGTAGAATTATGAAGCGCTCATTCCAAAAGCCTAGGTATTCTTTTTAAGAGGAGAAAGTGTAGTCCTCCGGGCAGAACCGTTTTCATTGCCAAACTGCAGAGTGAATTACCACTCCGAAATACGCCCGTAATTAGTTACGGGTCTTTCGCCGAACGGCTGTTTTTAAGAGAAGAAGTACTAAGGAAGTTTAACAGTTTCAGACGTTAGGAAGCCCAACCTTCAAACCAAAAGGGGTAAACCACACCCTTCACCGGCACACATACTTTTTAAAATGTACATCGTAGATAAGTTGGAGGGGTGGGGTACGGAGAGTTTGCATTCTGAAAGTCTAGCGATTTGCTGGTACAGAGTGAGAAGACAGTTACACCTGTAATTACCTTAGACGAGCTTAAAAGATCGTTGCCACTTCATCGCCGAGTATAAAAAGGTGTCTCCGTGCACTCCCAGAACAGGCAGCTCTGCTGAGTGAGACTGTTAGCTACCTAATTCTCTTCTTCCCGTCACTTCCTTCGTAAGCCACCTGACCATCTCCAATCTAGCTTTCTTTTGGTTTCCTCGTATCTGTTTTAGCTTTCATCCAATAATTAGAATTTTCCGTGATATGATTTCTTTAATTAAAAAATGCTATTAATAATAATTACTTCTAGTTTTCATTTAAGCTATGTCTGTTAAAAAAAAAAAAAACGCTACAGCAAACGCAGTTGTCCTGAAGTGTGCTATAATATTAGTCACTCCATAAGTGATAGTAACACACCCCTGGGAGTAAAGGGGAGTAAAGTGAGTTCTTAGCCGAGGAAAACATAATGGTTACGGTCATCTGGCAGAATGGATTAATGAAGGTAGCCTGAACTACTTGGTCATCTTTTCCTTTCATTGTGTTAGGTGTAAACTTCTGACTTTAAAGATTTTGCACATGGTAAAATTAATTACCTGTTATGGTGCAACAGGAAGCTAAGCTTGACAAAGAAATTATTCTGCATTACAATACACTTAATTCACTTCTATACATGGATTCATTCCTAAAAGCAAGAGTGTCACGATGGCAGTGGTGTTTTTGCTACAACCGCTGGTATCCTCTCTTCCTTGCACAACAAACAAATATGGCAACCAAAAGAACAAGAACAAGAAAGCCTCCTACAGCAAAAACAACTATTTGCCACGGCTTCAGTTTATCGTCACTTCCCTTTTGTTTCCCTCCTTTATTATCAGCAGGTCTTTCTTTCTCTGCATAAGGAAAAAAGCAAAGGAAGAAAATCTTGATCAATGTCAGTATCTGGCCAACTGTGCACCTACCCCTCCCCTAACCCAACAAGTTATAACAAGCTAGCGTTGATGTTGGGTTAGGGGAGGGGTAGGTGCACAGTTACCCAGATACTTCAATACATTGATCTGAAAATCTCTGCTTGGACACTGAACACTGTTAAGGTAAAAGGACTGATGTCCTTAGAGAGAGCATATAGACATCTTCCATACAAATGACACAATCTCAAAATAAAAGTGTACTTTGCATCCAGGCGGGCAATTAGACATAGTTGATACTACGCTGGTTTGAAGAGGGGCTTCAGGGCCTAGTCTAATCCCCCCTGAAGAAGACACTAGACAGGAGTGTCAAAACGTTGGGTCAGTGAACGCTAAGTTCTTTAGTTACATTCATTATTTCAAACCAGTGCAGCATCAACTATGTTTGAATGAAACAATTTGTTAGATAACAAAATAGGTTTCTATATGGTTTTTACACATGTATGCTATGGTTTCTATAGTATGTGTGTTGCATGTTAGTGTTGATGTACACCCTACCGTTCACTTATCCACTTCCACCGAGAATTGTCAGCCTAAGACTTTCTTGCATGTATATAAATCACTGTTAATCAGAATACTTGGTTTCATAGCTCTTTTATCAGAGCTGCTAAGAAGCTCAAAAGAATTTTTCTGTCATTGGCCATATCACTTTAAGTGTAATGGTAGCTAATCATGACCCAACCCTGACAATGATTCATCTTTTCACTACATTTAATCTGGAATGACATTTAATTCCCCTAGGAGCACAGTACCCTGCCATAAGTGCCAATAACATTATGGGAATGACATTCTAAATGCTACATGTAAATTATTTTTACATCCATTTGCCAATTTCCTGTTACAAATTTCTTGCTTCATTTAGCTATTTCTTGGGCTCCCCAAGAGGGAACTCCCTAATTAAACCTTGGGCTTCATTTTCCATGTTCAGTTAGATATTGCAATCAAGGTCCTAATGTGCATCAATTAAGTGCAATGCTACATGGATGAAATGTAGCTGTACAATGTTCACAAACAAAACTCAGGATTTACTACCTAGGAAGGCTGGGTTAATGCAGATACTGTACGCAGATAGTTGGCTTTAAGTCTTTCAAGTATTCAAACATACCTGGAGGTAAACCGCAGAGACCTGGGCATGCACATTTACTGGTTAGTGAGAAGTACTGCAAATAACACAACATCACCACTATAAAAAACACTTGAAATTTAACAGAAAACCTCCAATATACCGCTTTTTCTAAAGTCAGAGCAATTGCAGAATACCTGGCCACTTCAAGTACTTGTGCCGGAGGCTATTGAAGAATAAGGCAATTACAATGACCTCAATTGTTATTCATCAGTATGCAAATGAAGTGGCAGGGTGTTCTGCAATATGCAAGTGTATGTGGTATTACAGCCTTTATCCATTTAGAATTCTCATAACATATTCTTTGGTCCTAATTAATACTGATTGAAAGTTTTCATTTCCTCTAAACACTATATTTGTACTATTGTTTTCACTTACAGTCTGTAAATGCTGCAAACATACATGTAATCCAGTACCATAATCGGCAACTGTAATGATTAATACAGTCTTTTTGAATCAATAATGAGAACACAGCTTAATTGATTTTAAAGCAAATTAACGCACTATAGGAGGTAAGGACAATTCATTTCATAGACTATACTCACATAGGTATTATGTTGATCATCAATTTCTCCAATGAACTCAAACATAGAGTCATTTCTCAATACAGTCTCATTACACATCAGTGAAATGACAGCAGAGTATTTCGAAGTAGAATCCCTGACACATATAAAGTGTAGGTGAGGTTAATAGCAACTAAAATCCCACTGATCTAGCATCATTGCCCAGTGGCAGGCTTAACCAAGTTCATTACTTTTATGGAAATAATTGAAACAAACCTAAGGAACTACTCTTAAATGAGTAATATCAGGCCTTCTGACAGGGTGCGGGAAAAAAAAGAAAACTGTGCGGGTTTTGGGAGGCAAATTGTGCGGTAAAAAACGGCGATTGTGCGGGAATTGTGCGGGATTGCGCAATCATGTAAACAAACAAATATTCGATCACCGGGCCCAAAAAACCCGACATGGAGGAATTTCTGGATAAATGAAAAGTGCAACAACTCCCCTCTTAGTTTGGAAATTAAACATAAACCAAATTTCTATTTTGCTACAACTCTGGCCAAAGTTTGTATCAACAAAATCATGTTGCGTGACACGATCGATTTTTTGCTTGAACCACAACACCGAGACAAGATTAGACTGAGACTAGTGCCCAGGCTGGCACGGAGCTTTGAAGAGCTGCCTTGTTGTTTTTATATTCGCTCGAACTGTTCAATCGCGGAAAGCGGCGGATTTCTCGATTGTTTTGCTAGGTAAATAGCCTAAATTTGGCCTAAAAAGTTTCTTTAAACCTTGGCAATCGATGAGAATATTGATTTAATTAGATTTTCAACCAAATATTTCGATATTGTGCGGGATTTCGCGGATTTTTAGAAATTGTGCGGGATTGTGCGGCTTTGATCGAATTGTGCGGTCCCGCACCCGCGCACCCTGTCAGAAGGCCTGGTAATATGGTTTTTGCACTTAAAGACTAACTGGTAGCACGGTTGCATTCCCGGGGGGGGACTCCCATATGGAATGGACGGGGATGCTCGCCGTCTCGCTTAGGGGTGTAAATTTCGGATTTTGGTCTCGCTTAGGGTGTTCTGGGCAAAATGTCATTATTTTTAGCCGTCAAGGTCTCGCTAAGGGTTGCACGCGAAGAAATAACAAAACAGAAAGAATTTTGATTCTTTATATTTACTCAATTCAGAATTCGATGATAAGGTCTTCGCCATCATTAAAAGTCACTGTACTTTTTATTTGTCTGTTTTGTAAACTGGTCTCTTTTAGGGGTCTGAATAAGCTTCGGCCACGCCCAGATTGGTCTCTTTTAGGGGTTAAATTCAAAATTTCCGACGAGCATCCCCGTCCACTCCATATGGGAGTCCCCCCCCCGGGGTTGCATTAAAGAGAAACAGTCATTATCATAATTATATGATGATAATTATAAAAGAAATTATAACACTGAAATTTATACATTAAACTTTCAACAGTATATGTTCAAAAGCATGGCTTAATGCTTTTTTTTGGAATGAAAAGTTGAGGGATTTTTTGAGGTTTTGAATTTACAACTTTGTCCCTTAACTGCCCTAATATCATAAATCTGGGGGGAGCAGGGCTCTTTCTTCCTTGGTTAAAGTGAAAGTGAAATAATTTGTTTTGACCATGATTACAGTAACTTAGATTTTAATGGCCAAAATATCATGTCTACATGCACATTCCAAAAATAGGCGTACTTAACACCAGAAACAAACATGGTTGTTTCAGGGAGAAGAGTAATGACTCAAATAAAAACCAGCGACAGCATGGGAATTTTGATTTTCAACCTCTGAAAGTGACCTTCAACGACAGATGATTTTTACGATTCCAAAACAACATTTAAACCTGGCTGAAGGATTATATCTGATACACTTTGTGGTCAACTGTGAAAATGAAATACATCAATGTCATGGCCATTGAAAGCACAGACAGTGTTGGTATATGAAGTCATGCACTTTTGAGGTACGGACCTGGAAATAGCACTGTGGAAATTCACAGTTATGACTGCCACAGATAATACAATACATTTGTACATGTTAGTCTGAAGATATTATATTACTCCTTTTTGCATTGGGTATAGCTGTTCTTATAAACCAGAGAACATTTATAATAACATAATATTTAAATGTTTCCTTGATATATGAATGCTTTACTTACATGAATGACAGAGTTATGTTTGATGATACATTTGTTGGGAGGGATCCCTCATAAATCTTGAATTTTGCACTTTCCTGGTTTCCAAGACCAAAACAGATATGGCTGGAATTTTTTGTCCATCTTGCCACCTTTTAAAAGATGAGAATGAAAGTGGAAATGATATTAGAGTAATGAAGAATTTGTGGTTATAAAAGCTGGAGCAGAACAACAAGTGTACAAACCAATATTGAGTACTAGTACTTTAAGTAGGATTAAAATAACTTTATAGTATTATAATTTGAGTCAAGGCCTTGGTCATGGTCTCCTGAAAGGAAGGGGACCGGGTGTATTGTGTGACATCTGCAAAATGGCTGTGAAGGTGATTAGGTTTCTAAGTGCAATCAACCCTCCCAGATTCCCTTATGCAACACATTCAGTCAATTGAGGCTGGTCGATAATCTCCTTCTTTAACAAAGCTACCATTAATAAATTAATAGTAATGATCATACTCGCCGAAACATTTGTGCAAGGCTTGTAACCAGTGCTGTTTTCCCCAACAAACATACTTAACTCACTGCATGGGTCATAAGAATATTTCCACTTCTTGGGATCAATGACAGTAAACCTTTTCCACAAAAATAAATTGAAACAGTTAGTGAATGATACACAACATAAAATCCTTTGAGTTAGCAACTCTTAAATTTTGCTTGCTCAGGGGTGCGACTGCCTGTTTTGCTGTGAGTCAAAGGTGATTCACTTCAAATCAGAAGTCCTTTAGCTACTAGTCATTAGCCATTTCTCTGGTTGTTTTGTCTCAAGACTAAGTTATACAAAACCATTTCTAAACTCCTGGGTTACCGCAAAATCCATCTGACTTAATGGACTACTGGACTGGACTTTTTCTGAGCCTTGAAAACCTGAAACAATTTGCTCAGACAAAAACAAACAACAAACAAATCCCCTGGTAAATTAACAGTACTTCTCTTTACCCGCAAGAACTGGAGAATTCTGTATCAGTTTGGAAACTGAGTAAACCATCATCGTTCTAATAAGTGCTAGAGTATGGAATGAGATACCATGTACTCTTAGAGAGCTACCACAAAGGTCTTTTAAATCAAAAATAAAAAATTCATTGCTAAGTATGTTGAAGAAAGAAAATGCTTTTCCTGATATACACGAGATCATTCATAAACTGAAATCTCATATGTAGTTATAACTTAAATCAAAGCTTGTCTTCTTCGTTCTCCTCCGCACTTAATTCTAGTAGTTATAAAGTATCATTTCCTATATTACTCTGTTATTGTTATTTTCACTAATGTATGATATAGTTTAGACTACTTCTATATTTACTGGCCCGCCTAGATTAGTCTTTCCTACCTGCGGGCCAGACAAGTTGCATTTTTAATCTACAAGGAACAAAAATAAAGATTATTGTTGTTGTTGTTGTTGTTGTTGGTGATAGGACTGAGTGGGGTACAATTCAGGGAGTAATCAGGCAAGGAATTTCAGGGATTTGAAATCACAAGCATCATTATCCCTGAATTGTTGAACAAGGGGTCTGATTGCCAATTAATTGTGTCAATAGTAAAATGCGAGAAACTTGGGAAATTATTAGTAATGGTATCAAAATCAAAGGAAAACACATCTGAATAAACGTCATTGGACCAGTTACTTTCATCCATGTTTGTTTTCAATCTGCAACTGTCAACCTCCTCACTTAAGAAATTTTCCTTTATTTTGATTGGCTGGGATAGGCTAGGCAAAAGGCGCACACGGGCCTTAAGGTCCACATGGCCGGAGCCTATCCCAGTTTCTGTAGCATGAAGGACCTGGGAATATTATTACTCCCCTCTGGTACCCATTTATACAACTGGGTGGAGAGAGACAGTGTGGAGTTAAGTTTCTTGTCCAAGGAAACAACACAGTGCCACCACCAGGGCTGGAACTCAGGACTTCCTGCTTGGAAGTCTGGCACGCCAACCACCACACCATCATGCCTTCACAGGATGGGCTAGGTAGTTAAAGTTTATTGGCTAATGGCATGAAGTGCTTAATATGTATTGGATGCTTAACTGGCCGATTTGGCCTGTCCGATTACAAATCACACGTCAAATCTGACAGTTCGGACCTGAAACAGCTGACAATTAGGCCGTAAAAAAGGGCTGTTAACAACCAATTACATTCGAGAATTTTGTTAACTTACTGACTCAAATAAGTGTTAAGTTAGCTAATTTACCTCGGTTCGGTTAAGTTGTCTTTCAAGGGTAGAAGATTGATTACTTTGGTGGTGTTCCGTACATTCATTTTGCAAGCGCATCCTTCGTAACCTGGAAAGGGAACACATTCCTGGGCAAATACCCCTGCAAACCAAAGCGATGTCGATAAAACACTAAGCAAAGCAATTTCCTTCATTATACGACTCATTTCGAGGGGAAACTTTTCGATATTTTTCTTAATTGTTTCTGCAAGATCCACTGCGAAATGGCAGATTTGTACTCATGCTCATGTGACATTGGGCTCGCGCGTGTCACGCACGGGAAGTGTCCGATATGTTATGCCATGCTCGAGGCGGTGGGGGGGTGGGCACTCACACATTTGGGCTCTACTGGGACGTGCCGCTGGAAAGGGTATTGATTTTTGGCCTCGCTGTCTTGAACAGGGTCTACTATGGAGGCCATACTGAGGTATGTGCCGTTGTGAAGGGTATGGTTTTCAAGCAGTTTACTCTAGCATAGGGAATATAAATCAGAGCGTTTGGATCTAGAATAGGGTATCATTTTTCACGAAACTGACCAGTTGGTTGAAGGTTTAATCTAGACTAAGGAAACCAGGAATTGCCACTCAAAAATATAAAACAATGAAGTCGGCAAGTTAAAATTTTCGCAACTCAGCCTTAACAGCGTCGATAGATGACTATCATAAAACACTGCTGGATATTATTAACTGTCAAAAATCGGGATGTAGACGGAAATTAGTAGTTTTAATACTGGTTAATACTGGTTAAATACTGGTTTAATACTGGTTGGAACTGTCCTGTGGAATTCTCTGAGTACTGCTACACGTGAACTTACTCGCAAGCAGTTTAAGAGAAAAATCCATAGTACAATTATGGATATCATCGCTGCTGAGGATAATTACATAGATTCGGCATCTCTTGTTCAAAAAACACGCGGTTTGTGACATGTCTTCCGGTTTTAATTGCTCCTTATGCCTGAAATAGCTAATTTTGTATGTTTATTTGTCTATTTATATATTTTATTTACTTAAGTATTTATTCATGTGTTGTATTAACCTTTTTATTTATAACGTGTTATTGACTCTTTAATAAATAAATCGTTGTCACTGCCCGCCGCGATTAGCCTATGCTATTTGCGGGTAGTGTCAATTCTGTATTTTAAGGTCGCCATTTAAGTTATTTTTCTGTTTCTTTATTTAGATTAGGTATTTTTTTCAATCATTGTAGACCACTTAAATGTGAAATAAAAGTTGTTGTTGTTGTTGTTGTTGGTTAAAATTTAAAAACAATATTTTGTCTTGATAATGCGTACGTGCGTGCTTGACATTGCTCAGCATGTAACCAGCGACCCCGTCCAGCACGCGACCAGGATATGGGGTTGAAAATCGAAAACTCGTGTCCAAAACAAAAAAAAGAAAAACAAATGAACAAGTATTCATAAATCTTTTTCTTGAGAGAGAAACGATTGTAGTATAAGGTTTTGTTTTGGCTAGACTGTGCTAGTGACCTCTGTTTCTGGAAAATAGCTAGCGCTACTCTAAGATAGGAGTGATTTGGAGGTTTTGCTAGTATAGGGTAACAAAATTCAGCTGAACCAGCTCTCGTATAGGCCAAGGATTCCAGGGTTCCAGCGGCACATACCTACCCAGAAATTCCTAAAGTACACCCCCCCCCCTCCCCGTATGGTATCGAGCCATTTCATTACGAGATCATTTTCTGGACAAGAATGCTATTGTTGTCGGTATCCTTTAATTTAAATTATTTTTCCACATATCAGTATTATAAGAAGCGCGAATTGACAGAATAGATCGTGCTGGTACGTCTAGTTTCTTTGTGTTGGATAACGTGATGAAAGAAAGATGTCACTGTGTCACACAGGCAGGAGTGCATCCCCCCATTCAAGTGTGGAGACGCAATAACTGGATGTTAAGATGCATCAAACATGGTTTCTCTGATTGGAATAGATTATTAAACAGTTTAAATTCCTGTTAAACGAGAGTGTGCATTTTGTCTCGTCCTAAACAGGGCCTTAAAATTGAGGATGTTGTCCTACAAAGGGTAGGCTTTTTCAGAGTATTTTGCCCTAAAGAGGTTCAGGATTTCAAACCCTCGGTGGCACACCTATACCCAAATGTGGGTCAAGTAGCCCCCTCACCCCCCCACCCCCTCCCCGATGCCATGAAAGAGGGTCTCCCTTGTCCCGATCTTTGGCATCGGAGCAAAGATTACGTAATCGAACTTCTATATCATTGAATACAATTAAGAGGATACGATCTTGCTGGGCATTTAGGGATAGTGCTGGTATGTAGCTGGGAAGAACAGCATCTACACAGTTCGTCACGTGAGAAAGACATGCAACAAGAATACCAATAAGTACAGGCAACTCCATTTTCCATAACCATAACTGACACAAAACACAGGAAAATAAGCAGCCACGTAGCTTTATAAGCCAATATTATCAGCAGCCGCTTCTCCGTCTTCCATTTTGAAAGCGGAGAAGGCCCTATCTCGCATCTTGCATTTTTTATCTCGCATTTTTTATCTCACATCTCGCATTTTTATCTCACATCTCGTATTTTTATCTCACATCTCGCATTTTTTTTATCTCGCATCTCGCATTTTTTTTTATCTCGCATCTCGCATTTATTATCTCGCATCTCGCATTTTTATGTCGCACTTACCTCCAGAAATTTTTTTCTTCTCCTACTAAGTCGCATGTCGAATGTCCCCTACAGGCTTCCATAGTCTCTTCCTCTCGAGGTGAACAAGGTATTTGACGTGCAGCAAATCGCAAGCCAAGTGAAACGAGAACGGCTGACCCTGTTCTGCCTTCGATTTTTGCAATGTTCGAGATTTGCAAAATCCCTTAAAAATTTCCCGCGTCAACTTTACCACTGATTCACATGAGCAAACATATGATAGAACACGCAACGAGCACGTGCCAGCTGACCGATTGACTGTTTTTGATTGGTGAAAAATTACTCTCCTTTCCGGTCCTTCACCGTTCTTTTTTCCGTCCCTTCCAATATGGCGGATTGTTTACTAGACACTTCACTCTGTCCCATTCTTTGAATACTCCAAACAAAAGGTCTTTAAAGAACAAATAGTACAGTATTTTCCTTCACCATGGAAATCTTGCATTTGCGTTGGGAATGACCATTGCGCTTGTTCAACAATGAGCTTCCGCGTACAATAAGAAGTCGGTCATGAGAAGTCGTTCGTAAGCCGATATTTTCCCATGTTCACCCAGCAACAAAAACTGTGCCAGAAATGGAGGAAAGTTGTAACGAAAGGCAAGAGAATGAATTGCAAGCTCTTCAGGCTATCTATATGGATGACTTCCAAGATTTGCGAGAAAAGGTACAAACCACTTAAACGGTTTATGTGTTAAGTATGACTAATAAACCAATTTGTCACGCTGTCCACATGCATACATGGATAATAACCCTTTGGTCAATGCTGATCGACAAATTGAAGCTAGAGTTGAAAGCTTTCCGTGAAAAAAATTGCCTTTGACTTAAGGATTTTAATATATAATAGCTTAAAAACAGTAAAGGTTCATTTTACTAAGTAGCTACCTGGCCTAACCGGCTTCTTTGGTTCGGCTGTGATTATTTTGTCTGACAAGCAGCCATTTATACCTTCCCAAGATTTTATGAAAGGAACAGTAAATTTTACTTCCAGATGTGATTAAGATTGGACTCCTCCTGACAGTAACAATCCACTGTGAAGCAAACTCGTTTCATTCAGGGAATTGAGAAGAGGATCAATTAGGAGATAATGACTCAATTCAAAACACTTTTTTATCATTGGTTCTCTGTTATTATGCAAGGGTAGTAGTCCATGGCCTCACAGGGAGACCCCTCGGGGCTTAAAGGGTTAAGCAGCAGGAATCACATTGCCTATCAGAGTTCATTTTTATTAGCAAGACATAGTATAAAGGGCTTAGTTTCTTAAAATTGAAACACAAAAATTGGTTCATCTGAAAGTTGATTACTGTACCACTGTCAGATTATAAAGGAAAACTGATGTTTCAAATGTTATCCCTTTATTGGAGTAAAGGGCTATTGCTTGAAGCTAGCTGCCCTTCCTATGGTGGTACAGCTTACACTGTCAACTTATTTGAAAATATATACCATTTATGAAGTCATTTACTGCATTTTTCTTTTTTCTCTAGCTTGAAGACCCACCCAAAGTGTGTTTGAAGCTCACTCCCTTGCAAAGTTGTGTTGGGAAAGAAGTGTATGCTAGGGTTGACTTGGTTGTTGAATACACAGATGACTACCCAGATAAGTAAGTATCTTCTCTGTGACAGTAACTTCCCTTTGGAGGCTTTCCGTTTCAATCAATACATCAAAATTTTGATTGTGATCAGATAACAAGATTGACAACTTTTTTATCACAAGGCTGCTGCCTAACGGGCGCCCGGTAGCCTGGGGCGCCTAAGTTATGAGTGTGGGCGACTAAATTTTTTTTCAAGGAGCCCGGATGGGCGCCTAAGCATCTATTTTCCATTCTCATCTAATGACTTCCATTTCCTTGTAACTTTGTTCCACTGACGTAAGATATATCCTGTTCAAAACAATAATTAAGTGCTTCATTTCAAAACGGAAATACTACAATTTTCCACAATCGAGATAATTTTAGCGTATCAAATACCTAATGTGCCTTTGCAAAATTCAGCAACTTCTAAAACCATTTATTTTCAAGTGTTTAGGACTGGGACCAACTCCCAAATATGGAATGAAGAATGAATGGTATTATTACTACTACCCCACCCCTCCCCCTTGATCGACCATGGCAACTTTTAGGACGGGCTCCTAAAGTAATGGCTTGGGCTCCTAACTTTTGATGTTTGGAGCCCGAAGGGCTCCTTAGAAATTTCCTTAGGCAGCAGCCTTGTATCATTTGAACCACACATCAGTGGAAGCAATTTGGCCTTTTAACTGTTCTTTTCAGGGGAAAAGAATGAAATTACCATTGAAATCTCCTGAGCCAGGACCCAAGGATAACATGACGTCCAGATTAAATTTGATTTCGGAGATGCTGGTTTAAATGGAAGAAGAACCTGAAGAAAAACCTTAAGAATAATGGGAGAATCAAACTTGGTTCACAGAGCTGGGGAATGAGTGCCCCCTCCACTGTGCTACAGTTAACTTTTCTATTCAGTATCCAGTATCTCTGTAGCTGCAGACATGTCTCCCTTTTAACGATCAGATGTAGAAATGTTGTTGGTTCAAGTCATGGATAGTCCTTAGCCAATAAGTATGTCTGACCCTTTGTCTTTCATCTTGAAAACCTTGGTGAATTTTAAAAAGTATTAGAGTTGGGGTACTTCCAGTTTCTTTTTGACAGTAAAGTAATGCAATGACTCTTTTAAATTCATGAGTGAAGTTATTTTAAAACAGTTAGTTTAGCCTAACATAATTTCAACATGATGCTACACTGATACAGGATCTTATTCTCTCAATACCAGAAGTCCCAAGTTATCATTATGCAATGCTGTTGGAATTTCAACAGAAAATTTAAACACACTTCAAACTCAGTTGCAACTTATGGCTGCTGAACTGGTTGGTGAGGTAGGTAGAAAGTTGGAATAAAAAAGACGTTCTTTATTTCCAGAGATTTGATTTACTGTGATGTATCAAACATGAGATCCATTGTTTGCACAGTCCTTTCAAATTCAAATCCCACCAGTGTGCAGGGTGTTTGTCCCGTGGACCTACAATCCTGGCCAAAAACTTTGGGACACTGCAAAACAAGGTAACCCAAAAGCAGTATCTCCCCCATAAAATTATATTCCTCACATTCAGTGTTGATTTGTTGCCATGTATGATGACAGTGGCTATGTTGATTTGTTGCCATGTATGATGACATTGCCTATCAGCATTGTTTAGGGGAAGGGGAGGTGGTTGCCATAACATCAAAAAACGGCAAACAATGTTTTCGAGGCTTATTATTTTAATCACTTAACATATCTGTATCAAAGGCTGGTCATTCCTTTAGTGTCCCAGATAATAATTATTTTGGCCAGGATTGTAGTTCTCAGTTTCACCATACATCAGCAGCAAAAAAAGGTGGAATTATGTTGGGTGATGTTGACGAGTTTGATGTGAGATGAAGCACTTGTTTTAATATGATAAATGATGGCCAACATTCGCTCCGACGAAAGCCTAAGGCATGAAACAACAGCGCC
>OX453273.1:5964205-5966705 GCA_949710005.1 Ricordea florida | reverse complement strand
TAGGCTTGAGAAGTAAGCTAATAATAATAATGATTTATTATAAGTACTTCCACCAGGTTTCATGTATTCATATAGATATATATGCATATATAATATCCAAAAGAAACAAATTGAAGTATTCAGGATAATGGTCTCCTGACTAATGATAACAACAACAATAACATCGACAATAAAATTTTGAAATATAGCAAAACAAGAAGGTATTCATAGATGGGATTTACTCTCTTTTAAGACACTAATCAGTTTGTTCTCCTGTTTCCTGTAGGTCAGGGTTCCTCGGGTTCGCGGGTCTACAGTGGTATGAACATAACCACTGGAGACCTAATTGTAGTGTGTGAGTGGAGTTTCCTACAGCCTCATGGGATAGCAAACAGACGGGCACTAAACATAAATGATACACAACAAGCAGATATGGCTGGAAGACTTGTTAAACAGGTTTGATGTAAAATAATGAACACGGGGACAAACATGGGGACAATTTATTGTAATGTAAGTTGTAATGGAAGAAATAACCGTCCTAATGTCCTTCTTAACTTGTTCTTTTTTTTAGGTCTCTAGCATTGAACAGGAGATTCTGTCCCTCATAAACAAAGTAAATCATCAAAGTTTGACGCACTATTTAGCTGTAAATGTCAAAGAGTTGCACCCTTCTGTTAAAGTCCAGGTAACTGTACAAATTGGCTGTGATACTAGGTTTTGATTAGGTATGAAGGTATTTCATATGGTACTGTTTGTTTTCGTTTAGTGAGTGGTTCTTATTTTTTGATTTTCTCCCCTGTGACCATTCTTTGGAAAGCTACTGAACAGTACTTTACTGTTGTACTGTTTGCTTTACTGTAATATTTTCATCTGTGGATCGAACCATGAAGTGTGTCCATTCTTTGGAAAGCTACTAAACATTATTGTACTGTGGTACAGTTTCTGTGTATACCAGTAGGAGAACAGTGCATACAGTTTGTTATTTTTCACAGGTGTTGCTTGAGTATGTTGGTGGGGGAGATTTAAGCTTACATTTGAGAAATGGAGGTCTTCCCTTGCGACAACTTCGTGAATACACACAACAGCTTCTGGAAGCTCTGTGGTACATTCATGGTAAATCTGTGGTGCACAGGGATTTGAGGGTAGGTAGATAGACGCCTTTATTTAAAATCAAAAAAAGTAATTTTCCCAGGGTGGTCCATTCAGGGAGCTTACAAAGCATACCTGCTATCAATAGCAACCTTGGGTTAACTGATTAGACTATAAATAATAATGTTAATAATAATAATAATAATAATAATAATAATAATAATAAATATGTATAAGGTAATATAACAAAAGAACTAAAACAAGATCATTGAAGATTAGGGACATTTACAATAACTATTAAAAACCATACTTCCATGGTGATAAAAGGATCTCTTGGCCACTTCTGTCCTTATAGCAGGCAGATGCAAGAGATTGCTCTGGCGGGTTGAATGAGCACAAATGTCCTTGTTAAAAACAAAGTAGTGCTTAAAATACTCCGGGCACCGGCCATCTATACATTTCCTAACAAGTTTTAGGATATGTTCATCGCCAGAGTTGACCATTTCAAAGCTTTCAACGCAGTGTCACTACTAGATGTCACTACTAGGTACTAGTATTTGAGGTCTGTTGCATCTGTCGTTTGCCTGGAGTCTTACTGCTTATGTTTTAAAGTAGATGCATCTCTTCTAACTTGTTTTCTTATGAGCATTCGCTCGTGTGATCATGCATAGTGCAATCTGACCAGCCCAATTGATTGTTTAACTCCTAGAAGCAAAAACAGTCAGTTTAATTGTTTAGGTATTAACCCTTTCAATGCCACAGGTCACCCATGTATAAATTCTCCTGATAATTCCAATGCACTACCGCACAAACAGATTTATAAGAATTAAGAACATGATCATATCAAGGATGCTAAATCGACCAACCAATTCTCCGGTCTATAACATAAAGAACTGTATAGCACTTGCTCAGGATAATTTATACTCGATCTTGGCAGAGAAAGGGTTTAGCAACTGGCATTTCCCACAGATATTTAGTGATTTTTATATTAGTTATACAAAGTACCATGTCATGTATTATGTTCAAAGTGTGGCTTTCTGTACATTCGCTCCGACGAAGGGCTGACGCTCGAAACGTCAGCACCTCCCTTTTACCTTACAGTGGTATATCTTACTTAATCAATTCGTTTGATTTACCCAATTTCTTGACTTTGTGTACAGCCATGTTTGTTCATACCATGCATTATAATATAGCTAGCTGCTACGTTCTTACGCGCGCTCTAATTGGTCAAAAACCCATGTTTTATCACAGTATAAAACATAGAAAAAGCGTGTTTTATTGTTTTTCGACATATTACCTCTACTCGACAATTCTGTAAGAGACTGCGAAAAGCATTTTCTTTGAAGAAATTCATGATGGAGTTCTCTGCGAAGCAGCAGAAAGTTTCGAAGCTGAGAATAATAAAAGAAATAAAAAAGAAGAAGCGAAAACA
>OX453273.1:5859205-5961705 GCA_949710005.1 Ricordea florida | reverse complement strand
TATTGTCACTAAACTATATCCCATAATAAACTTATTTGTAAACAACTGCGACTTCATCGATTTTCCATACTCTGTTCATTCCAAACTCCTATTTCCTTTTCCGCCTTGCCTTTTCTAGCCTGGATTTCAGACAATTACTTCGACTCATTTTCCCCCTGAGAGAGTAAAAACAACTCAAAGTAATCGTCTCAACTTCAGACTACACCTTCTCTGATCTGAGTTAAAAGACTATTACAACATAACAACAGTCAACACATACGGTATCGACTATGATAATTTGCAAATAAAAATAATGCCGCACTTTGTATCACGGGGGCAGCTGTAGTGTCAACCAGTTATATTAAATCTTAAGAACTTTTATTATTTCTCTCTAATTAATCTGGAAACGCTTTTCTATTGTAAACCTTGCCTAAATTTTGCTTTGGCCTAAAAAAATAGTGATAGTAATAATAATAATAATAATAATAATAATAATAATAATAATGATAATGATAATAAAATAAAATGAAAAATTAAATGGTATTTAACTGGAACACGAAGCTTGACAAAGACTTCACTGAGCCATAGAAGTGCCAAACAATTGCATGAGATAGGAGGACAGTAGGGCTGGAAATGTGGGGGGAGGGGTGTGTGAAAGACATGTAACCCATTGGTAGTGATGCATGATGGCAGAACCCTCGTCAACCCTCACCATACAGGCAGAAGAACTGTCGCAAATAAACCCTCGAGGCTTCTTGTATTCACTTTTACAACGCTTCTTCTACCAAAATTGTAAACTATGACTCGTTGCAGTTTTATACGCTTGGCGTTTTCGATAGAATCCAAATCTAATCTCGACATGGGATACCACAAGTCTCTTACAATTACGTTTTTTTTAATAATTACCTCACTGTATAACGTTAACGGACATTTTGTCTGTCAGCACTAAACAGCCCCTTTTATTCACAGATTGTCGGATTTGTATCAGATATATGGCGCTGACTTGAAGGAAACACCGAACGGCACTGTGGAAGAAAATAATAAAACCACTTCTCGCTATGGAAGAAAGGGAGACATCTATAGTTTAGTAAGTGGGAACAATTTCGTGTCAGCTTAATTCTAGTCTTCCATCCGTTTTCGCGTAATTTTCTGATAAGACCGAAACCCGTTTTTACTTAGCCACTTTAGGCACTAGTTTTGCTCTACTATTTTTCTACTCTATGATGTACTGCTTTACTGCGTCAGTTTTTTACTTCTTAAAACATTTACATGAATTGTGGAGCGCCCAAGAGTTTTAATGTTGGGCGCTATAAATTTGAATTTTGAATTATTAGTCATATTTTTATTCATCTAATTATTATCCTTATCGGATAAAGTCTATGCCATGTAAAAGTTTTTAATTGCTAAGTAATTCTAATTTTGTAGTCTGATATCCAGTTCTTTTTAGAATTTTATTCATTTGTATGTGTATTCTCTTACTTTTTAAATTGTTGAAATTAGTTGAGTGATTTTTAATTTTTAACCTAGTTAGTGAGGACTTCCCTGAAAACCACACAATGTGATGGGAGCATCCTCTTTAAATATTTATTATTATTATTATTATTATTATTATTATTCATCATATTATTGTTTTGGTATTATTTTTATTAGTATTTCCTTTGCGTTAACTATTGTGGGCACTAGTTGAATTTTAAAAGTGTTTGGATCGGGGAGTGAGTGGACTTCTGCTCTCTAGCTACTACGGTCTAGCTCAGTCACCGTATTACATAATTCAAGGTCTGAACATACGAAGGAAACAATTTCTTTTAGAGTAGCTGTGAGTTGAAAAGTTGAAAAGGAGAAATCATTGCGTCATCCGTACCATGTTATTCTATTGCTATGTACTAACAAGACTCCTACTCTGCCTGTGTTGATCCTTTCAAAGCCTTTTTATCATATCAATTCTTTTAGGGAACGCTCGTTCTGTCTCTGGCCTTTGGAGAAGTTATCGGTGGTGATGACGTGGAAGTTTTTTCATCGTTACCAGCAGAACTACGCGACTTTCTCTCTAAGTAATATAAAAACGCTTTTTGCATCAAAAGTAGCAATAAACCCTAAAAGTTACAAACAATAAACAACCAAGCCCCTTTTTTATGTCCCAACATGGCTGTTTCTTTTTTTACCATGGTCTGATCGACATACTGCAAAAGGCCTGTGAATCTCAAGGAAAATAGAGTTTGTAAATGATACATACAACAGTCGTTTGATAATGGTGATGACTTCCGCCCAGGTTGTCGAAACGTCATTGAACGTCATCAGCAGTTGTTCTCAGAATTCCCTTCACCCGGAGGATCGAACTCGACAAATAACTACTGAGACCTCCTGGTTTATATGTAGTGATGCCCATAAGGGATCGTTCATTATTTAAACATAGGGGTGGGCTGGAGGAAAATTAAGTAATATTCAAAAAAAATTTCCCTGCCCCCCCCCCCTCCATGGACTGTAATTTTGTTTCAAGTCCTCCCAATTTTCTTTACCTATGTTTCCGAGCCCTTCCCCCCCTCTCTTAAGGAAAATTTGATGAAAGAAAAGATTTAAAAACAAGTTTATGTTTTTTCAAGGTCTGCCCCCTTATCAGGCCAAACAAGTTTGGGAGCACCCCCTCCTTGCTGAAGTTTTTTTTGATGCCCCCTATGTTTCCTCCAGCTTCCCCCCCCCCCGACTCATATTTAATGAACGGTCCCTAAAGTGGTGATGATGATGATGATGATGATGATGGTTAAGATGAAAAATGTCAAGGCCTTAACTACTGTCACATTTATATTGTTATGGATATCGAGGTAGTTTGCAGGAGCGAGGAACGCATTAAATTTCCCCTGCGAAAGGCAGGCTTTAAAAGACAAAGAAACGGCTCTAACCATTGTTTCATGACTAATTACACATCCTGCATACTGCTCTCTCTAGGTGCGTAGTCGCGGATGAAAGAGACCGTTGGTCAGCGTTCCAGCTACTGCAGCACCCATTCATTTGTCCGCCTGTTCCTAACGGCGCTCCGAACGGCCGCCCGGAAGTTGTTGATAACGATGGTCTAGCCGGCTCTAACGGCCAGGCATTTCCAGTTGATCAACCCCAACCCGAGGAACCCCTCCCGATCTTTTCTTTCTTTTCTGGCGTACCAGGAAAATCACGGATCAAGTCCGAGTTTGAGGAGCTTCAGTTTTTGGGAAAAGGCGGTTTTGGCAATGTTATTAAGGTGAGCGTATGTGTTATGTGAGTGGCACTGGAAGCTGTGTTTCGTGCGGTGTTAGACTGAGGATATGCCCGCTTGTTTTCATAGACCATCAAACGTGAAGGGAAAAAGAAAAAGAATTGGGGATGGAAAAGATGGCCGCATGAAATGTGGGGTAGAGTCAGCACCTTCCAAAAGATTTTTATATTCGTCATGTTTTTTTTTTCTTTGCTTCGTACTTGACAGTCTAAGATAAGAGAGGAACTTCTCTAGTCTAGCACGGTATGGGTACATGCAATTCTGTATCACAAATTGTTTCGCTTTTGTCTTCCGAGTACCGCTTTTGCTGGCGTAAGAGAAGTGTTGGCTGGGATTTAAAAAGGTTTTTGCCTGCTAGCATTTGGTATCAGAACTAAAGGTGGTTCAAATTTAGTTTTCTTACCCTGTATCTTCGTTCCTTTCAGGTGCGAAATAAGCTTGATGGTTGTTTGTACGCAATTAAACGGATTCGTCTCAACCCAAAGAGCACGCAGTTCACCAAACGAATCACGCGTGAAGTTCAGCTGATTTCCCGTGTTAATCACGAGAATGTCGTTAGGTGAGTTGGTTTCAAAAGTACTTACGAATCACATAAGGTCTGCGCTTTTTGTAGCATAAAGTACCTAGGAGTATTGGTACTCACCGCTGAATGTGATACTAGTCCAGTGTAGAGTGTCCACATAACGCCCAGGGGAGCCACAGGAAGCCCACAGCTGAACGTTTCTATATATTGCTCTCCCTTTTACGGGATGCTAGTCCATCTCAGGGATACCCCAAGCGTTTTATCAATTTTTCTACAGAAGACACACAGGTGCCACAGGAGGCCTACACCTAATAATAATAATAATCAACTTTATTTAACGAGGGTAACACGGGACAGTACTTCAACTGAATAACTGGTGGCCCTGAATAACTGGTGGCCCTGATAGTATTTATTATTATATCTCTCAGTTAGTACGCGCGCTGTGATTGGTCAATTTAGCGGGCCGTACTTCACTGTACGGCCCGCTAAAGTTTGTTTTGGTCGCCAAAATGACTCCAGAGATAGAATAAATATCTTATTAACCTGGTTTTCTCGGTCCGTACTGTAAAATACGGATCCTCGTTTTTTCCCGTTGATTTATGGCCCAAGCGCGAAACAACTCGGTCCGTATTTTACAGTACGGACCTCGAACTCGATTAATAAGAGGTATTTACCTTCTTTTTTAATGGCATGCTAGTCCACCACAGGATTATACCACAGGTATCCACAGGAAACCCACGGAAGCAACAGGAGGCCTACGCGTTAAAGTCTTTATTACTCCCCCTTTGATGGGATATCAGCCCATTGCCGGACTACCCCCGGCCTTATATCGCCGGAAGCCATTTATGCACCAGGATGGAGAGAGACTACGAAACGAAGTTTGTTGCCTTAGGAAGCAACTCAGTGCCTTCATCAATTGTCTTATTTCGCAACCCATGTAATATTACGTTTAGTATAAATATTCAGGTGATTATACAAAATCGCGCACTCTGATTGGTTCGCTATCTCAGATTATCAGCCGATAATCACCTCGACGAACAAAATGGCTGCCAGTCGTTTGCGCGCTTTTGATGAAATGGAAATTTTTCGTGTTGTACAATCCTTTTTCTTTTCTTTTTTTGAAATAATCACCTGTTTATTTATACTAAAACAATTATTCGCCTCAGGCTCAGTGATTATCGGTGAAAATTCACCGATAATCACTTCGCGTGAGGCGAATAATTGTTAAATAGAGTTATATTAAAAGTAAAATTGGAGATAAAGCCCAAATAAAGCACGAGGATTACCCATCGTAGGCTTTTCCAGCTAAACTAAAAAAAAGACCCGCTAAAGATTAGTTTCACCTCAATGGTGAGATAGGTGAAGAAACAATTTGTGACGATAAAGTAATGAAGAACCACAATAACTCTCTCCAGTATGTCTCGAGAATTGAAAGGGTTAGAAGTTAGTACCACAGTGTAGAAATCAAGGTTCGATTTTGTTTTCGGAAGGGTTAAACGTACGTGAGAACTACATTACGTGACACATAGCTTCCTGCATTGATGTTTTTCGGGCTTTGTCACGTGGGGGAGAAACGCGTGGCAAAACCCAAAGAACAGGTGCGTAGGAACTGCGTGACTCAAGGCTTGCCTGTGGAAAATAAACGAAGACATAAAGTTTAGTAAATGAAGTTACTAATTTTACCATCACTGTCTAGATATTACAATTCGTGGTTTGAAAGTGCTGAGGACCAAGACAGTCAAACGGAAGGTAAGAAAACGCCGACTGGTGAGAAAGACCCTAAACACCTTACCACTGATGCTTCTAGTGAGGACAGTCTTATGAAAGTGAACAAGATAGAAGCCCCGAGTTTCCGTGGTCGCGAGAACGATGTTGAAGACTCTTGGTGGCAGGAGGAACAGGATCCGAATGACGACGGAAGTAGCGAGTCGGACGACGATGCATCGCAAGTATCGTTCTGCAGCCCGCGGACTGCGTCTTCTAAGAGTCATGGAATGTCGTTTTTTAGCAGCAAGTCGGAGTCGTCGGAAGGTGTCGTGTTCGTGGGAAATGTTGACGATTCTGTTTTGCAGTTTGGTGATTTGTTGGACACAGAGGTAAAATTGTATTCTATACAAACGATGAATGTCTCTGATGGCGCAGTTATAGAAAGGTTACCGTAAGCTTTCGTCCAATCAGAAACAAAGATTCTGGGTTTAACATATGACAACATTCGTTAACGAGAGCAGAAGGATGAGAAGGACCGACCCAGTTGCCAGAAATCGAGCAGATTTGTTTTCCTTGTGCGTTTGTTTTTGTTGTAGTGAGAACAACTAACAATAACCACAGTAAAAAGCAAGCCTTTCCACTTCTGAGATCCGAATATTAATTCTCCGTTAAGAATACCATACACTTCCCCATCCGTTACTTTGGAGAATCTGGTGTTAGATCGATCCAGAATCTTATAATTGATCCTTTCTTAATTCTCTTCACCTGTTTGCATGACAATGTCTTGATATGGTAAGGAGAGTTTCTAGACAACATCGTTGCGCAGATGATTTTGTCAGTAAAGATGTAACTTTGATTTTTTGGGGAAGCCTTGCGAAAGTACGTAGTGTTTAGTTTTAATAACATGTTGAAATGTGTTTTAACACTAATTAATGACATATTTGAAGGAAAAAAACACGCCACTTTTCTGAGTATTTGTGTCAACTCTTCTCAGTCCGAAGATTCTGAGGAAGGCCAAGAATGGCAGGAGACTGGTAGCGAATCTAATACGGAGTTCCAAGGACTGCAGTATTTATATATACAGATGGAATACTGCGAGAAGAACACACTGAGGAACCTCATCGATGAAGGCTTACATGAAGACAATGATCGTGTTTGGAGACTTTTCAGAGAAATTGTGGAGGGACTGGCGCACATCCATTCACAGGTAACCAGTGAACCCTTTCTCTCTCATGATCTGCGCAGCAATTCTCTTGTTCAAGTGCCATACATTCCCTTTATTTACCAGTTGAGAGAACTTGGTGTTAAATCAACTCATTGACCTCGGGTTGATCATTTGCCCAATTCTTATCCATTCTCCTTGATATTGTATCGATATGAAAAGGAGAGTTTGTATATGGATCACATCTGAGAGTAAAAGGGTTAAATAGTTTACAGCAACTAAGTGCGTGGTATAGAGAGCATCAGGCATAAAACGTTATATCAATGTTTATCGATTTGTTTTGTTCCAAGTGCGAGCGTTTCCGTCGCTTGCTATCTATCACAGAATATGTTACCGCAGGCATATAGGTCACGTGATAAAAGCCCAGGAACAATGAAGCCTTGTAATGTAAGATAAGTGACGTGTAATGAACGTAACGCCGTATTAACGCGTGTTTCAAGACAATATCTAAATGTATTGTAGTATTCATGTTAATTATGTACCGGTCAAGTCAAAGCTTCAACATCCCCTCCCTGCCCCCGGGGCATACCCCGGGCAAGTGAATTTTGAGGCTTTTGTCTTTTCAAATACCCCCCTTCCCGGGCCAAAGAGCCGTTCAAATGCCACACCATAGGTCCGTTTCAGGGGAATGAAACAGGAAACCATACTACGTTTTCTAATGAGCTTGAAATAAAGCCGAATCTTTTTAATACACTAGAATCACAAAGCTTTTCTGTAACCCGTTCTTTGTCAGGTTGAAGCGAAAGCGCAACCTTTTCCTTTGAAATTGTGTACTGTGACAGTTTCTGTTGTTGTTTTTGCCGCGTGGAGAGGATAAACACGTAAATATGGAATCGAGGCTGCGTGCTTAAATCCCCACCCGGTATATTTGGTTGTCAAATTTCCAACCACCCCCCCCCCCCCACCGGCAAGACCAAGCGATCAAATGTCGGGGGGGACGTTGAAGCTTCGATTTGACCGGTATAGTAAACCCAAGAACGTTGGTATGTATAATTCCTCCCTGTTAACACACGATTCGTTCAATTGGTTTCTTTGTATTGCTCAGTTTATATCGTTCCGTGAATCTCGCGCTGTGATTGGCTACCCGAGTGGGCAATATGGAGCTATCTTGCCCGCTCGGGATAAGGGCTTTGTCCCGCAAGGAAAATTCATCCGAGGCGAAAGCCGGTTTACCAAAATTTTCTTTCTTAGTTTTTCCCTGAAAAATCTTTTCCGTGACAGTTAAAGATTTCCTGTGGTTTGTGTATCGATGGAGCTGGAAAACGAGAAAACTTGATTTTTGCATGTAACGGGCTTCCTTTTCAGTCCTTGAAAATAAACACATACACGGATCATTTTTTGGTGTTTTATCCCATATAATAAATCCTTTATTGACCAAGCTTGTTCGGTCAAGATGGCTGGATATTGGCCTCGTTCTTTTTTTTGCGTGTTTATGGACCTTGACTTCGTCTCGGTCCATAAAAACGCAAAAAAAAGAACTTAGCCAATATCCAGCCATCTTGACCTCACGCTTGGTCAATAACCCATATATATTACCAAAAGACCGTAACTTTATGCACAGTTATAGACTTTACCGCTTGTGGTTATTTCATTCCACCACATTATCACACACTGCTAAATGAAGAGTAAATCCAACCGTGACATTTACCTGGATCGTTTCTTAAGATTTTTTGCGGCAGTTAAATTCAAAACCATATGTGACGTTTTATGTCAGAATATGGAGAGAGACGTCAACGATAGTCATCTCCGGTTTTAAATGTCAGCTTGTCTTCTCAGAATTACAGGGAATCTCTAAAGTGTAATCGTAATCACGCGATATGCGTGAAGTAATAAAAGGTTTGAATTATATTATTATTTTAACTGCATTGACATAACGCAAATTATTGTCATAACAACTGTCACGATCTGGTTTCTTTACACCATAACACAGACAGTTAGAGCCTGGCCTCTACAGAATAGATAGCGAGTTCGGTAGCCAATTTGAAAGTTCCTGATATCATTCGAGGTAGTGTAAAGCAGTTGAAAAAATTAAACCAGTTTATTGAGCTATTGATCTGATTTCTCGTCATAACAGGGAATAATTCACCGTGATCTCAAGCCAGTCAACTTGTTCCTAGACTCTCACGGCCGGATCAAAATTGGTGACTTCGGTCTCGCCACGACGCACGGCATAACACGCGGGAGTCTAGGTCCCGAAAAGTTCCAGTCCCCACAGAGTGACACTTCCACTAGGGAAAGCATGACGGGTAAAGTGGGTACAACTTTGTATGTGGCTCCAGAACTAGGAAAAGCGGCAAGTGTTAGAGTGAAGTACAGTCAGAAGGTGGACTTGTATAGTTTGGGGATTATATTCTTTGAGATGTGTTATAAACCTCTCACTACATCCATGGAAAGAGCTCGTGTTCTCGGAAGCTTACGGACGGTAAGGGCGTTATGCAATTATTCTATTTATTTTCCCCCAGGAACCGCTCAATACTCTTGGTCAGCGGACGCGTAGCTCCTTAGAGATAAGAGATTCTTAAGATCAGGGTAGAATTCTCTCTCTTACTCACAGACACAAGCTTTAACTGTGTTCAGTGGTTCAAACGTTTAGAACACTTGTTTGAAAAGCTTTTCTGCACCATTGTACAGTGTTACGTTTTGGTTTTGACTCGGTGTCTATCTTGCGTTTTATCTGTAGAAGAAATCATCTAGTGTGACCATTCTTTGTAAAAATACTGGACAGTACTCTACTATTTCACCATTCAGTTCGGCTCTAACCTTTTCATCCGTGGAACAAACCAAAATGCTTGTACTGTACTGTTGCATGTCAAATGCCTAGAGGGATAATTTGGTTTGGGTTTTACCACAGTGAATTGAAATTGCTTTATGCTCTAGGAGTGTTCCCTTGATTAATTAAACCTTGAACTCTCTTACATTTTTAGGAACGAATAATATTACCGCCTGATTTCGACCAGAAGAGTCTGGCCAAACAAACAGTGGTTCTCAAGTGGCTGCTCCAACACAACACGGAAGTACGTCCAACATCACAGGAACTCCTACAAAGCCAATACATTCCGCCTAAAATCGAGGATGGGCAGCTGGATGAAGTGTTGAAACACACGCTGGCGTCAACAAACTCCACTCGCTACCAGAGACTGATCAAAGCAATGTTCTCTCAGCATGTGTCTTCAGTTCTCGATGTCACTTATGATTTCGATACTTACAAGGCGCAGTTTTCTTCTCAAGCAATTCTTACACAGCAGATGGTTCATGAGACTGTGAAGTCTGTTTTTCTGAGACACGGGGCATTGAGACTTAGAACGCCGTTACTTTGTCCGCGGACCAAACTTTTCGAGCAGCTAGAACTCGGTGTAAGCGTCATGGATCATAGTGGGACATTAGTAACGCTTCCATTTGATTTGAGGCTTCCGTTTGCTCGGTACATCGCCAGGAATAATCTTATTCACATGAAGAGGTTTGATATAGGCTGCGTGTTCCGAAAGGAGCGAATTCTTGGCGCACACCCGAAGGAGTTGTACGAATGCGTCTTCGACATAGTTACGAGCACTCCCGAGAATCTGGTCCCCGATGCTGAAGTCTTGCTTTCGGTTGCCGAGATCATTCGAGAGTTTCCGTCGCTGGGAACACGCAATTACTACATCCGGGTAAACCATACCGGTGTGATGAATTCATTCCTGACGTCAGTCGGTGTCCCGGATGACCGTAAGGATGAATTGCTTGTGATTCTCCAGGAAGTGAGGAGCGAACAGGACAGAAACGATCATATCAATTCGTTCATCGAGAGTCTTCAAATAAGTGATCACGCAGCCACGGCGCTGTGTGAATTTTTAAATTTTGAAGGCCCTGTGAATAAACTACGGGAGCACTTGATTGGGACAATGAAACGAAAGTCTTGGGTTGGCCAAGCGGCGCGGCAAGCACTTCACGATTTGGAGACAATTTCTTCTCACATAGAGACCTTCGGAATTGGCTTGCCAATAGTAGTTAACGTTTCCATGGTCTACAACTATCACCATTTCTCGGGGCTCATATTCCAATTTGTTGCCGCCAACAAACGGAAGCGGAAGCGAGGTGGTGTTGATATCCTTGCTGCTGGCGGACGCTATGACAAGTTAGTAGCGCACTTCTGTAATGGAGCCGAAGCCATGCACTCTACACCAGGAGCCGTTGGAGTCAGCATAGCTGTAGAGAAGATCGTGGCCGTGGTTCTAGAACGCGAGACACCCACTGTGCCTTCCGTGTATGATGTGCTCATCTGTTCCGCTGGTCACAACCCAATGCACGCTGAGCGCATGCGCATTGCTCGTGACCTGTGGAAGGCGGGCATCAAAGCCAGCATATATTACGACACTAAGGATATGATTCCTTTAGAGGAAATACAGGAGGTCTGTAAACAGCAAAGTATTCAACATATGATCGTACTCAAGGAACAGGAAACAGGAAGTGTAAGGGTAAGCATATTTGTTTGCATTCATGGCGTGCAATTATTACATGGCTGGTTCCGCGAGCAGGCGATATAAGGCAAGCCTGAGTTCTGATTGGTGGGAAAGATGGGCCCCCTTGGGAGCAAAACCCATGGCCAGATGAGAGATCCTTTATTGATCAACTTGTTCGGTCAAGATGAATGGATATTTTTGCCTTTTTTAACGCAAAAAAAAAGATCTTGGCCAACAACATTATGTGGCCCTCTTGGTTAATAAAGCCCTTCTCCTTACTGGCACTGTATGAGATGAAAAGTGGGCACTGAAGAGAATTTGTATCTTAACATTTGGGCGAAACGATTCTCTGACTTGTTCTACATATATTTTATTTATGCGATTGCGCTTTGTTTCCTGAGTTATTTTGAGTAAAAAATAGCGTCTCTTTGGCAGGTCCGCTCTTTTGACAAAGAAAAGATCTCCGAGTCGCGAGTACAGATAAAGGACCTCGTGGACCATTTTCTGGGAAAGCTCTCTGGCAAGGCCGAGTCGAGTGAGTCGTTTGTGCCCCCCGGGACCAAAGGTGGGGGCACACAGAGCAGTAGCGAACCGAGCTCCAGCTTTATACCAGAGATTAAAGTATCATTCAACACTCAAGAAAAGCTGGCTTGGAATACTAAGAAGAGATACGAGAGTTCAATGATGTCCAAGATCAACCCTGTTCTAACCCACATTGGATCTAGGAATGCTGTGGAGGTTCTTGGGGTGAGACTACACTAAGAAACGTCCTAAACGTTATGGCAAGTGTTGGGTTGTCCTTGATGATTTCTTCGTCAGACAGAACAAGTTTCGATGGGGTATTTTTTTTCCGTTGTTAAGGCAATAGGCCAATCACTAAATTTCATTGCGAATAAAACCAGACACTAGAGGCGGCTTTCTTCGGAGACTGGCAGAAAAAAAGGTTCTTGTTCTCCTTGCGGCGATGGCTTGCACTGGTTGTAAAATACAACTGACACCACTACTGCAGTTGCATCTCATAGGAAGTAAAATGTCGCACTCTCGCATTTTACTGCGAACTTCAGTCGTTGGCAAAGAATATGTCGTCTTTTCTCGGATTTTCAGTGAAATATCCCGGACACCGAGAATTCGAATTGTTGGCCAAAGCAAATTAGTTGTTAATCCTTGGTAACTATATATTAACCCTGATTAAGTGCTGTGGGCTTTTGAACATCCTGACTCGGAAGATCATTCCCAGGGCTCAAAGCAGGCGACAGTCCGCTAATTCCTCGTGCTCTGGGGTGTTTCCTATCAGTTAAATTACATCGGCTTACTTCATTAGAAGGGTTTTCAATCAACTGTAGAGAGTGATGTGGCGATTCCATCGGTTTTGCATCACATGTTCTACAGGTGTGATTGGCTAAAATATTCAAAACCACCTTGTAAATCAATGAGAAGTTAAAACAAAACCAATCATAATTATTAAAATCTACTAGTATACTAATTTGCCGCAATCTGATTGGCTGAGCTATTGCACACTATCAGCCATTTAAGTGCAGGACGTTGGTTGAAGATCGTTTTCAAAATGGCGACGTCTTCGCGCTTCAGCGAAGTTTAGCAGGAAGATTTAGTATTTTGGATTTTTTTTTCACCGACACGTGATTCGCTCATTATGATTTTTACTAAAACAATTAGATAATTTGCTCTTGATTTCTATGGGATGATATTTGATTCGGCCTTCGGCCTCGTCAACTGTTACCCCATAGAATTCTCGATCTCATAATCTAATTGTTATTATTATTATTAATATTATTATTATTATTATTATTGTTGTTGTTGTTGTTGTTGTTAATTAGCGCGCACGCCTTTTCCCGCGCTTAGTTTTGACGGCGTGTAATTTGTTTGACCTCTGATTGGTTCATAGGTCTGCTTGCGTTTTTTTGAGATTGGCCAGAGTTATAAATTGACTTTTGTTTTACGACAGACATTTGAAAGCCATTTTACTGATTGATTGATTAATTTTTTTGTTATGAGGTTGACCTGCCGGGCTCTGTATTACGCAGTATGTCGGCACTGCTCGATCTGGACGCCAATGAAAACGCCTTTGATATCAGTGTGTCAGCCATTACGGACAAGAACCCACGCTACAAGAAGTACATCGGACGGGTATGCGATGAAATACGAGAACTGAGAGTCAGCAAAAAAGTGCCCGTAGTATTTGTGTACAGCGTTAAAGACGAGATGTTTAAAATATTTTTCTAAAGGACACACTAGATATAATCTACACAAAGTGCATAAAATGAGTAATTTATTGCCTGTCTTGAAAAAGGTTATTTGTAGTACAGTTGTAATATATTGGTGAATAAATGCTGTTTTTTCAACTTATTTTCTAACTACAAAATTAGTCTCGATTGGCTTTTAAACGGTCACAAGTTGTCATGGTAACAAAAAGATTGGTTAAGTTGCATAGCTACTCTTCGCACGATAATCTTAATGTCTGGCACAGCATATGTTTCCTTGTTATCTTCTGTAAACATGGTTATGAAATTGCAGCCCGGATTTTCCAAGACCTATGATGGCATCAGGACCATCTTGTCCAATCCAAATATCGAAAAGTAAATGGGATAATTGTAGACTGCTCGCAGTCTGTTCTTCTGTCAATTTCCGTCAAGAAACGAGAGGAACGTGGGTGGGATACAGTGTTGATCACCTTATTGTTATATTCTGTAAGCAGCCAGATAATAGACCCTTTTAGCTTGTACATTTTGTTTTCCCATTTCAGACCACATGACGGTTCTCAAGAGAATTTGCCTTTTGTACTCTTAAGCCCGGTTCACACTAGCGACATAACGACATAAACGTAACGACATAAAAAGGACGTTATGTCGTTATGTTTTCAGTATGAAAATGCAGACAGAATGACGTATTATCAACATAACAGCATGAACAAAACGACATAAGGAAAAAACTGATCTTTTCTTTATGTCGTTATGTCTATGTCGTTATGATGTTATGTTTCTGCCAAAACAAGTGTGAACAGCATTGACAAAACAACATAACAAAGAACCAATCAGAGCGCCGCAAGAATTGTAGACCCAGTCCGACACCGGCTCTATTTTCAATATGGCGGCGACCAAGCAGCAAGAAACTCGTGCTGATGAAGAAGCACTTGCCGAAGCCGTAGGGCGCTATCCAGTGTTGTATGACAAAAGTATGAAAACACGAAAGAAATCGCGTGGAAGAAGGTTGCAGATGTTGTTAGTGTATTGTTTCGTTTGGCCTCTCACGAGTTCAAGTTAGATCAGATTATTGGCGTTTACCTGTAATAATATTCTCGATCACCCAAACTGAGCTCTCTGACAATGTTGTGGTACTGACCGTGTGCTCTTCTAGCTTCTTGCTTAAAGACTGGACGTAACCATTCTTTTCTTCTAGCATTTGTTTCCCTTTTTTGAAGCAAAATTATCCCAAACGTAACAAGTGTTTCGTACTCCATTTTTAAAGTCTTGTTTCAGTCATTTAACCTTTCGTTCTTATGTCGGTGTTCACATTACAGACATAAGCGATTATGTCGTTATGTCGCCAGTGTAAAGCAGGCCTTACGGATTATGCATGTGAGTGAGAGGAGTTTGAAACAAATTGTTCCCTGGAGTAACATAATGTGGTCTGAAGTGGAAAAACAAAACGTCCAAGCTAAAAATGTCTATTGTGTTCGACGCAGGAAAACGCAAACCTTCTCTTTTGTTGTTGTCCTGTGCACGTGATTAACACAACATCAACCACAGGCGTGCAGGCCAGACAGACATTACCTCCTTTTAGTATAAATACTCAGGTGATTATACAAAATCGCGCGCTTTGATTGGTTCGCTATCTCGGATTATTCAACAATTATTCGCCGAAGGCGAAGTGATTATCGGTGAATATTCACCGATAATCACTGAGCCTGAGGCGAATAATTGTCTTAGTATAAATACACAGGTGATTATTTCAAAAATAGAAAAGAAAAAACACTGCACAACACAAAAGAAATTTCTATTTCATCAAAAGCGCGCGAGCGACTAGCAACCATTTTGTTCGTCGAAGTGATTATCGGCTGATAATCCGAGATAGCGAACCAATCAGAGCGCACGATTTTGTATAATCACCTGAGTATTTATACTGACAGCCGATAATCACCTCCACGAACAAAATGGCTGCCAGTCGCTCGCGCGCTTTTGATAAATTAAGTTTTTTCGTGTTGTACTATGCTTCTTCTTTTCTTTTTTGAAATAATCACCTGTGTATTTATACTAAAACAATTATTCGCCTCAGGATCAGAGATAATCGGTGAATATTCAGAGATAATCGGTGAATATTCACCGATAATCACTTCGCCTTAAATGAGTCAACAAAGTTAAAACGACTACCTGTTTTTGGGTAAAACATGGGAGAAACAGGAGGCCGCAAATTGGACAATATCGCCAACTCCTTTGTTCGCTCATTGTAAATAATAAGCTGACCTTTATGGAGGTTCAGATAGCAAACAAAGACATCTTGACTTTGCGAAGTGGATGTAATAGTAGATGGAACTTTAGAAAATGAATTCCCGTCCTTGGATTTTGAGACAAGCCAGCCCTCCTCCCAATACGATAGCCGACTTCCTCCTGAGTGGAAAACACCTATTTGAAGATTCTCAGTGAAATCCGTGTCACGTATTTGTGTTTTCCAAGAATGTTGTCCAGCCTCAAAAGAACATTCACTCGCGAATGACCTTGTATGACTATATGTTACGGCCGGCATTACCAGTCTCCAATTTGCGCTTTGGCTGATATTCGGTAAATGAAAACCCTGATCCACGTTCCACTCGAGAGGACTGTTGCAGCTGCGCACGCCATTAATACGGATACAAACGTTGTATTTTCCGGTTCCGAGAGGGCGATAAGAGAACCTGTGGGTACCATCTCCTGATATCATGACGGCTGGGGACTCCGTGCAACCAGTTGGTAACTTGATGAGAACCTCAACTGGACCTATTTCAGCTTCACTACAGTTGCTACGCGTGATGACAAAGTTGCTCGTCTGGTGTGCTCTTGTGGTGTATATGACGCCAGGTTCTCCACCGCACATGCTCAGTATGAATTCACTAGTTTCCCTCACCTCTACCTCGTTGCCAACTAATTCACCATCAACAGGTTTGTTTCTTTCCAAACTGTACAGCATTCTCTCGTGGGATTCAAGCGGTACCTCAATTAACTCGAGTTCAGCCATCTCCTGAATTATTTCTTGCTTCTTCAACAAAACTTCCGCTTGGTTTTCGTTCTCAAGAATTTGGTTAGCCCTGTCCACCCCAGACGTCACTCGGTCTAGGGATGCTGAGAGAGACTGCTTCCTTTCACACAAACTTGTTCTCTGAGACAAACTAAGTCTGTCCAAATCTTGCATCAAGGTTTCCCGCCTGTTTTTCAGCAACGCGATGCGCTCTTCCACAAACACGTCAATATCATGACGAACGTTGGTTAAATTTTCTTGCACTTTCCTCTCGAGGTTTTCGATCGATTTGATAGCCGAGCTTAAAATAGGGATTTGGGCATCTGCTCTTTGCACAGAATCAATTAGCTTCTTCTTTTCTGTTGGAAAAACCTTTGCGATAAGCTCGTACATGTGTTCACGGTGATCACTCACCGCGCAGTCTCGGCAAATGACGTGATCACAGGTCTGACAGTAAACTTTGATTACTTCTCCTTTGTGCTCTTCACAAAATGGACCATCTTTAATCCGCAGATCCAAAAGTTTATTCAACAACAGGTTTGACTGAAGCTGGGAAACAGCACCACCTGGGACCTGTAACAGGATTTGGAAATGAAAAAAAGCTTCAGCTCACTTAGCACTGCTGTAAAGACAAATCAAGCCGCAGAAGGCTCTAATGCTGGTGCTCTTTCTGGTTAGCATACATCAATCACCTCCTTAGGACTATTGTACTTCCCCCTAAATTCGATGCGGGTGCATCGCAGTGTGACGCCCCCTAATAATATACATGAAAAAATTACTCGATTCTGATTGGTTGAGAGCAGTGCAGTTCAACTGTGACAACAGTGCAAAAAGTGTGATACCAGTGCAAAAAGTGTAACACCAGTGCAAATTACACATCGATATTCTGGATTATGATATTCTTTATTTTTAAACGAACCGCTTTGAGTTCGTAGCGTTATCAGCTGATCTTCATCAGCCAATCAGTAAATAAAATGTCAAATCCGCGTCAAATGCTCACTTTCTGTCCGCAATGAGATCTTCCGGCACTTCCTCCAGGCGAATTTTTTCATGTTTATATTATTAATAAGTAATCATACGGTTTTTCTCGTTCAATTTGGAATTAGTTTGCACTTGTGAGTTTTTCGAAAAAGTTGAAACTGCACTCGCCGAAGCGACTCGTGCAATTTCAGCTTTTGTGAAAAACTCACTCGTGTAAATTAATTCCAAATTGAACTCGAAACCGTATGATTACTTTTACAAATACTCGCTCCCACTGGGTTTGACAGTAACGTTTTATACCCGTTGGGAAAGAGAGAGAGAAAGTGGAGATGATTTTTTGTAAGGACTCAACAGACCCTCAACAGTGAGTTCAAACCCCCGAGACCCCATGATCTGAAGTCCACGGTTCATTTAGCTCCCCAGCTCGCATTCATTCTAAACCGCATATGTAATATCTTTGACTGCCTTAACAAGAGTGTAAAAAATCCAGTGTCAGTACATTTATATGAGCTAAATAAAACATTATTATTATTATTATTATTATTATTATTATTATTATCCAACACGTCGCCAATACGTCACTAATCAAAACGTTACGAACGGTGCCTCCACCAACGTAAACTCGCTTAGCAGTACAGAAACGTATGATCGTTGAAGTAAGAGCCTCACAGGAAATGGGGTGGGGGTGAGAAAGACTCCTGGGCAAAATTGACGGCGGTGCTTGTCGTACCTTTTGGGGTTCAAAAATTTGTAGCTTGGTGCCTCTTGGTATGCAAAATTCAAAATTACCACTGACTGAAGTATTACGGCTCCTTTTGGGGTACAATAGGAACCATTTGCCAGTCAAGTTGTTTTTAGTGTTGTCTCATTCATCACTCATCCGTAGTAAGAGATTTGATATGAGACGCTAAGAATAGAGATTTATGCCCAGAAGAATTCAAAAACCTCTAAGAGATAGGCAGGTAGGTAGTAGGTAGGATAGAGTCGTCTTTATCGTTGTCATAAATGATTAAAGCGTCACTTTTTGGGTTATTTTTTTAATTGACATTAAAAAGTTTCACGACGTCATAGGTTCGAATCTAGGCTCGATTTCCGCCGCTCACTCGGGTCCCGGCTTTCCTCCCCGAGGGAGCTCCCTCGGGGAGGAAAGCCCGAACCCGAGTGAGCGGCGGAAATCGAGCCTAGTTCGAATCCCGTTCAAGCCTGAATTTTTTCAGGTTTTATCTAAGCAACTGCTTAAGTACGCTGCGGCGATCTTTCACTTATTGAATCTTTCTTCCTGAGTTTACATAGAAAAATATTTCATACATTGACATTCAGAGATTTGAAATTAAAGCATTTTGAGAAAATAATTTTAATGTCATTGTATTCACTGACGTTGCGAATTAGATTTTATTTCATAATAAATTAAATTTAATGACAAGCCATGAAAACGCCAGAAACGTTCGGTAAATGCAAAGCTATGTTTCTTGTTTAGGTTTCAGTGTTTCTCAGTGCAAAAGAAAAGAAACCGGAAGTACAACACATCGTAGTACGAGCCAATAGAATGACAGGTGTGCTCCTGCAGGTTCTATTTTAGCCCTAGGCTAACAGCGCCAGCTATTGGCCAATAATTTCATGACATGCTACATACGCAGAGAACTATTAATTCGGCCACCATTTATAAATAATTATTGTATTTCATCACCAGAAATTAATATTACGTAATAGAATTGCGTGTAAATTTCAAAAAGCAAAGCAAAAACTTGAATTTATTAACCGGAAATACATGTTTGCAACGTCTCACCTCAGTCTGCTTGCGGCATTCAGGACACGTGATCCTAGGCCTGTAGCTTGGTGTCACCAGTCTCTCTAGACATTCTTTACAGAAGGAGTGTTGACAGGATAACACTTTAGGTTCCCGAAATTTACACAAACAAACTCCACATTCAAGTTCCTTCGTTAGTATGTTCAAGAGAGTCGCAGACGCCATTTATTCGCTCAGTCCCCAGCTCGGAGAAATGTGTAATACATTGAGGAGACGTTTCTGTTTACCTTTCTTGCAAGCCCTGAAATATATAGCCAGATATATATTGTAAAAACAAAAGTACGGAATCAAACCGCCTCTCTGTAATATGTAATATGATTTCATTTCATTTGTGCTTTACAGTGTCCCCAATTAGTGCGTCAGTGCTAAATACAGTTGACACTCAAATAAAGTTCATTATTATTTATTATGAGAGAAAAGGGCCAGTCGAGTGATAGGAAATATTACTAGCACAACGTGAGAAATATAAACAGAATTAGATCTACACATAATGAGTTGCCTTATTAGGAGAACGGATGGGAATACGAGGAACTCATCTCATCAAATATCAAGAAACAAACAACCACATTCCTGCAATTATGAATTAAAATCAAGGTACATCCTTATGGCTTTCAGTTATAATGGTCTCTTCGTCTTTTCAGAGATCAGAACTCTCTATAGACTGTATCAGTGTGACAAAATTGAACTCGACGATGGCTTTGCGTGATTAATGACAAGCGGTTTCCCAGTAAGTTTTAAAAAGTGTTTGTTGATCATGAGAATCGAAACCGAAAGTTATAACTAATATATAATAAACTGACATCTCATCACAGTATTTGCTCTGAATTGCAATTCTCACAAAGCCAAGTCCAGCGCAAGATCAGATCAAATATCCAAACCTCGAGGAGAAATTTATCTACGTACCTTTCTTTTTTTTCTCAGAAACAATTCTGGTATTCCGTGTTTCCCGGAAATGCTGAATAGATAATTCATTCAATTCTGTATTCTGGGAACCATATGGTTGATAGCGATCTAGAACCTAGTTAAGACATTGGTCACGAACGCGAGCACAGACCGTGACAGTAATTATTATTATCCTTAGCTGTAACCCTCTCGCTCTGGGAAAACAGATATCATTTACTGTCAAATATCTATGCATATCATGTCAAATAAAGGTTATTATATATGCACGTTTACTACGTCCTTTGTTGAACACTGTCACGCTTATTACATAATAGTTTTCCAATCATTGTCACGGTAGGAAAAGTGGAATCAAAGTAATTTTCTGGCCAATCACAAAAGATGTTTATAACTCATTATTGGTGTGTTCCTTTGGCATGATCCAGATCTGGATTTGTGATCCGAGATCACGAGGATCATGGAGCATCAAACGGGAACCGACAATTCCTTGTATAGAGTGGATTCATCGGCTCTTCTGATGTGCCATGATCCGTGTGATCTCGGATCAAAAATCCAGATCCGGATCATACCAAAGGAACGCATTCTATGTCGGGCTGTCCACATGATGCTCCAAATTTTTGTTAAAAGGTTGTTTAAGACCTCAAAAGTAACCCCCTACCCCTAGGAAGCAAAAGTTGGTCCCAACTTTTAATACTGGTCGTTCCCGACTGCTGGTCAAGAGGAGTTGGGCTGTGGAAACGAGATGGGGAGTCGGAAAGAGGGAATCCAATTTCTTCTGAATCTGATTCTAATAATTTCCAAGGGGACTTGCTCCCGTTCTTGTTGTAAGCTTTCGCTCAACATGCCTTTGTCCTGACTTCTGAGCTGTGAGCAAAAACATACACGTTGTTTTGCCATTTTTCGCGGCCATTTACTTCGTATTTTTTTGTGCTTTCGTCTCTAAGGAGCTTTTCAAATCACGCGCCCTGGACAGGATTGAGGACCCCGATGTGTCGCGGTATTCAGAGTGATAATAAAAAATTTGTTTATACAGGGTAGCACGTAATAGTCATAGGCTAATAAACTTGTGGCCCTGATTAATCAACTAATTATTCAAAGGACGACCATAACACCGGGGTCCACGTCCCCAACTCTTTTCGAACAGTGTTGTAGTATCTTTAACGTCCCACAAGAACTTTGCGGTAAAACGGGGCCTACGGTTTATCGTCGTTATTCGAGAAGACCGGAATGTCTAACCATTTGCAGATGTCATAACAGAGGCAGTACATTCTCCTCACTTATTTTTAAGACCTTAAGGGGGCCGTCTAGTCAGATTTTTTGTTAATTTTCGGTCATCCAACCATTTTTTATATTTTTACTTAAAACTATAGTTTAACCCATCTACTTTAAGTTTTCGAAGTCTTTTTCACATAAATTGACCTGTGAAAGCTGATAAAAGCGATTTTCGTGATGTAATCTGCCAATGGCGATCGGTTGCCATGGAAACGGTTAAGGAAAAGTTTAAATTTGTGCCAACTTTAAGGGCATTTTTCTCAAATTTGCCTTTTTCCGGAAGTAGGCATCTCCCCCTAACTATTTTTTGCTTAAGTATATGACCAATTGCTGTGAAATTTGGCACAGACTGCCTTTAGGATGTAAACTATGATCCTATGGAGCGAAATTGGATTAAGTTAAATACTTGAGGAGATATCTGTTCTACACCCATATTTGGAAGGATTTGGCTGCCATGGGAACACTTATGGCCTTACCCCGAAACCGCTCCATAGGATCATAGTTCAATCCATGTTAGTTATGGATAGAAAGTGGAATTCATTTTCAATGAATTCTGCACATAACAAGTATGTGGGGCAGACGGCAACCCTCAGCTGATAAGGTCAAATTCAGGAGTTAATCATTAACTATCTTTTAACTACTTCATCTCAAATTACACCTTCCTGTGTAGGTCATCCTGAAGGGATGCTCTGGTGAAAATTTCATTGTTTTCTATAAAATCGTTACAGAGCTCTGTTGTTTTAAAGATGCTTAGAACATTTCTCTGAAATTTGACTAGACTGCCCCCTTAAGTGATGGTCCGGCCGAGGTTAAAACTCATGACCTCCCGCACGACAGGCCGGCGCTCTACCAACTTAGCTAGCCGGGCGGCGGAAATTGCTATTGGTAATGATGGTGATCGCTATTGCGCTTGTACACAGGTAGTCTACTAGTCCATCAGTATTGTCGCTTTTTGTAACAGTAGACAACAAAACTCTATAAAAACTACGAAAACCGAGAAGGGCCTTCAACCTTCATACTTCAGACTTTGGACTTTGGATTTCATATGTCAGATTTCAGACCAGCCTTTTCAGAAATATCAGACTTGTCCTTGTTCAACGATTCGTTTTAACTCGTTATCCTGGAATTCAAATCGCAATTCAGTGCGGAGTTAAGATTTCACTCAACGCGTAAGTTGTGCTTTATCGGAGCGGCCTTCTAACAGATTCCTTGCGTAATTATATTTCAGTAAGTAAGTGGCTCAACTGCTGTTTACTGCTATCACTATTATTGCGACTGCTAATGCGAAGACTATTACGAATGTATGCTTTGTCAACACAATCTAAAGTAACAAGAGGCTTCAAAAGCCTTCACTGGGTTGCCTTTGTGAACCCTTGGTATGCAAACGGCTCAATTTTTTGAAACTGTTTTGTCAATCCATTTTAGTTTGCAGTGTGAGTTGTGTTCAATAAGAGAAGTGTACAAGGAGATAATCAAAGGCTCCTATGAACAAACTCATGAATGCATTCGGTGACACATGAGGAGAATTTTAGATTTCAGAACTCATTCAAATAATTTAATCAAGAAAGGCCTGTAGGGCTCTGCCATCTCGTGTTCCATTTACCAATTTAAAAAATATGCAGCCAAGGCCCGCATACAGCTTCACATTCTATATAGACAAGGGTATCTTTGAAAAAAAGAAAAGAAAATCGATTCAGTTTAAAAAAAATAACAAAAAAAGGAAGTCGAAAACACCCTCCCTGGGGATTGAACTCGATCCATCTTCTCCACAGTCCGGAATACTATCGATTAGACCATCCAGGATCATCTGGTTATCTAGGGTATATTTTATTTTTTATATGTTATTCTTGGCTTGCACGTGACGTCAGATATGTTTCCATATTTGGGTATCCGCCATGCTGGTGTTTCACCGCGGGTGAAATTTAGATATGTTTATATGCCATCGCTGTTGAATTACTCGAAATTTCAATGGATTCTTCGGAAAACGAACGTGTTCCTTCAATATCTGAGCTTTGTAGCAAAATTCCAGTACTATCAGAGTATTGCAAAAAACTCGACGACCACGTTAAACGAAGATATTTAGAAAAAATCGCCGAGATTGGAGTGGATCCGGTCACTATTCCCGGTGAGCAGTTTAACTCCGATTGCCTTCCTCCGATCGAAGCGACGGATTTGCTAAGCTACTTGGTTTTAGAAACTAGTTTCTACACCAAACAGCAGTTTAAGGCATACAAGAGTTTAGAGGCGTACAACTTTATGGTGTCAGGATTCATTACGAGTATTCAAGGCTGCATTGTCTCCGGAATGCAAATCTGAGAACCCTCAACATTACTAGAATATTATTTTGTGGTGATGGAAATCAAGATGTACTACAAAAAAGAGCTTCCATTAATTTAGCATTTTTCCTTGCAACATTTTTTGTTGTGATTTCAATGCTATCAGATTTGCACAGTTTACTGAAGAGGAACCAAACCTTAAACTAGCAGTATGAGTGGAAGTTACTAAAGCACCACAATATTTCATTTTGGATGATCATATCCTTAATTCTTATAACCTTTTTTGCAAATAAGAAAGTATATAGCAATAAATAAGAAAATTTATGCTGATCACTTACATGTATGATCCTCAGCACCCTTTGAGAGGTGTAAATCAGAGCATTTCACTTGAATTTTATTGCATGGTTATAAAGAATGTCAACAACTTTGTTTTTACAAATAACAACCTTGCAGGAGAATCTTACATTTGTCTGTTGGTCCCATACTTTACTTGAACTGGCTGTTTTTAGTGATACAATCTGTATGTAAAATGCATTTAATGAACTGGTAACAAGAGGAACTTAAGAGGAAACATGTCACTACATTTAGGTGTTCTGTTACTGGATTTTATGCTAATACATTGTTGCCCTTTGACATCACTAACATATGTCCAGGCAATGTATCCATGTATATGTGATATATATTTGTACTAGGTCAATTTTCATTTAAGGGTTGAACTTGTTTTCAACTTAGGTTGATCGGTTTTAAGCTGAAGGCCACCCTCATTTAATCACTTACATGTAAAACAAATTTGAATTCAGAGAGGGTAATCCTTATGGACAAATAGAAACTGTTTTAATTTTCTGAAATAGTGTTATTTTCAAGTTGAAAAAGATCTACCTAGGTTGAAAACAGATTAAACCTGAAAACAATTTAACCTGCAAAATGTACACTATGTGATGCAATCAATTTAATTAAACCATTTGAATTCAAAACTTCAAACAGTCAACTATAATTTGATATCCATATCTATGCTACGTTAAAGCCTCATTTACAGCATTTAAAGCAAGGTTCTATGGTGCATCCCCCCTTGTCGCGGTTGGGTACTGCCCCAAAATACTTAATGGGTATGCACCACCCAATGGGGTTTAGATATGATTCTTAGGTAAAATGGGGTTTGGTATTTCGAATGTGCAAAAGTTTACAATTACATGTACATGTACCAGTAGTCAAAAAGATGTTAAGAAAAAACTAAAAGAACTGGGTGGCACATACCCACGGAAACATACCTTATATACCCCATCATGCATTTTATGGACACAAAACTAATCAAATGGAACAATGGGGCCACATAGGTTGACAAGTCCTGAGCAAACTCTGATAATTCGGTCAATCATTGGTACTTGGACCTCTGGATTTCCATGAGGATTACATGTCAAAAGATCAACTGCCAAGGTATTCTCTAAAATAGTGTACTTTCGACGTAAAAGTCCAATCACTCGCTCAACATGAATTCTGACATGTGCAATGCCCCTTGTCTTTTCAACATCAGTAGGGTCTAATTGTTCTTTCCCTTTCGTAAATGCTGGAATCACAAGTTCTGCGTACTTTAGGGCAACACCATCATGAATAGTGAACCCCCTGTCTGCCATAACCAAATCTCAGGGAAGCAACTTGTCTAGCAAGCCACAATTTTCCGTAAGGTATTTGTCTGACGTCCGTCCACCCCAGGCTTCTGAGACAAATGAAATGCAACCTTGAGGGGTGATGCCAATAAGGGCCTTCACTGTATTATGATGTTTGTAAGAGCTGAATGTTTGTGCTCTGGCTAGGAGGTTTGTTGGTTTTACACAAAACACCTCAAAGCAGTCAATAATGACAGTTGTCTTTGTACCAAAGGAAAACTTAAAACACTGAGGCATGGTCTTCCAAAGCTCTTCTCTCTCAGGCCACCTAATCAGTGGGCACAGTCGCACATCCATAATGAATAACCAGTGAGCAAATGCCCTTGACACTGTTGACTGGGACACTCCAAATCTATATGCCAAGTCTTGGTGTGGCACATTTAGTCTCAATTTCATGAGAACCATGACCATCTCTTGAAATAAAGTAAGACATTGTGTTCGGCGTTTGACAAAAGGTGAGGCATGAATAAAAGTTGCTTCTAGCACTTCGTATGTTGGCAGGCCTGTGTAGAATGACACTTTCGCGTTGTCGTCCTTAAAATAATTCTGATTGAAAGGCTTGCTCGGCGATAGATGGGTAAATAAGTAGTCAAACTCTTCTGTTTGAGTAGAGGCATCAGTGCGTGGGCAGTCCTTAACAGAAAGAGACGCCACAGACCGATACAAATGGTCAAAAGCCTCTGTTTGTGTTGAGCAGTCATACGTTTCTTGATCGTCTGGCTGCAAGTCTGCTGCCTCCTCTTGAACTTGCTCTGCCTCTGAAAAATTTAAGCTTTCAGCCTCGACAATCTCAGAAGCAAAATCGGCAAGGGGGACTCCAGGCTCGTTTAATTTCTGTAGCTTTAGTAAACGTTCCTGTTCTTGCTGTTCCGCCTGTCGTTTTCGCCTTTTCTTCGACCTCTCCGCTCGAGCTTCTTGGGCTTCAGTTTGTTCTCTTCGCGTCGCCGATTTGCCATGGCCTAAATTAAGAGATGGAACCCAGTCGATACTGTGTCGATCCCACAAAGGAGCTGCGGTTCCAGAGTGAAAATGTTGATCACAAACCCTATCGTTACTTAAGATTTTCTCTGTGAGGTCATCGCGGCTTATTGCTGAGATCCATCGTCGTCTTCGCTCAATGCTGAGTTCTTCTACTTCTGGGCCCTGATTCGTCACAACTGCCGGAACTCTATATAATCGGATTCCCTTATCTCGACCAGTTTTTCTAGAACACCCCACAATCAGGCACATTGGCATTTTGAGGATGCGAAACTGGAATAAAACGCGTCTGAATAATTGTGTTTGTGACTAGCATCCGTCCGCCATATTGGTATTTGAAACACCAGCATGGCGGACGGAAGTCACAAGTGATACCGGAAGTCACGTGAGTGCAAGCCAAGAATAGATCTTTCGCTCGCACATTCTACTGAGTGAAGCTGTAAAAATTATATCTCATTTTTCAACGTTCATGAAAAGTAATCCGTCATTCCCGAGGCTTTATCTGGAAACCGATATTTAAAATGGAGATGCCGTTGTAGAATTGACAAATTTGTGGTAAACATTGACGAACGTGTTTTATTTTGGGGAAAGTGAAACCTGAAACGTGACACGACAGCACAAACCCAGCCGTGAATACTTGGCATCTTCCCTTCCTCTGACCCGTTTTGGAGGTTCAACATTTTATTTGAAAGCGTGAAGTTCACCAGAAATAGATAAGTTCCTTAAATTGGTGGCTATGTGCCGGTTTTGCCTTATATAGGCAATATTGCGCAAGAATTGCAATTTCTCACGGAGAAAAAAATACCAACCCCATTTTAATACTGGTTGCCATTGCCATGGCAACCCAGTAATAACTCCTAAGTCTGAAGTCTAAAGTCTGAAGTCTGAACTCTGAACTCTGCACTTCGAAGTCCAAAGTACGAAGTCCTTAGTCCGAAGTCTGAAGGCCCTCCTCGGCTTCGTAAAAAAAAAAACAAAAACAAAAAAAAAACAGCAAAAATCAGATAAAAATACTTGTTTCAATCTGCACTTGTAAAACAAGATAAGGCTTAACTTTGCTTTTCCTGGTTTTGAACTTGCAGGCTCCTAATCCCAGCTCCGAACTCAGAACCCTGAACCTCGAACGTCGAACTCCTAACCCCGAACGTCCAACCCCGAAAGCCTGGCTCCGAACCCCGAACGCCTAACCCCGAATACCTACCCTTACCCTAACACCAAACCCAACCCCCAACCCCAACACGAAACACTAGACCCTAAACCTGAATCAAAGGCTGGTCAAATATGTTTTATTTGATTTTTCTTTCTGTTCATGCTATACAATCCTTTTAGCGGTAGTTTAGAATAAAGTATTTGTTTAGTTAATTGGCAAATAAGCGTTCAACAACTGCAAAAATTTTTAAGTTTCAATACTTACTTAAAGAATTCAATCATTAACCATACCCGATTACAGCTTTGTAGTCTAATAATTTCGACAATCTGTTGAAACAACAATTATGTTTCAACCAAGAGAAAATGAGATAAGAGAACGCATCATCCATACTGGGTTCTCTTACTATCATAACGAGACAGAATCTATTTTTAGGATCCGGAAACTATTTTAACTGATCAATGGCTGATGTCCTTCTCATCACGTTGTTGTAATTTCAGTGCGCCATGTGGAATCTTGTTTTGTTTGACCTCGACTTTCCACTTGCGGTATTGGGATACCGAAAAGCCATGGAACGAGATACAAATAGATTCCGCGCTAAAAATAGATTCTGTCCCCTTATCATATCAGGCGGGGTTATGTTCTCTTTCCTCATTTTCTCTTGGTTTCAACAGGAGCTTATTATTCATATGCAAATTATAAACTCAGTTCAGTTCTTTATTTTCCTAATAAGTATTTACAAATTGGACATGCCCACAAGTAGCTGATGCTTAGTGGGTAGATTAGCCTAGCATAATCACTCTTAAAGAAGACACTCTGAGACAAGAGCGTCGAAACGTCGGTTGATGAATTGTAACTTTATAAGTTACGCTCCTTATTTCAAACCAGCGTAGCATCAAACTTTGTCTGATTCAGTTGTCCACTTACAATATGCCCTCTTTTTTAAAAAAAATAGTCTTTTTCCATCTACTAGCTTTTCACAGGGGTACCCTCTAAAGCTATAGCAAGAGCTTTCCTAGCTAGGCAGAGGTAGTGCCAGGGTGGACTGTGTGTAAGAGAGATTGGGAGAGGCTAGTCATTGCAAATATACATGTGGTGGTAAGTGCGTTCCTCTTTTCCCGATATGGTCAGTGGAGCCAAATGCGTCTGCCGTTTAAATTGGTGGATCCAAATGCGTCTACCGTTTAAATTGGCGACAGCACAACCCCATAAGATTTAGAAACGTGCAACTACTTTTGAATGTCTTCAATCACAGCTTGATCCACGTTCAATTCACCAAGAACCATATTTGGAAACCAAATGAACCAATCAAATTGGCTTCAGTAGTATGACGTACTTACCGAGAAGTACCAACGTCTGCACAAAACATGGCCGACAAGTTGTAATTTAAATGCATGTTGTTTACAATGCAGCACGCAACTGAGACTGTGCCAACAAGCTCGAGCTCAAAGACTGGGGAAAGCAGTTTCCAAATATGGCACTTGGGACCTATTGAATCTGGACAAGCTGCGAACGTGAGTAACACGTTTCAAGTCATGAGTTTCTGGTGACAGTGGCAGTGTTCACTAAAATGTAGGGCAATGACTGTCTAATCTAAAGCAGTGATTTATAGTCTTATAGTCTTAAAATAAGAATTGAAAAAGAATTTATAACAACAAACTAGCAATTGAAGTACGTACTAGAATTAAGAATGAAGGAAAAGAAAAACACAATAAATATTGAAAAGGAAACGCCAGGTTAACCACATAAATTTTTCTATTTATATTAATATATTATAAATAAAACCACAAAGTACTAACAATTGATCTAGTTATAAAAACGAAATGTTTTTGACCAAATTTAATGAGTCTTAAAAAAAGTAACGGAAATTTACATTTTAAGAAACGATTTCCATCCTGCTTTAAAAGGTTTCAGAGATCTCACCTCTGCCAAATGCTGCGAAAGGTTATCTTGCACTCTTGAATATTGCGTACAAATAACGATTATTTGCAAGTAATTCATCTCACGTTTTTTCCTACCATTTTTTTACAAATGATAGGCTCGACTACGCTCACTTTTACTTCAAAGACGCCACTGAATTTCAAATGTTCAAAGTATAATAGATATTAAGGAGCAAACCCCTGGGGGTTTAGGGATTAAGGGAACAAAAGCATTTATTTTCAGGGAACAGGGAATATTTTCGACTTATTTTCAGGAAACCAGGGAGCCTCTGATTAAATTGCTGGGAAGGATGGAACAAAAGGTTTTATTGATAGGAAACAAGGGAGAAATGCAAAAAAGATTAAGGGACATGAACTTCCGCCTGGGAGTTGCTCATTAAGGACAACTCAATGAGTGGAATTTAATTTTTCCATGCCACTAAACCCTGAACATGTTACATCATGTCCTCAGGCATGCTTGTGCACGGCATATGAATGCCTGAGAAATGTGGACCTGTATGAAAAAGATACAAAAAAACTTATTGAGTACAACATGTCAGACAATGAAAACCAATATCACCGAGTGCGAAGGGATTGAAAAAACACTGTACGGACTAAACTGGATTTCAGGATCCTAATGCGGTGCGTGGTCCTAATGCACATGCTTGGTCCTATCGCACGTGTGTTGTCACGTGTGTTAAGTCAGAGGTTCAGTGGGACAAAATGTAGAGGGACGATGATCACAAAGAATACTCATGATTTACTTCATAGAAAGCCCAAGTTAACGCATATATCGGCCTCTAGTTACCAAACAAAGTGCTAACAGGAGCCTATTACCAGGAGCGTTCCTCTTCCTTATTTGGCCTTTACCCCTGCACAATAGCATATGGTGCTGTTTGCCTTTGTGTCGCGTGAATACTGAACAAAAGAACAAGTACACCGATTAATCGGATCAATATCAGTTGCTGGGCAACTGTGCACCTACCCCTCCCCTAATCCTACAAGTTGTAATGAGTTTAATAGTTAGCGTTAATGTTGGTTTAGGGGAGGGGTAGGTGCACGGTTGCCCAGAGACTGATATTGATCCGATTAAATCTAACTGCGCCACATAGCATACTTATAAGCACATTATTATTTTTTTTTTTGGGAGTTTCTTCCTAAGTTTCTAAGTCTTCTGGTCTGGAAGTTAGTCTCGCGTAAAAATTGAATTCTTTGGGACCCTACCCCACACACAGGAACGTTTCTGATAATATCGTCCTGATGCTAGCTATCACTCACCTGTAAGTAAAACGCTTGCTGCACTCCATACATTGAAACGGCTTCTCTCCTGTGTGTGTGCGGAAATGCACATTAAATGAACTTGACTGTGAAAATGCTCTATGGCATATAGAGCATTTGTGGGGTTTCTCGCCGGTGTGTTTGCGGATGTGAACCGTTAGGTTACCAATCTGGCCGAAGGCTTTTAAACAGAACTTGCATTTAAAAGGCTTTTCTCCATTGTGAGTCCGCATGTGCACTTTGAGAGCAGAGGGACGCTGAAATGTCCTTTTACAAAGTCCACATTGTCTGTCATATTTGTTTTTCCCGGCTATGGCTGGATTTCTCTTTGGTAAACTAGAGCTGACCAATGAGGACACACTGAAAGTGCTTGGAAAACTGCGTGCTACGTTCGAAGAGCGGAATCCATTGGCGGTTGGAGTGGACATTTGGGAGTTTGCATTTAATGCTGGGAAATATGCTTGAAAGGTATTCGAACTATTCCACTTTGATACTGGGTTCTGACTGGCTCTAGTAACATACGATAAATGTGGGTGAGTTGGAATTAATGAATGTGCCGAGATGCTGTAGGTAGTAGACATCTTATTAAGTGGACCCTTTGTCATGAAGCTACGGGACGCTCCAATGTTAGCCATTTCTTTCATACAACTTTCCATCCATTTCCTTGCAAGTGTTTCAAAAGTAACAAATTTCGTTTAATTAAAACCTCAAAAACGCGTTTATGCTTCCTGCATTCAGGCTACTGAACAGTATTACTACTGTACTGTTTCACCATACAGTGTGGTTCTTATTCACAATTTACAATTCTACCTTCTTCGTCAGAGAATCGAACCATGCAGGATGCCATTCTGTCTAAAGCCAATAAACAGTAGTGTACTGTGGTATTGTGTGTTAGAATTTGCAATGTGGTTCTAACTTTTTTTATCTTTGGATCAAACCATGCAAATAATGAACAGTACTCTACTCTGGGGGTGTTGGTTTTTTCATGAATTCTTGTTCCTAGAATTTCATCGGCTCGAAGAAAATATTCCTTGAAAAGGCAATGAACAGCACTGTACATTAATTTTTTTTATTTCCTATGCCGCAGAGTTCTAACCCCTCAACCATTCTTGAGAAATTTCATCAACAGCAATTTATTGTGCTAATGTGGTCTTTACAAAACAGTCACGTGTGGTTCCCATCAGTTTTACCTGTGTATTGACTATTGTTTGCGCCCATACTTTACATTTCAGGCTAAATTGATAGTTTGTTTTATAACATGTCTTAATTCTGCATGGCGAAAAGAAGGCCAACAGATCATTCAAGGATTTTTTAACAGTCAAAATCACGTTGAATTCAGTATAAGTTGCTACTTATAAAAAAAGGCAAATTTTGAAAGTCCAAATTTGGGTTCCACACCTTTTTAGGACACTTACCTGATCAATGGATTTCTGTCTCCGCTTGAGTATTCACCCAAGTGGAAGTACGCCATTTTTTTCAACAAAAGTAAGGATTCTCTTTATTTCAGTGCTAATTCAGTTAACTGCGCGATGGGTCAAACTGTAAAAGAGAAATATATATATATATATATATATATATAAAAAGTTATGATGCTTCGAGCCAACAGGGATGCCACACGCCAGAAGGATCCAAAAGGATTCGTAGTCCAAACCTCGAGTAATGAAATTTGTAGGCAATTGTGGAAAACGAGGACGGACAACTTCGAGCGAAAAAAAAAAATATATATATATACAGTAAAAAATCTAAAAAAAGTTTAAAAATTTAATAAAAATAGACGTTTCGGTCAATGACCTTCATCAGACCTGATGAAGGTCATTGACCGAAACGTCTATTTTTATTAAATTTTTAAACTTTTTTTAGATTTTTTACTGTATATATATATATATTTTTTTTTTTCGCTCGAAGTTGTCCGTCCTCGTTTTCCACAATTGCATATATATATATATATGTATGTATATATATATATATATATATATATATATATATATATATATATATATATATATATATATATATATACATATATATATATTGTTTTGTAAGTGTAAATGACTCAGGTTATATGGATGAATGAAAACTACTTTCTAGCGAACTTACCGTAAGCTGAGGAATGTTGTAAGAATTTTCCACCAGCCAAATAACTCATTAGGTTATTGCGCGAGATGATTAGTAACACGAAGTAATCTTTTACGAACTATTCTTAAATAAAGGCATGAAAATGGGCACCTATCTTTCGCGTAGTTTCTCAATAAACTTATTCAAGGCATTCAAGTTCTCGTTTTACCAGGTAACGGTGCACTAACCGAGACTACGTTAATCAATTTCTACGAATTTGGCTTTTACATTATCTCCCTCACCCACATGAAAAATAAATCTCTCCTTTGCTGTACTTCAATTGTTTATGGAAAATTGATATTGAATTGGGACTGTAATCGGAGTAGCACGTTTCCAAACCGTATTGTGCCGGTTTATTAAAGTCAAAGTTCTGTTAGCAGGCTTAACCCCTGACATGTCAAGTACAAAATTCCTACAATGCTAAAAGAAAGCAATGAAAAACTTTCGTCTTACCTTGTAAAAATGTGTTCACTTCTTCGAGGAGACTATCCAGAGAGCCAATCTCAGACAATTTATATGCGAAGCATCCAGTACAGTATACTTAGGTGATAATATCCAGCAACGCCCACCCAACCCATATCAAATTTATTGCAAATTGCCGCGGTAAAGGTAAGAAGCGAAATGTTTGAAAGGGATTGTATGTCTTTCCTTTGCTACTGACTTCTCTTCACTGTGGAAGTATTCGAAAAGGACCGCCTGGGCAATTTTGACGTCTGTCGCAGCAACCTTTTTGTTCTTGTAAGGTTGCGATATCCGGACACGCCTACCCTGAACCCCGCCCGAGCGAATAAGGCGTTGGATGTTAATTTCGGCCTACGTTTGGGCTGAAAGTGTTGATCTGAAAAACGAGTTCATTCTGTCCGCCATTTTCCGAAGCTTATTTCAGATGTACCTGTTACTTTCCAACAGCGGTGTTGTAATGTGATATCCGATCCTTAAGGAACTGTTCTTTTCTAAAATTCTTTTTGGTTAAATATTACATCCCATTATCAAGACAGTACGTTCCTTCAGTCCATGACAAAGCTGCCTCCAAGGATTAGGAAGAAAAACACGCAAATGAGCCTATGGCCCATGCCATTGCAAAGTTATGGGCCATTTATATAACGTTTGGGCCGTAAGTGTAATTAAGTGGGCCAGGAAAAATTTCAACAAAGGTTACGTAATTCTTTATTGCTGGTATTTTTTCGGAGGCATGTTAACTTTAAACAACTGAGGGTATTTAAAGATGCAAATATATTCAAAGTACATGAAAACAGTGAAAGCACATGGAACTCCCAGCAAGAACCTCGCTTGCAACTAAGTCCGAGTTGAGGACCTGGGGACAAAAATGAAGCAAACGCGAATCAAAGAGCCAAGACACCGTGGTTTTTCGCTAGTTTATTCGTTAATCAACTGAAAATTTCACAAATTAAAATCCTTTTCACAAAGTGGTGTATATTTTTCTAGCTGTTTCGAGGCTTGGGTGCATCATAGGCCCGGTAAGTTGTTTTTTAATGCGCCATTTCGTAGCTCTATGCGCCAAACGCACATGGCGCACGACCTTCGTAATCCCTGCCAGCCTCGGTTCCATATGCAGGAGTTAGTGAGCAGGAAATCTCCCGGCATCAGCGAGGCTCATCATTGGATGATTTACGATCACGTGGAGGGTACCAAATGAAAATGGCCCCCTTGCAGCTAGGCGTATGGCAGTCTATTACAGTAACACCAGCACCGGAAACGGAATACTTGCAAGGTATCGTACGTTTTCAGTTACCGCATTCAGCAGGAAACGCACCATTTACTCTTATACTGTCTTTCTCACGTGACAACAATCTCTGAACAAATGATCCCTCTACATTAAAGTTTGGGTAGAGCCAAGAGTCCAAAGGACAGGATATATGGATCCGTACCAGCACCACAAGCCCTTTAACAATGGCAGTGCAATGTGTCTACACTGACTCTTACAGACATTTCGTTAGAAGAAAACGCCATGAAATAACCGTTTTTTACAATTAACGGTGGGTTCCTTTGGCATGATCCGGATCTGGATTTGCGAAATCACTCAGATCATAGCGCATCAAGAGAGCCTACAGATCCCTTTCCAGTATGGATTCGTGGGTTCCTTTGTTGCCCCATGATCCGTATGATCTTGGATCAGAAATCTGCACCAGGATCATACCACAGAAACGCACCAAGGGAATGGCTAATTCTTTTATTAGACACATGCCTTAAGTTGGCTACGCGATCGTCTCAAATGCACCGTTCCGTGTAGTAGCTTGAGCTAGCACTGGTACTTGAAACATTCAAATAACCGCCAAATTGTCAGAAAAGGATAACGAAGGTGCGTGTTTCGTGTTGTTTGAATATAAAAGTGCTTAGGGTGGAAACATCGCGAAAACGGATGGATTCTACAAACGAAAAATCTGCAATGTTACAGTTTAGTGTGTGCATGCATTTTCTCCTCTGTCAATTGACTGGGTTTGCTTTCTCGCCAACTTCGACAAACATGAGTTTAACATTCATTTCCAAAATACAAGAGACCTTTTAGGGGATAGAAAAGGGAATTTTCAAGGAGACCCATTTTGCAGCATGTGGTCGTTTGGCATTCCTTCTTCGAGATAAGAATTCTCCAATTACGAATCTCAAAAATCAGGATTTAATGTTCATTATCCTTCTTTTGTTCTCAGTTAAAGTGTTTCAGAAAAACGTAAATTAAGGCAAATGGACGCTGAAGTGCTGCAGCCTTCCCATAAAGGTCCATAGAGACAACGCCCAACAATGCCGTTAAAAACATTTCTATACATAAAACAGCACCAAAAACAATTTACATGAATTTATTGTCATCAACGTACTTTAACGAGTAAAATATATATTACCTATAACTTCAAGTATGGTTGTTTCCGAATTCCAAAATGCGCTGGATGATATATGAATCTAAAATTTTAAGAGACGATTCCTCTTCAAATTCTGTTGAACTGTGGCCAGCCACATATAAAGTTCATAAAAATTGACGTTGAAGAATTTACATAACTACAAATTACCGATAATATCCCGCAAAAAAGATGAATTTGTGATGTGCTTCGATCAATGTTCGATCAATGGCAGTCTCTGTTTAGTTGTGTGAAAATCTAGGAATGTCACAATACAGAGTATCTGAAGGACAATCCACCACCCCCTGGGGACAGCACATGTCACAATACAGAGTATCTGAAGGACAATCCACCACCCCCTGGGAACAGCACATGTCACAATATAGAGTATCTGAAGGACAATCCACCACCCCCTGGGAACAGCACATGTCACAATACAGAGGACAATCCGCCACCCCCAGGGAACAGCACGAGGAAATCTGATTGTCAAGAGCCTACTGTATAAAAACACAAACCCACAAGACGTGAAACGTGTAACTGCCTCAGAATGTCTGAAACCACAGACTGTCTACATTCAATCTGCAAAGTATCGTATTTGGAAAACAATAGAACCTAACTAACCAATCAAACTGGCTTCAGAAGTTTGACGTACTTACTGGGAAATAAGCGCCTCTGCTCAAATCATGGCGGACACGTCGTTGTTACAAATGCAAGTTATTTACGACGCGCAATGAAAGCCAGACAGTGCTAACAAGCTCAAAGACTGCGGCAAGGAGTATCAAAATATGGTATTTGGGAAATATTGAATCTGGCCAAGCTGTGCACGCGCGTAACACGTTTCAGTTCTTATGGGTTTCTGATCGAAACAAAATCTCATACTGAGAAATATATACCGTTTGTAAATCTACTGATACCGATATGCATCTTGGACACATACCATCACTATTGATGTATTTATGTCAAAAGAGGTTTATTTCCCTCTAACAATTCCAGTAATAATGCCTGATTTAGCAATTATACTACCTAATGAACGTCCACGATTAAGACAGTAGATTGATATTAAAGTTACATATCTTTCACGCCCACGTCAATAACGGTTAACCCACATCACTACGTCACTAATTGCTAATCGGATCTAAAGATAACCATTGACCTAATAAACTAATATTTAAAGGAAATTTCCTCTTAATTCCGTGTCTTTGGTGAAATGCTAGCTGATTTCATCTCGCTCAATTATCGTCCTCAACTTTTCAATCACGACATCTTTGCACTGCAAAATAAAACATATTACCTGTACCTACTAAGGAGAAAAAATCCAAAAGGCTGGTCAACAAATGAAAAGGCACGAACCACACTTTTTTAAAGCATGGTCACACTGCATGGTTTGATTCACAGATGGAAAAGTTAGAAGCACACTGTATAGTAAAACAAACAGAAACAAAGTACAGTAGTGTTCAGTAGCTCTCCAAAGCATGGTCACACTGCGTGGTTCGAATCACAGATGAAAAAGTTAGAACCACACTGTATAAGATGCACGCATATTGTTGCACGTTCATTTGTTCGCGCGAGCCGAAGTCGCGAAGCGTGTTTTGAGGTTACATCTGCAGGCCCATTCAGGCTGACAAGTTGCCTAAGTATGGAGGCAGCCATACGCAATCTCAGTTCTGTTTTATGTTATTTTCTGTTCATTTTCTACATTTTTTAGGCCAAGTACGAACATATTTAGATCGACTTGTTTGTTTGATTAAAATATGATTCCAACTACCGTATTTGGCGGCGTTTAAGTCAACGGAACGATAACAGCACGGCAGCCCACTACAGCAATAGTTAATGAACTACGTATGTAAAGTACAAATTGTAACGCAGTTTAGATTATTAGTGTGTAAGGTTGGACGGATGAGCTGAACAGCAGAACGAACACTTTAAGGAAGAAAAGTCACACTATGATCAGCAATATTTAATATCTCAACTTCTGGTTCTGGGAGTAAATTAAATAAGATGCGTAATACTAGTTATTATTTCTAATACGTACTCACCCGAACTTCACGTCGAAGCTGTTCTAATTCACTGGCGAACTTTTCACTCACCTCACGAACAAGAGTTTCTTTGATCTGAAGAATGAATATGCCATGGAGAACACCGTTTTTAAGAAGCACTGGTGACAATAGCAAACATTTTTTGGAATACTCTGAACAAACTGTAATGTGGTACTGAATGCTTTACTATGGAGTGTGGTTCAAGTTCCATCTGTGAATCAAAATAAACAGTGTGAACATGATAATATAAATTCCTCAACCAAGAATCACGACAACAAACACGCGGCGAGCCAGCGGACCTCTGAGGAGAACAGAGCAAACAGGAACAATAGCAGGATCGAAATGCACCAATCATAGCAGACCACGCAGCTACGTATAATGATAATGATAATGATAATGAATTTATATAGCGCACTTTTTCATATGAATATGTTCAAAGGCGGAATCAGTCGACCCCATCGCCTGAAGAAGACTAGCAGTAAGCAGTCGAAACGTCGCAATCAACATCCGGCGACTACATCGTGTGACAAAAGAAGAATTTATATTATCATCACATTTTCCACGTTGAACAACAACCAATTTTTACCAGAGTGGAAATTCTTTGGAAAGCTACTACACAGTACTGTACTGTCCTACTGTTTGCTTTGAACTACTTAGTGTGATTTTTTTTTTATTAACAAACACTTAATACAAACAACCATTTTTACAGCAAAAATACAACGTACTTAGCTCATTAGAAAAAATACAGGTGAATTACAAAGTAAATCGACCGATCTGTTAGTTACATGTTTGTTACAGCTACTCTTTTTTAGTGCGACTTTTTTTATCTGTGGTCCACAGATCGAATCAAACCATGGATCAAAGCAGGCAGTGTCTGATTATAATGGCTGACCACTGTAAAAGGAGCAACTGCACAATACCCCGGCACTCTACGCGAGGGTGTGAAAAATATATTATTATTATTAATCGTTATCAGTGAATATGCGTCTACGCGTGCACGCGTATTCCCGGATACAAAAAGAATGGTCGGAGTGCCAGGGTGTTCTGCAGTGCAGCCCTAAAAAGTTTCCTCACCTCTTCGCGAAACTCTCGCTTGCATCTTTCTCTTTCTTCTCTCAACTCTTTCTTAGCACTGTCGATATAGGCATTAAGCCGAGCCCTTCGTGACGCCTTCCGCCGAATCAATAACTCATCGCCTATGTTTGTGAGACGAGTTCTCAACGACGACTGCTCGCGAAGGAGATCCGCCATCTTGGAAAAACAATAAACAATAAAAATTCACCGTCTGAGCAATAAACACCTCAAAGCCTTTCGTGAAATTACAATTTTAATTCCCTGCTATTAAGACTCAACACCATCAAAGAAAAACAGAGGTCTGTATGTCTCATATTTGTCACGAAGAAAATAGCACACAGTTTCCCATATGCTGGAATAATCGACAACTGTACAAAGCTATTCATTCAACTACTGGCTCATTCATCAATTTTATTCACCATTTATCATCATCGTCATAGTGCTTGTTATCCTTTGTCAGTTCTCATGCATTATTAATGAGCTAAACATGTCAAAGTAACATCGGCAGCAAATAAAGGCGTGTTCCAAAGTGTTTCCTTGATCTATGTTAGTATTGACACTCCCGCCCTCAGTTTCAGTAATCAAAAATTATCGTGTATAATCTAGGTGAATAGTGGCAGACTATAAAACGTGTTGCCAAGCAGCGAATTCAAGATTCTGCCGCTATTTCAACGAGACTGAAGAGAATAATTGGTTTAGTATATACTAGTGAAACAACTTCAATGACATCTCTCCGAAACAGCTGTAAAGCCGTTGACGCCGGTCATATTTTTCTTCACTTGCAAACTCAATTGCACCAGGAATTCACAAACCCCCCGGGACTATTGACTTCGTAGGAGGTGAAAAGTGGGCCAATCAAATTGCTGCGTCATGGTTGCTGCGTTGGTGTATACGATCCCCTCCCAGAAATTATAGCTTCTACTTCGTCATGTTCATTAAGGCAATCCCTGTGTAATCTTACATATTGACTAGTATTTTTATGTTATTTTTGTATTCATTGTTGTAATTTTTATTATTTAAAGCAGTCTACAATACTCTGTTGAGAGTGAAGACTTAAATAAATAAATAAATAAATAAATGCTAACAACTATTAGTAAAAATCTACTTGCAGACTAATGCAAATGCCGCAATCTGATTGGATGAGTTACTGTTGACTGTACGAGGCTAATAGTTGCCCCGCGGAAATTTGATTTTTTTTTCAAAATGGCCGCATCTTTGCGCTTTAGCGAAGTTTCACAGGAAGATTTAGTATTTCGGTATTTTTTTCACCGACACATGATTCGCTCATTATGATTTTTACTAAAACAATTAGATCATTCGCTCTCGATTTCTATGGGGTGACAGATGATTCGGCCTTCGCCCTCATCAACTAAATGATACCTTTTGTGAAACTTCTGGACAAAGTGGATCTTTTGAAACACCAGTTAAAAGCAATATTCGTCGCTCCTCTAACAGACGTTTCATCCGCTCAAGTTCACCACTGATTAATGCACGAATTTCCCCAACAGCGTTTATTCCATCTGTCAGTCTGTAAAGCAGAAAGAAAACAACCTCATGATAAGTTACTATGTGATTCCTTCACAGATCCATACGCTGGCTCAGAATGGCCATTGCTGCAAATGAAAAAGGTTCCTGAAAATTAAAAATAGTTACTGCATAGCTGCGATACAAAAAGGACGACTTCATTTTAGCTTTTAGTAACATATTTCAAATTGCAGTAAAATTTTGCACTCAAGATGAATAATCCTTTAGATCCACTGAAAAAAATGGTAAACGTGCAGCGTGCGACCATCAAGTTATGAACGCACGGGGTGGTTGCTAAGCACGAAAGAAGCGTAAGAGATACTCGAGGCGCAACTGAGAGCATCTCTAGCTTCTTGAGTGCTCAGCAAACCTCCCAATTGCGTCCATAACTCGATGGTTGCACAGCTGCTGCGTTTACTATTTCTTTTATAACATAAGACTTCAGAACTTTTATCCTGGTTAACAATCTGACGTCATCATGCAACCCATGAGCAAATGGATCGCGCTTATTAGCCAATCATAGGGCGCACTTTCCCAAAGATATATTATAACGTCGTTTTTAAATTTGTAGCAACTTTTGTTAAATTTGCCGGAATTTTTTTGAAAATTGCAGCGAGTGATGCTATTCTGAATTTGCAGTAAGTATTTTAAAAGGGAATCCAACAGAAAATTGAGTAATTTCAATTTTCAGTTTTTTTAGACTTTTCAACGGTTATAGATATGATGAGATATCTGTAATAACACCAAACACAATTTCTCATGGGAGTCCGAGAAAATAAATGTCGAATTTCACCAGAACTGTCAAAACACAGGTAAAAATCTGAAAATTTCAAGTTGAAGATGTCATTTTGTGAAAGTTGACATTTGTAATATAATATTCTTGGGCTCAGCCCATAATAAATTTTCTTTGGTGTTATTACAGATAACCACTTACATCTATAGCCCTTGAAAAATGTAAACAAGAATGCAAGACTGTTAAATTATTCTGGCACAAGGTTTTTGTCCAGTGAAAACTCAATTTCCTGATGGATTCCCTCTTAATTCTTAGCAGCTAGTTTATTTGAAGAAAGTAATTTAAATTTGTATCAACTGTTTCAAATTTACAGCAACGTTTTTATTTGCTGCAATGACATCTGGGCCACCGTATAGAGGTATGTTTTAAAGTGTGCTTATCCATTCTTTAACGACGTTTGCTTTCTCTCTTCAGTTTTCTCTCCCTTTATCCAGGCGACGTCTTTAAGTAATGTAAAAAAAACAGTCCGCTAGATTAAGGAATAAATCAGAAGGGGAAGTTATGACTGTTAACACTTCTCGAATCAGTTGCAGCTTGTTTTGTTGTCAACAAGTTTATTTGTATGTATGTTGGATGCAATTTAAATATCACTCAAGTTAAGAAAACTGTTTATGCAACACGTGGGTTGTGACTCATGAAAAGTTATTGTATATATAGTTAGAGGGTTTTCACTGCAGTGCGTCATGAGTCTCCGGGTTGGAGACCCTTCTTCTCCCAGGTGAGTGGTTTGGTTGATTGTCGACGATGCTTCTGTAACACTGTAATTTTTTAACATGGCTGCGTTGTTGGCCCAGCGCCAAACCCCCAACCTGGAGGACTAGGGAAGCGCTATTAGTCCCCTACCCTTCGACCTGTCCGACATGGGTTGCCCTAACAGGAGACGAATCTCCCGCCGGCATAGCTCTCCGGGTCAACGAGGTGCGCAAGCCCCCCAACGACGACAACGTTAGGCTTCCTCTGGGGTAGTAGAAAAACACCAACGAAGCCCAAGAAATGTGTATTGGAGTATGGGTGGTAAACTTTGTATCACTATGGCATGGGAAAGCTATCTAGTTTTAACCAAAGGATTTTATTGATCCAAGCCAACTAAGGCGGAGCAGACCATAGATTATAATGTCTAAAAAAGCGATCGAGATCATTCTTTTGGTGTAGCTGCTCCCACGCTTTGGAACACGCTTTCGTTGGATATCCGTACTATAAATAATTTGAATCCTTTTAAATCGCGTCTTACAACTTATCTTTTTAAATTAGCTATTTATACTTCGTTCTACTATTTTTTCTTTGCCGATTTAGAGAATCATTTGCAACTGATCTAATTGTTTCAAGACATTAATTAGAAGTTATATGCGTACTGTAAATAAATAAATTAATATCATTATAACTGATATTATTTATATTGTTCTTATTTTTATTTTTATTATTATCATTATTATTATTATTATTTTTATTATTACTATTATCATTTTTAATATTATTATCATTATCATTATTATTAATATCATTATCATTATTATTATTATTATTACAATTACTATCATTATTATTATTATTTTAATGGCGTATGAATGTGTTAATTACCACAGCAGACTTGCGGAGCTGATCGCAAATAAGGGAGAAAGTTAGCCAAGTGCAATTTTTTGGATAAAAGCTAAAGTGTCTTTCGCCATCATGCGCTCTGCGATACTATGCTTGAGAGGCTCAAGATCGAGAAGACGAAAGCAAGACTTTGTTGCCTCAGATCTACAGATCGAAAACATTAGAGCCTACCCGAATTAGGGACGGACCATTAGAAAAGTGATGGGGGGGGGGGGGGGGGTGGGGAAAAAAAACAAAAAAAATTCATGCAAAGAAGAAGGTAAAAAAAAAATCATGCAGAAGAAGGGTCCAATTGTGACTTTTTCACACGTAGTAAAAAAAAATTCGTGCAGAGAGGTTCACCTAAAAAAAAAAAATTCCTGCAAAAGCAGTGAGCGAAAAAAAAAATTCGTGCAAGCTGAAAATTCCCCACCCCCCCCCCCCCCCCCCCAATCACTTTTCTAATGGTCCGTCCCTTAGCACTTTTAGTATCAGAGATGGATAGTTTTCTTTTGCTGTCTTTTTTTTCCTTTTAAAACACTGGATTGCCTGCAAGAGCTACTGATCACACATGAGCTGGGAGGAATGTATTCGGGATTTCATTATTGACACAGTGGTTTTATTCTTATGAATTGACAATTTTTCATGCCTTACACTGCTTAATTCTTACTTCAATATTATTTATCAAACTATTATTATTATTATTATTATTATTATAGTTATTATTATTATTATTATTATTATTATTGTTTTTGTTGTTGTTGTTGTTTAGCTGACTGTATAAATCAAAGTGTAAACATACCGCATGAGAATCTTTTTTGAGTACCCGGTGGTTTTCACACTGTCCAGCGGTTCGGTGACAGACAGACTTGATTGGTACTTGTGGATACTCTCCTCAAGAACATCAATCTCGGTGAGGTAAAGCTAAGATAGGGTCGATTAATAAGGCATCAGGTACAGTCAGAAACCCATAAGACTTGTAAAGTGTAGTTAACTCTGAATGTCTTCAACAACACATTCAATCTACCAAGTACCATATTTGGAAAATTAACAGAAACCAAATGAACCAATCAGTGTCAACGAGCTCAATGACTGGGGCAAGCAGTCTCCAAATATGCTACTTGGAAAATATTGAATCTGGACGAGCTGTGAACGTGAGTTGAACGGTTAAAGTCTTATGGGTTTTTGGCGTAGTACATAAAAAAAAACAGAGATGGGCTTCTGAAAGTCGACTGAGTAGAATTGTGCTTTTACGCGGAGTCCTAGCGTTGACCCCAAAGATGTACGCCGTTTTGAATCAGGTGACAGGTAGACTAGATGGTGTTTAACAACGCGTCTACTTCATAACAACTGACTAAATGTTCAATGTAGGTAAAGCAGTGAGTAAGTCATTTGTCTTAATTACCTCCTTGAGAGATGTATGGAGTCCAGGGACTAATTACTTCAATAAAACTGTCACAATGCAGCTATTGTTTTTAATTCTAACACAATAGCCCCTCCTATCCAGAAACCAAACAGTACATCTGATGAAAACACTGACAGTTATCATAAAACGAATTTATTTATTAAAAAAATATGACAGTTACGGGCACTATCACAAAAAAATAAAATCGATGTATATTTCTAGCAACCACAATTCAGTAACCAAATTGGCAAGTTTTACACTCTGTTCCTTTTACGGTATTTCAGCTTACCCAGACCACTAAACAACAGTTTACGCGGGAGTCCATGACCAGGAGTGTTCCTATGTGTTGGCTGGTGTCCAAGCACAGTAGCAAATGAGGTTCATTTTTAATACTAGGAACCCATTTTCAGGAGCTTTCCTATGTATTGGGTTGTATCCTCAGCACAGTAGCAAATGAAGCTATTTTTTGAAATCATATCTTCCACGAGATTCTCTTCCAGACAAGACGACACAGAAACCTCGGAGTAAAATCAAAAATCTCGCTAGAACAAACCCATAAAGTTCACATGCTAAATTTGAACGCTATTTGTCACAGTTTCAATACCGCAAAAAAAGAAATATCAGCATCTGCTAATGTACTGGGGTAAACGACCAATAAGGATGTGGGACGCTCCTGGTAGAGAGCTTCTGGGTCTCCAAATAAATGAAGGGGTGCCTGGAATACAGCCCCAACTCGTCAATTCTCCTTCCAATTCACCCTGTATTTGCTTGAAAACTGAAGGGAGAATTTGATAATGGATCAAGAGTCACTTAGAGATTTATTCCACACACCCCTTCAAATGGTTTGGTAAGATGCATGGTTGAACACGTGGTCAACCGAGGCCACCAACAAAGGTTGCTGATGGATTCTCAATATTATGAACAACCAATGACAGTGAGTTATACATGTGCCATGCTCAAAAATAGCAAATGAATCCAAAAGGCATTTGAGTGCTCGAACGGAACAAATAGTACAGCTTTAAAAAACCGTCATATGGCAAAACGTGTATATGGTTGGTCGGACTATCCACAGTTCATAAGGTCCGACAATAAATAAGTTTACAAAATCAGTTTGAACTGACCTGGTTAAACTCGGAATCAATCTTTTGCAAGGCGTTATGGGATTCCCCGTCCTCGTGTCCTCCTGCGCACGCGCCGGTCAATTCTTCGTCATTGCTATGTGCACTTGGACTTCTCAATTGGGCTGGTGATTTGCCTTCGTAGCTGGACGACAAAGAGTCTGTACTTCCTGACTCAACTATCACATTTTCGTATGTAATCTGGTCTGGAATTGCCGTCTTTGTAAAGTTATAATGTTGCGCCTGGTGGTCATTACCGCTGCCAATATTAACGTTGACGCGGCTGCTATATTCGGATGCTTTGAAAGCGCTGTTCTTATTTTTTTCCAAGCTTGAAACGTCAGAAACAAGCGGTAGTGATTCTTTCCCAAAACGTCTGCAGGACCTCGTATCTAGATGTCCTGTGAGTTCCTGTAAATTACTTTTACATATTCTACGTGGGACTTCCTGGTCCGATTCAACAAACCATTCAGTCGTTGTCATAGCAACATGATAAAGCTTACTCTCTGTCGCAATCACTCCCTTGGTGCCAGTGCTATTGCAACCAATCTGACCCTTTCTTTCCACCAGGCAGCTTTCTTGACTTGGGTTAATATCATACGAAGTGAGAAATTCTTCACAGACTTGTGGTTGTTTCGTTAAGGACCTAGTTCGTCTAAGCGGAGGAAACGCCTCTAATTTCGAGCGAAGCACTTCCGGATCAAGAAGAGCTTGTAATGGTCTTCTGTCACTATTAAGGATCTGGTTACGCGCACAAACGTCTCTTGTACTAAGGGCTGGGGAAGCTGGACAAGGATTGCTCGTCTCTTTATCAGGCAACATCTCTTCGAAGCCGCTGCTTTCACCGCTGTTTTCACGTGTTAAGCGCTTGTCAGACCTGAAAATCGCCGAAGTTTCGTGATCTACAGCGCATGACAGTTCTTTGTCACTGGAATATTCTGGTCCGATTTCTTCGAGCTCAAAGGAGTCTTGCATTTCGATACTTGCAACTTTCAATTGCAACGGTGGGACCGAAGCCCTCACAGAGAATTCTGGGATTTTCTGCTGCTTATCCCCACTGGGATTTCGTCCTAAATAGTTTTCGTTACAATCCCTTTGGGCTGATCCAAATTGCTCTTTTTCTATGACGGTGCGATCCGAATACAAGCCCTCGTGGCTAACAGACCTTTCTTCAACGACACCACCAGTGAAACAAAGGCCTGCGGCACTCGATTTCTCCAGAGTTTGGTCAGTTTCCACACGAATAACGATGCCAATATTATCCTCAACCTCGCTCCACCCTCCGTGCGTGTCGTTTAGGTCCGAGCCAGGAGGAATATCAGACGACACCTCTACAAAGTTCGCTTTCTCGAGTGACTCTTCCCTTACAATCGTACCATCCTCGTTTGATAGCTTCCTCGATAATCTTGTCCGCACTGTTCCACTGCCAACCGAGGAAACCTCCAGCTCCTCAACCAAAGGCTCCAAAAATCGCCCTTTTGTCACGTGCTGCGGTTTATTGAGCCTTAAGTGCCTCATCAGGTCAAAAGTGTTCTCAGAAATGTCCTCGGGCTCAGTGATGATGGGCACAGAGCTATTGACTTGGCCAAGGACCACATCTGTAGGTTCCATGGGAGGATTAATGAATCGAAGAGGGAGCCTGTTGAACCCTGGGTCGGACCAAGTTGGTGACTGTAGAGACTGAAGAGAAATAGGAGAATATAAAGAATAATAAAACTGGAATACAAAAAAATAAAGACAAAAATGTTAATATATAAGGTTGATTCTAACAGATAACGATACGAGGAAATTATTCTTAAACTTAAGAATTTGACCTACGAAGCCAAGGCTTGTTTCTAACCTCCAAACCTTGCATCGTATTATAGTTATGTTTTGATGCTGTTTGTTTCACTGCTGTCTACTTCTGTAATTCTAAGTTTTACATTTGCGGATGAACATTGACTAGAAAGTCATTGAACAGTGTGAAATTTATGCTTCTGTCTAAAAATGATAAAATCAGATTAAAAAATACTAGAGGAAAGGGCAACCTCATTTAAAAACGATAAATAAAACCATAACACGCACAATAACACAACAAAATATCACGAACGTTCATTCTTAAGATTCGCTGAGTTATCATCTATCGCCCAAGGACGCTTCGACTAATTACGCAAGATTTCAGGATAAACGGTTTCTTACCAGAAGCATAAATTACATAACAATGCAATCTGTTCTTAACATAACTGCAAAGCGGCAATTTTACTTAAAAAGGAAGTGACAAAACAGAAGCCTGGACCCACTAGCAAAAACGGACGATTTTGACATCAAATGATTTCAATGTGTCCAGCGTTTGGTGAAAGCAATTTTAAAAGCAGAATAAACAAATAACAAGTGTAAGATTTGAACCAAGTGAATCCAAAGAGAACTTTAGCACTAGACTGCCCTTTTTTCACAGTGATAGTACTGACATGCGCGCAAAGCATGAGTTTTAAACTAGCGAATTAAGGCAAGTAGTTTATACAAGCTAACAGGTTAGTTGGCACAACTTTATATGTTCGCAAACGACCTACAAGTACCAGTTCCTTCATAATGCCGCAAGAGGTTTTCTCTCTTTTGCTCTTCGAAGCTACCAGACGAAATTTAAACTGACCAACTTTCAACAACTCACTCTCTCCCCACAAGTATACTCAGTCTTTTCCCGATGCTCTACTAAGTCTACCCCGCAGCGTCACCTATAGTATGAGGGGTTCAGGGACCTTAACGATTACTATGTATAAGTAATACTGACCACATAAACCTACCGGTGATCCGTGAACATCATCGAACTCCAAGCTCATTCGAAAATACTCCACATCAATCCCGCGAGCTCTGGAAGGCGACTGCAGAAACCTTTCAGGAATGCGCATGCGCAGGTCTGGCTCAGCAAATCCTAGATTAGTAAGGACATCTTCTGGGTCAACTGTCATTGCGTTCAGCAAGGAACTCACATCGTGAGAGGACCTTAAATAAGAAAGCAATCGAGAGTGTTAAGTTACCTGCATACAGTGACTTAACATCCCTCCCCCCACCCCTCCCCCCTTCCCTCCTTATTGATCGCATTCCAGTCTGTTCTTTGTCAGGCTTAATAGCTGATACGTAGAAATGCTTCAACCCTTTAAGTCCCAATATTAATATTAATTTTCTCCTAACTGTTCTCATATATTTGTTATCGCACTAGTGAGAAGAAATTATTTATATATCAATGCAACTCTTTTTGGTGATCATTTTCGTTATTCTCATAACTCGAATGGTTGATGATCAGTGAATATTGCCATGAGAAATTGGATGCTGGTCACCACTGGGACTTAAAGGGTTAACATTGTGAGGGTCCAATCTTCAATTACTTCTTGTCCAAGGCAAACAATTTGAAAAATTGAGCGGGAAGTAATAACAAACAACGTCAATCCACGTGGTGGTAAAAACGAGAGGGCGAAGAAGATTAATCCCCAGTAATGTCGTTTTTTATGTACGTTTTACTCATATTGCTGTTGCTTGATTGCCACTTGCCGTACAACTATTTGCTGCATCACTTTCCTCAGAACCGCAACACGTCCACAGGAGGCGTGAGACAAACCAGCGCACTGATTAGCACTTACTTGACAAACAGCATAGTGGCGTTCCCAGGGCAGTCGTAAATGCGCCTATTTTCACAGACCAGTTTTACCGCGAAACTCTCTTCCAGATAAGTAGACATATATAAATTTGCATGCTTATGAGGATGTTATCTGTCGCAGTTTGATTGTCGTTGTAATCATTCCCCCTTTTCTTGCCACGAAACAAGATAGCATCATCAGTATAACAAAATAGCATCATCTGCTACTGTGCTGGGGTAAAGGACTAATTGTAATAAAAAAGAGAAACGTCCCTGATAATGGGCTCCTGTTGACACTCACTTAAGAATACATGTCTTGTGTGTGAAACACAGGTGTACGTACCTGCTAATATCAGAGAAGTCGGATGTGTAGCTCTCAAAACTCTCAGTACGTGCCAGCTGGGCACGTTTTCGTTCATGCGGTAATTTATGACTGTCATTCCCGTTTTCTGCACTTTGGTTTAATTCAATGGAAGAGTCACAAGAATACCTTAAAAAGAAAAAATAATGAATGAGACTGATGATCACAACGATAATGATGACGATGGCGATCATGATAACAATAATGATTATGACTGTTTTACTAAGGTAAGCCAGTCAGCAAATGCCTTTAAAAATGGGTGCTCTGGGCAACTAAAAAAATTGAGTCAACAATTTGAAATTAAATAAGGGCAATATGCTACCCTTTTCGACATAAAATCTGTCTAAAAATTTTTCAAAAGCCTGATCATCAAAAAAAAATACGTGATGGCACTTGGTGAAGATACTGTGTTGTTTCCTTAGACAGGAAACTTAAATCCTTAATAAATACTGCACCATCCAGGTCAAAAGGTGGATACTGGCCATTTGATATTGTTGGGGGTAATGCTGTAATGAAAGGACATATGTCCAACTAAGTGACCACTTGGGTTGGATAAAAACAAAAATTTAGTTGGATGTCACCAAAAAAAGAGGGTTGAATTTTATTCATCTTTACTATTAAACAATACATCATAAAATTTGTGCGGACATCATGTTCGACCAGTTGGGATTTCGTTGTACATGAACTAATTTTTGTCTGCCAATGACTGATAACCGACTGTTGTTTGCAGCCCTGGGCTAGCATGATCATGACCCATCTGAGGGAGTAGTACCAATAATCCTATGTGCTTCACACCACCGAAACTGGCATAAGCCCTGGCCTCATAGCTCCCATGCTCCTTTGTGTTACCTTACCCAGGTTCGGATGCAGCTGGACTCAATCCATGAGAACTTGGATGTACCCCTGACATGAAAACAAGGGCATCTGTTCCAAGAGAGGAATCATCTTCAGAATCTAAAAGTAGCTGGTTATCTGTTAAATATGAAACAAAGATACCAGTGTTAAATTTAGTTGACATGAAACAGTTCCAATATACTTAACAAATGGACTACGCCAGGATGGCAGAGCTGGGAGAGGGGGGGTGGCTGGGTGGCTTTAGCCCCCCCCCCCTCCCACTTTGTACGACAATGAAATTTTTTGTCTTTTTATACTTACCAGTATCCAGGTTGTCTTTTTTAGAAATATCTCATGTTGAAAATACCATTTCTGAGCCTCTAGATTTCAAAATTTTATGAACATTTTACAAATTTTCAAGCCCCTACACTTTAAAATATGTTGTGCTGTCCCTGCTATGGGATTGAGTTTTCTGAGTCGACTATTTACCTCAGAGAAAATGAGCATGACAAGTCTGGTTGTTCTAGTAGACACCATCTAGTATAGAAATGGTTACGTTTTTACCAACATTTACTGAAGTACATTACCCTCTTCCAAGCATGGCTGTTTCCCATACTCACTACCAACACAGAATAGACAGTGAGTATGTCAACCAATCAGATTGCAGGATTCATGATAGAATGCGAGTTGGTTTCTACCAAACCAATAGATTGTGCTGCTTGCCATACATGCCTACTGTTGTATTTAAACTTCACAACACATGTGCATTTAATATGTAAATGTCAGACCACAGTATATCTGATTCTTACCCAGGAGATTGGAATATGCAAATTTAACCTATGTCCATTTTAAAAGCTTGGAAATGTTGTACTTGACAAATGGAAGGGATATGTAAACAAAGACTGCACCTGACCACCTCGGAGATTAACAGATTAATAATTATATAAGTACCAGTAGCTCTTCAGAAGGGTATAACATGTAACTAGATATATGTGTCATTGACCAAGTGCCAGGTCAACATAGCTATTTTAGATATTGACCAAGTTATATTTTTACATTTTTATTGATCAAAACAAAGTCAAGGTCAACAAAAATGCAAAAAAAAGAGGAGGCAAATGTCCAGCAATATTGACCAAACAGGCTTGAGCAACATACATGTATGGCCAAAAGATTATAAGATGTATAGATAAAAGTGACTGGTTTGCTTTCAAGACCTGGAAAGAAAAGCAGATTCTGTGTTGCCATTACTGTAAAAGCTGCCACAAAACAGTCTTTAATCTTACAAATAAAAAAATTGCTTAGTAATTACAGACACTGAAAGCCAACTTCAAGCTTTTTGTTTTGTTTTGTTTTGCACAACAAAGAAGGCAATACTGAGTTAGAGCAGCCAATCAGAACTCAAGATTTGCCCCATCTTATCCACTGACAGAACCAGCCACATCGTGAAGTCAGATATACAGACCTTGTTGGGTTACATGCCATCTTCCCTCATCAAGATCAGTTTCGTGTACATGACCAGGCACCATTTCCATAGTACCAGTGTTGAAATCACTTGTGCTTTTGGCATAAGGGCCTCTAACCAAGTCCATTTATTGTTGAGGCAAAAAGCTGCTTTGTTATTCCAGTTCCTAAACCATAGTCAATCCTAAAAAGTAAATTAAATGTTAACTGATTAAACTACACATTCCATTTTTGACTGGAAGCTATCTGTTTATTGCATCAAAAAAGACTGATAACATTAGTTGTTTGTGCAATTCAATCATCTGGGTGTATAGATATAATTCTTGAAATATCTGTCATTGATGATATTGACAGACTAAACTTCGACAACCTAAGCAGAAGTCATCATCAGAGTCAAGCAATTTACCTGTGGTCAGGTTAAATGGTATTTACGTCTATGTTTACGTTCTGCATGGTGTCTTTGGCTGTAAAGACTAAATTGTTACTACATGTAGGCCATTTTTTATGAGATAACATCCTTGGAAAGATATACATGCATGTTTTTACTCCAAATAGCAGTTGTTGCTGCTCTCTACATAATCTGAATGATAATCTGAATGTACAGTTAAGAATAATGTGTCTCTTCTGACATCCAGGACTGTAAATTATCAGAAACCAGCACACCAATGTTACCATTGGTCCCTAAAGGCCAACATGAGCACCTGCTACTTTTGTATAGGTAATAAAATGGCTTGGAGTGGAATTTGAAGTAAATGAGCACAAGTAAGTTTTTCAAAGACTGAAATTATTAACTTACTAATAGACTCACTGTAAGCACGAAAAAGTATCTATGCACAAACTGAGGGTGCGCTCGTTTGGTATGATCCAAATCTGGACTTGCAATCCAAAATCACTCAGAGCATAGTACATAAAAAAGACTGATAAATCCTCGAACAGTCTGAATTCATCAGTTCCTTCGATAATGACCATGATCCATGTGCGCAATCTTGGATCTCAAATCCATATCCAGATCATAGCAAAGCAATGTACCTTACATGGCATGTACAAAGTTCCCCAGCTCAGACTTTCTTTAAACCTTATTTTAGTGCTCCACTTTTCTTTTTGATTTTTCTTCCTATTTTTTGTAACCTCTGTTATTGTATTTTTCTTCTAGAGCTAATAAAGATTGATTGATAGTCTCGATAGTCCATTATTTTTCAACCATTTGAAGATAATGATGCAACTGGCCAGGTATTACAAGTAAATGCATCATGCATGTTTGTCACATACGAAAATTAACATAAAAAAAGTCTTTCAAATTATTTAAAAGGTAATATAATTAATATTTCCGCACCTTAATCATAAATAAATTTTACCTAAAAGGTTCTGCTATCTTTTTTTTTTTCAGTGACACGTAAAAAAATTGAAATGACATACTTCAATGACCTTCTGCTTAATTAAATACCCAAGTTTCCATCAATGCCAAACGGGTTAGTTAGACAATTTTTTCAGTATAAACTGCATCGTGTTCCGATAGTGAATGATTAAGGAGATCGCTGACCGGCATTAATTGGTTCGACCGATTCACAGAGCGTTCATGTATCTGTTTTTAGGCAAGTTTACACCCTAAATAAAACGCAGGTAGCAACAGATAAACAAACTATTAAAAAAAGAAAATAGAAATAAAGAACACATTCACGTCAGAAATAACAAAATCGTTTTCGACTAGTGTCATTAATTCGCCATATCATGCAGATTCTAATTATAAACTAAGCAACATGGTGGTTGTGTAAGTCAGTCGTACAAAATTTAGTTTTAATTCTTAATGTGGTTAATGGCTCTATTACAATCATCCTTTTAGGTTGATTGGCTCTCAAATCTTCGCTAATAAAGATTGATTGATAGTCTCGATAGTCCATTATTTTTCAACCATTTGAAGATAATGATGCAACTGGCCAGGTATTACAAGTAAATGCATCATGCATGTTTGTCACATACGAAAATTAACATAAAAAAAGTCTTTCAAATTATTTAAAAGGTAATATAATTAATATTTCCGCACCTTAATCATAAATAAATTTTACCTAAAAGGTTCTGCTATCTTTTTTTTTTTTTCAGTGACACGTAAAAAAATTGAAATGACATACTTCAATGACCTTCTGCTTAATTAAATACCCAAGTTTCCATCAATGCCAAACGGGTTAGTTAGACAATTTTTTCAGTATAAACTGCATCGTGTTCCGATAGTGAATGATTAAGGAGATCGCTGACCGGCATTAATTGGTTCGACCGATTCACAGAGCGTTCATGTATCTGTTTTTAGGCAAGTTTACACCCTAAATAAAACGCAGGTAGCAACAGATAAACAAACTATTAAAAAAAGAAAATAGAAATAAAGAACACATTCACGTCAGAAATAACAAAATCGTTTTCGACTAGTGTCATTAATTCGCCATATCATGCAGATTCTAATTATAAACTAAGCAACATGGTGGTTGTGTAAGTCAGTCGTACAAAATTTAGTTTTAATTCTTAATGTGGTTAATGGCTCTATTACAATCATCCTTTTAGGTTGATTGGCTCTCGAATCTTCGCAAATTAAAACATCGGTTCAATGACAGTGAAAGAACGTCGGCAACACTCTTCGTTATAACGACTATTGTATCGTTCTCGCGAAACAAATGGACTTAAAATTACTCCAAACACGAAAGATTAACTAAGTGATACACATAACAACCCCTACAGAAATAGAAAATAGATTTATCTTGAAACATTGAAACATCGAACAGTCAGATTTCTCAGTACAGAACCAAAGGAATGAGCACTATTGATCAAACGTCGATAAATCGAATTGAATATCTCGACTCCGTTATCGTATCAGATAGTTCCGGCGACCAACGCTCAAACAAAAGACAGACTTCGCAAAAATCAATACTTACCCAGGATTAGCAAAACACATTTCATTCCAAGATCTCCTGGTGCGGAACAGAATGGCCATATTTAAACATGATCTTCATAAACAGTATTCTTAAAATTCCCGTTTCAGAACTGAAATTCACAATAATTTGCCGCCATGAGGTAGACGCAGGTGGATCACAATAGACAAAACGAGGCTTTTTAATGCCAGCACTAACTATCTTTCTACACTTTTTTCAATGTGTACCTAATGGCTAACAAGGCGGAGAATCGTGCTATTTAGCCCACCTCTTGTATTTACAAATTCATCCCTCAGATGTCTACACATGTTACAAACGCGGACCGTGAGCTGGTAACAAGTGACCCAACCCCACCCTATACGTACATTAGTTAGCACGCACGCCACTCTCCTTCGCAGGAGTTGTCTGGCACGTCGAGCGGACGTTTATAACTCCAACAGATTTCTTTATCTTGCAGTAGAAATAAACAGTGAGTGTTTAATCTTTTCATGAACAGATGTAAATACTCGAGGGTTGTGATGGACTTTGAAGATTTGCCCCTAGCGGTATTTACGCAATTATTTAGCCTGAATAAAAGAATAAGCAGCAACGTTCATTTATACCGGGACATTCACAAATTTGTAGGCACCAATGATTGTTTAAGTTATTCCTGATTCTCTGGCATACAATATTCAAGTGAAGTAAAGCAACACTCAACTCTAAATAAGCTATTGAAGAAATTATTGCGGTCAACGACACGGAAAACCTCATGTTATCCGCCATGTTGCATTGCATTTATGAAAGAGAGACACTTGGGAAGATAAATCACACTACAAAATGACGTAAGCGTATTCTTAAAGTTCCGGATACCAAACGTTTTCCGTCCACACTAATACAAAAAAGTTACGTTTTCAAATTGTTCCATTCTAGAGAGTTTTCGCGGATCTTTTTATGCGGATATGTGCGTTGTAGTGTGGACGGAAGGCCTAACTGTAACAATCAAGTTGCGTTTTCAAATTTATCCGGCATGCCTCAAGTGGGAAACACTTTACATTGGTCCAGAGCAAACACGACTATGTAAATACAGTCTGTGTTTTTGCTGGCAATAACGGGGAAAACAAATTACTGGAGTAAGGCGACAAAAATATCTCCAAAATGCAGGGAAAATAACCTCTTCTTTCACATGTGTTCTCTACCTGGCTGGGAAAAAGTACTGATCCCCCAGCCTGGCTGGGAAAAAACGGTACTGATGAGTCTGGTCCTGGCATAGTTAGTAGAGGGGTTTCGCCAGTCCCCTCTACTAAGTCTACTTACTATGGTCCTGGCTTGGAACTTACAGATGCCATGTTTCTTGCTAACTGGCACTGAAGAGCCGCGGATAAGCCTTCCCACGGTCGTAAATAATTAACCAGAAAATTACTGAAACTGAAAACGTTGGTTTTAAAAAGACGTTTTATTTTCATGACGAAGATAGGCGATAAATAAGTCATTTGCTACAAAGTAACATAAACAAAACCGAGCGAACCTGACTGTTGCTCACGTTGTGGCTTTGCTAATTATTACAAGTACTAAACTTTACTTCCCAGAAATATTGATCCGCAGAAAGCCTCAGTCTACGGTTACAAACGACTAAGAATGTTTTCTATGGAAAGCATGTCGTCCTGCTTGTCATTTTGCTGCGCTCGTGATGTTTCATCACGCATTTGTGGTAGCTCATCTTCTGTGCTCGTCACGTCGGAGACCGCATCACTCTCAATGGTAGAACGCCGACTGTCTATGAATGGGAAAAAAAAAATTTCCTATGAGCATTTGCATGAAAAAGTTGAAAAGTAGAAATACGCCAGAAATTTCAAGAAAAATATCCACAAGAGACTAAAATAATTATTACAATATAGCCTGCTTATTACAGTATGTGTACCTTTCGATTTAGAGATGCCGCTCCACTCATGTGCCGAACCTAACTGATGAATTAAGCTCGGTACGGCACTTTTATGGCGGTCCATTTCCGCCAAAATTCGATCTTTGTATTTTATACTCGACTTGCTGTATTTTATGCTACCTTACACAATGCGACATCCAACTGTGTCTATTGAACATGGTACTTGTTGATTTTTAAATTCAATATCACCTATTTGTGTTGCCAAATTGACGATTTTCTTCTGTTTTTTATAAAAATGTAAACAATGCAAGTTTCGACTTTCGATATTTTGTATTCAACATCCAAGTTCACGTATTCGGCTTCGTTCGACATCCTTCCGCAATCCATTTAGAGAGGACATCGCAGGCGCAGCTTATCTCCACCCCCATCCCCACGGTAACTGTGGCAAAAAGCCCTCAAGTAGAGTGGAGTAGAGAGAATGATCCTACCCCATGACGGTCGCATGTTTGTCTTTTCAACATGGCGGTTCCTAGACTGTGGAACGAACGCGACACAACATTACACAAGATTCAAGAGGGCCAAATCCAAATCAACGATCAAAACAACAACAGGCCTCTTGACAACCCCATGATTAAAGAGACACACAGCAAGGTGTCACGTTTAATTACGAACCTTCACCTTGGTAATCACATTGATAACATGACAAAGAAATGGCTATCCCAAACACCAAATCCACCTAGAATACCAGAATTCTATACTCTTACAAAAATTCACAAGCCAACCATCACAGGTAGACCAATAATCTCCGGTTGTGATGGGCCAACAGAAAGAATATCATCTTTTGTTGATAAACTGCTTCAACCTATATCAAAATCACAGGAGTCGTATCTAAAAGACACCACCGATTTCATAAATCATTGAGAGAACCAGCGTAAATAAACAAACATTCCTTGTTTCGATGGACGTAACGAGCCTATATACAAATATACCACAAGAAGAGGGTATCAAAGCGGTATGCGAAGCATACGACAAGTTCCACAATAATAGCCCTCCAATACCTACATACTACCTCAGAGAAATGCTTAGTGCAACAAAGTGTTACAAGCGTGACTTATCGTGACATAGCGTGATAACAACACTTGCGTAATAAGAATGCAGTGTAATCGATGTAACCTCACGTGGAATCTGCTGTACGTGAGATTGCTTAATGTGTTGCTCAATATGTAGACTCCCTTTCTGTTCTATTTCCTTACATGGCAATCGTGCACCAATAATCGGAATGCTGTGTGGCAAATACTCGTAGTCATTCTACTAAAGAGAGAGATGCATATAGTCCAGTTGGTATAGTTACTGTCCTCATAAGTGCAAGCTAGCCCCAGTTCCGGGCTATCCGTACGCTGATCGGCCTTACGCTACATTAGTCTCATACTTAAAGAAAACTCCTTCCAAGTCAATGGAAGGAACTATCTTCAAATTCACGGCACTGCGTTGGGCACGAAAATGGCTGTCGCTTTTGCCAACATATTCATGTCTAAAATTGAGACACAAATCCTAAGCAAAACTGTCAAAAAACCTACAGTCTGGAAACGTTACATTGACAATATATTTTCACTGTGGGACACCAGCAAAACAGATATCGAAAGATTCATCGAACAAGCTAATTCACATCATCCTACAATTAAATTCACAGCGGAAATCTCAAACACAGAAACCACATTTCTGGATACACTAATATACAAAGGCGAAAGATTCAGGGAACAATCAATCCTTGACATAAAAACACATTTTAAAAAAGGATTCATAAAGGACGAAGCTCTTAGACTCCTAAGAACAAATTCTTCAAAAACCACTTTAGAAGAGAACATTCTAAACTTTAGAGTACGCTTGGTCGCAAGGGGCTACCCACAAAATCTGGTAGATAAACACCTATCAGAAATTAACTTCACAGAAAGGAAGTCAGCGCTCAAACAGAACAAAAAAGATAGGAAAGATATTTTGCCTTTTGTCACACAATATGAACCGGCAGTGCCGAACATCAAACAAATTTTAATGAAAAAATGGCACATCATACAGGAACAACGACTACTCAAAAAAATCTTCAAAGATCCACCCATCATAACTTTTAAGAAAGGTAAATCTTTAAAAGATATGCTCGTTAGAGCAAAAATATAAAAGGTTCTCAAATGTTTCACACAGGTAGAAATTGTGCGGCCTGTCACGCCTTGCTTCCTCCTACCGCTCATTTTAAAAAGACAAACATGCGACCGTCATGGGATAGGATCATTCTCTCTACTCCACTCTACTGGAGGGCTTTTTGCCACAGCTCCCGGGGGATGGGGGTGGAGATAAGCTGCGCCTGCGATGTCCTCTCTCAATGGATTGCGGAAGGATGTCGAACGAAGCCGAATACGTGAACTTGGATGTTGAATACAAAATATCGAAAGTCGAAACTTGCATTGTTTACATTTTTATAAAAAACAGAAGAAAATCGTCAATTTGACAACACAAATAGGTGATATTGAATTTGAAAAACAAAAAGTACCATGTTCAATAGACACAGTTGGATGTCGCATTGTGTAAGGTAGCATAAAATACGGCAAGTCGAGTATAAAATACAAAGATCGAATTTTGGCGGAAATGGACCGCCATACACTTTTAGTTCGGTGCGGCAACGTTGTTAACTTCGACAAGATTTATTGGACAAGATTTATTCTGGGCAACTGTGCACCTACCCCTCCCCTAATCCAACAAGTTATAATGAGTTAAAAAGTTAGCGTTAATGTTGGTTTAGGGGAGGGGTAGGTGCACGGTTGCCCAGAAACTGATATTGATCCGGAAGTTCTGACGCAAGGCGCAGGCGAGCGAGACCGCATCTTGATAATGAAGTCCTGAGAGCTCATTTCCCGATGCAGTTTTAAACACATTTGATGTCATGTCATCTTATATTTGACATTAGGGACGGACCATTAGAAAAGTGATGGGGGGGGGGTGGGGAAAAAAAACAAAAAAAAATTCATGCAAGGGAAAATGCCAGGAAAAAAAATTCATGCAAAGAAGAAGGTAAAAAAAAAATTCGTGCAGAAGGAAGGTCCAATTGTGACTTTTTCACACGTAGTAAAAAAAATTCGTGCAGAGGGGTTCACCTGAAAAAAAAAATTCCTGCACAAGTAATGAGCGAAGAAAAAAAATTCGTGCAAGCTGAAAACTCCCCACCCCCCCCCCCATCACTTTTCTAATGGTCCGTCCCTTATGTAAACAAAAAAAAAAAGAGTAAGCTGTTTGCCAACCTTTTAACTCCCAATATGGGTCAACAATCAACCTCTCCTTAAATTATCAATTCGGTGTTCAGCAAGTGCAAACAACGGATACGAGCATAGTTTAGCATAGAAGAGCCATTTTTTACGTGGAATGCTAATAAACCGTTATTATTATTATTATATTATTATTATTACGAAATACTAAAGTAGATCATTACCGTAACTAAAACTCGCCAACCTGACGTGCAACAAACGATGTAACATTCACCCTCTTAAGTTTGTTAGTATTAAGAACTTAGGGGTAATACTGGAAACGCCGCGTAAATCAATTAAATAAGAACAGACTGAACCCGTAAAACTAGAAACGTGTAACACGCGTTCGCAGCTTGTCCAAATTCAATACCGTAAATGATGTAATAAACGCCCAGGGCGTTTATGTCTTGTTAATGGTCCAAGATGGGGCGTATTATAGATAGGCGTTTATTGGAGAGAGGCGTTTATTCTCGTAAGAGTATACAGTATGTTATCGGCCAAAAACGTTTTTTCGCTAACAGAATCTCGACTGCGGGCTGACGGCTTTTGCACTCCAAGGTTTCTAATTGATTTTTTTTTCCTCTTTTGCTATGTACAATCAAGAAGGTGCTTAAACGAGTGTGGTTTCATATTATAATAAACGCTGAAGTCCCTAAGCTCTCGCTCTCCGCGTATATAAAAAGGAGCTTCACAGCCTTGCCCAATCACCCCTGAGGAAGACACGAGACAGGAGTGTCGAAACGTCGGGTCGGTGAATGATAACCTTTTAAAGTCACCTTCATCATTTCAAACCAGCGTAGCATCAAACTTTGTCTGATTGTCTAACAGATTACAATGTGCGTGCACTTTTCTTTAAGAGAGTTTTGTCTCTAACTGCTCTGCTCTTGCCAGTTCACATGACATAATACACAAACCGATGTAAGTTTTGGAGCAGCAGGAGGGCATTTGGATTTGGAACTCAGGCACACGTTAATTTAAGTTACACTTGAAGAAAGCTTATGTTTTGCAGTTTTGGTTGAGATGTTGAAAGAAGCAGGACAAAGTCATCTGCACAGCCCTTCAGTTTGCCCGGTACTCGGCCCTTAATGAAACCCCCTGCCTTAAACATGTTTTTGCATCAATGTATAAACCAACTTACTCATCACAATTCTGTACACGTAATTAGCGTTCGCGCCACCTGCACACGCATCACTTCCAGCGGAACAAGTCTGATTGTACCTCATGTAGCACTGGTTGGATGGACCATGAATATTATACCGCTGAGCTGCGCGCGGGCCACTCTGGCAGATGCCTGTAAAATTTAAGTGCCTTCATGTTAAGCCTTAACAAAGATTTAAAAGCCCATATCAATCTGTAGCACTTCAATGTCGTCCTACAGCCTAAAGAGGCATCCATAACACAACCGGTGAAAAATTTAATTGTTGAAGCGTAATTCGTGCGACAAAGAGACATATCGTACATTGCACATGCAGTTTTATTGGGTCGTTCATTTGCGCTATTGTTTGGTCCTGCCTTGGTGAACGTTTCACCATGGTCAGTAGTGTTTTGTATAACTTCCCCAGTAAAATCTCTTACAGAAAGCTTTAACGGGAGAATCGACAGCGACCATATTTAACGTCATTTTCTTTTCTCTTCTAGCACAATCCACTGACACAAGGATTACCCAGAAGCCCCTACATTATTCACCTCCTTGGAGGTGGACAGTGTTGAATATCCCGAGGTGGAGAGCCAATCAAATTGCTCAAAATGCCAAGGTTGCTGAGTTGGTATATACCAAAGGCCAACAGTGCAGCCAATCAGAAGTAAAACTAAAACCCAGGTCGCACGCGTTTTCCTGCGTGTGCTGCTGACTGCATGTAGTTGCTTTGCATCCTGATTGGTTCGTTGGAAATGTTTGTATCTGTAGTTGTGACTAATGAGGGTCTCAATGACGCGGTGGCTTTTACGGCTAACGGTTAATATTTTGGGTTTTTTGCGGTTAACGGTTAATTTATTTGCACTAAGGTTAAAAGAAAACTCAAAAATTAATTTCTGTTCTTTTTAAAAAAGTTAATTATTAATTTTCAATAATTTTTAATTTTTTTCGGCTAACGGTTAACCCCACTGAGACCCTCGTTACTGTATTTGATTGGTTTTAAATCAAAGGTAATCAATAAAAACCGTTCTATCTGATTATTTGCGATAGTCATGGAACCAGCGTTCCTTCGCAGCTGTCACGGTGAGCGCGACTTGACATAGCGTGACAACATAGTATGGAAATCGTTAAAATGGGCTATCACACGCAAATGACCAGAAGTAAGGTGTACATGTATTTCTAGTTTCGCTGATTATTCAGCATGAGTCACAGTTATTCAGCGTGATTCAAAGCATAAAGTTCTATGTAAAACTCCAATTGATACTTCCATGTATAGAAATTGTACGTCCGAAAACAGCACGTTGTATAACATTTAAATACAGTAGTGATTCTAGTAAAGAAGTAGTTCTATAGTGAAGTCCAAGTAGTAGTTACTCTGTGCAAACTAGCCCCAACTCTGAGTTTAACAGTTAACAGGACACAGCCATTTTTGGAATGTCCCCTTCCTTTGAGGTTAGCGTTACGTGACATTATGCGTTGCGTGACGGCTGCGAAGGAGACTATGATGTAACAGGCTTATGCCGTACCGTGGTTATTAACTCCAAACACAGTGTACCCTTTCTGTTGCGCCGCCCTCGCGCATCTGCACAGAAACTTGTCAAAATCTTTACTCCAGTCGTCCCTGAAGCTCAACAGCTGTCCATTGAAAAACGGACTGGTGGGGTTTACCTGATTTAAGATCTGCCTATTCAATGCGCGACCGGATAATTGCTCAGCATAGCAACCAATGGTTTCGTAGGACATTTCACATGCGGCATCTTGAAGTAGAAAGAAAAGATTGCAATAACGTCTGCTTGTAAAAGGAATCTTAGACCAAAAGTTACGTGTTCAGAAAACATTTCGAGCATTTAAAAAGACAGGAAGCAGAAAGGCTGTTGAGTGTTGAGGTTAAATGGGTGTTAATGATAATAATAATAATAATAATAATAATAATAATAATAATAATAACTTTATTCAAGCGTCAAAATGTGATCTAGCCTCCTGTAAATTTAAGACTGGGGACCTAATTGGGGAGACATAGTTATTACTTATTGCATATTCTGACAGTAATTAAAAGTGCTGTTACTTATTAAAATTCCTATAATTCCTAAAAAATAAACCTTATCTACAAACTCCAATTACAATGACTTCCTATTTATCTGCAGCAGCAACTAAAAGTCACACAATGGGCAATGACACTTTCTCACTAATTGTTCACCCAGGCCAGGCTTACATTTCTCACTCGAGTTTTAAAAACATGTATGGACTCTGATTGTTATAGCGGTGAAGCTAGCTTAGGCCATAATACTGGGCCAAAATATCTCAGACTTGTTTGCCAAAAGTAACAGTGATAACTCCTGGTGTTAAAAAGTCTAAGAAAAATCTACATATTCTGTACACTCACCAGTTTCTGGAGATTATTCCGTGAAATGAAAATCACTCACCAGAAAGTCTGTATACAGCATTTACAAAGTCTTTGCCAGCGCAGTACTTTTCGTAAGGTTTACACTTTTGAAAGCACGTGTCTTGGCAGTTGTTCGACTGACCCTGCCTGTTGTAAGTGAAGTCTGCATCCTTTCCGCTCCAACACTCACCTGTAAAAAGACATTCTACTGTTATCCATTTCTTACTATATAGGTAAGTCCTTTCTAGAACAGTGGAAACACCGTACTGTAGCGGTTAGCGGGCTGGACTTCCGAGTTGGAAGTCCGGAGTTCGAGCCCTGGTGATAGCACTGTTTTGTATCCTTAGACAGGTAACTTGACTGCACAATGTGTAACCCATTGGACTAGCATCCCATTCACAAGAAGAGTAACAATACTCCCCGGTGCTTCAAACTACTGAAACCAGGATAAGCTCCGCCTGTGTGAGCTTCAAGATTCTTATGCTCCTTTACCTGCTACTTTTACTACTACCTGCCGAAAGAGGAGCATGGGATTGCTCAATATTAAATAGATTTAGGCAAACCTAAAAGCGGAGCTCCTCACACAGTCCCTCCAAAAATGCTTGAAAACTTGTAGAAAGAACTCAGCTTTATGCTTATGTCCCTCCAAAAACGCTTGAAAACTTGTAGGAAGAAAATTTTTCCTCCAAAACCGCTATGAATAATCCGTTTCTTCAGCAAAACATTGTAGACTGCTGTAGACTGCTGGCTGTAGGTTGTGTAGCCGCGGCAAGCCGCGAAAAGCGCGCGAAAAACAAAGCCTCGTTTCGGTTTAAGACCTTCTAAATATCCCGGATGACTATGGCCGCCATGTTGGGGCAACATCGTTGTCGTCGCTAGGCGCACGCGCCCGCGAGCCATGCCGCTAGCCACGATGACCATGAAAACTCAAACGCATGGTTTTCTCAATTTCTATCCTCGCACGGTAGTTATGGGGCTCCGCTCTGCGGCTCTTCGAGCCGCTGTGGAGCTCCGCTATAAGATCATCGATAGCTTATCGAAGGGTGACACACTATAGACACGTCCGAACTGAGTTGAAAAAGGAAGAACTATCCTGTATAGTGGAACAAATACCGTACTTTTCTACTGACGGACAGTAACAATGTTCACCTACTTACTGACAAGGGGATGGCCACTGACCATACGATACTGCTGACGTGGCGAAGGCGATAAAATGTGTTCCTTAGTCTCTTAATGTTTGGGAATAAATATCTTTTAGATAAGACTTGCATTCTTGTGGAATAAATGTTAATTGTTTATTCATTATTTAGTTGGCGAAGCTCTCGTTCCTGTTGTAAACTACCACATAGGAAATTTCAAAAAGTGGTCGTAACTGGAGCTGTAACAGAATGTAATAATATACATGCAAAAATTTCAGAATGCTCATTGGCTGAGAGCACGTCAATTAATCCCAAACAGTGCAGAAAATTGAAATTGAGTGCAAAAAGTTGAAATTGAGTGCAGAAAGTCGAAATTAAAATTTTGCATGTATATTATTAACAAGTAATCACATGATTTGTCCCGTGCAATTTGGGATAAATCCGCACTCGTAAATTTTTCAAAGACTACAAATTGCACTCGCCCTATGGGTTCGTGCAATTTGGTTAGCCTTTGAAAAATTTACTCGTGCTGATTTATCCCAAGTTGCACTCGAAATCATGTGATTACCTATACAAACAATGCATGGGGACTGGTCCCTTACGAGAGCTTTTTAAAATAAAATTAACATAATAATAATAATATGAAAATATCACCTTACTTTTGCCTGCCAAAAAAGAGATTGAAAACTTGTCGAAAGTGTTGAGTTGTGCGAATCGGACTCTTTTTAGTGGTCTCTTACAAGAACTTAAAAACAAAGGAAAAGACCGGTTGGTAATTCTCAAAAGAGGTCGCGGTCGCTCACGAGAGATTTTCATAACTGAGTTTGAGTAAGTGACAGTTCAAACGAGATTTCACAAAATGGTCGCAACTGGAGCTGGTCGCTTACGAGAATGGTCGCAAGGACAGCTTCGACTGTATTTGTATTTTAAAACATTCTTCTCGGCATCTTCTTTTCTACTTGTCACTTATACATGTGCTTGTGACTACAGTGATATCGGGGTTTTTTTTGGTCTTATGTCTAAAAAAAATAGACATAAGACCAAAAAAAACTGATATCACTATAGTCACCTGAGGAGGGCAGGATTGCCGAAACGTTGTGACGCAAGACCAAGAACTTAGGAACACAAGCACAAGTGGAAAGGAAGATGCCGAGAAGAATGTTAATACAGAGTACCACGTGCGCCCAACTCAAGAGTCTATCAAGATGTATTTTAAAACGGAAGTGAAAGTAGAACTGTAGAACTCTTAACAGTAAGATAATAATAATAATTTTTGTAATCTGTTAATAGGAAGAAAGGTAAAAAAAAATGAAAAGATCCCTACGGCAGCTTCAGCAAAAGAAGGCTGCATACCGTAGTCCTGTATACCAAACGTGGTGTGTCCTTTCTGTTTAGCCAACTTGGCGCACCGGCAAACGAAGTTGGGAAGGTACACGTCCCAGTTTCTCCAGTCAATGAGATGTCCGCTGAAATGCTTGTGCTTGGCATCTCTGTCTGTCAAGATATAGTCAGGCAATAGGCGAGGCAACTTGTGATTGTCTCTGAAGCAGCCTAGTCTTTCAAATCCCAGATCACAATCAGATTCTGTTAATTTAATGAAAAGTATGAGTGCGATACGTACCAGCTAATCAGCAGCTGTTGTCAAACTTGCGATTTCAGAACCGATCATCATTCTTGTTTTCAGGGGCTGCGATTCTTTTGGAATTTGCAATAAAAGAAAAATGGCCCTCGTAGGCCTAACGTATCCTCAAACAAAGATTAAAGCGACACAGCAGAAAGATTTTGTAATTGATTGACAATGTCCCTCGTCACCCTGCAAGGCAATGGATCATGCTACAATCTCGGACAAAACTTGAGACACATGACAAAAATACCTATTTTTTGCACTCACCATGACAAAAATGGTTACCGTAGCTAATGGCAAGCCGTTACTGCCAAAAGCCATTGGAGTTTTAAATCTTGGTCCAACCGGCTTTTTGCCTTGGCGAGTTGCAAATCTTAAATGGTGAGCTTGGAACATGTATGGGTGAATTTAATAAAACCGATGGTTGAGTATTTTTGGAAAGCTTCTGTTCTCGATAGCGAGTTTTCAGTTTCTCGCTTGCGAGTTTTCAATTTCTCGCAAGCGAGTTTTTAATTTCTCGCTAGTGAGTTTTTAATTTCTCGCTAGCGAGTTTCCAATTTAAAACTCGAATGGCTTTTGGCAGTAACGGCTTGCCATACTATACCATTTCCCCCCTCCCCTACTGCAATGTTGTTTGCAGTAACACAAGAAATGCACACATGAGCTGTTAAGCCAAAACAAAATTGCACCGGAGGTAGGGAGGGGGACGAATTTGTTCCTTTTGGACATGATGGTTGCATGGCTCGAAATTAAAATTGTATTGAAATGTCTCAACAGTTTTTTCCGGGGTTGTCTGAGATGGCTAAACTCTATAAAGCGACCAACCTCCATTAAGCAACCAATGACGATACCCCTACATCTGCAGCTTACCTACACGGCGGTGTAACTTCTTGCCTTCAAGAAGTTACACCGCCGTATTAACAGCTCCCTTACCGATTTCAAACACAAAATTGGTCCATTTTTCCCCAACACAATTTCTGTCAAGCTTTCCGCACTGTTTGTAGTCTTCGGTGACACATTTATCTGATTCTTTAAAGGTGTTTCGATCAAAAGAATCAGGAGGGCTGCTCCAGCATTCACCTGAAAGCAAAGTTTCATTATAATTAATGAGTATTGGCCTTCAAAAATAAAATACATATCTACAGGCAAGTTATAGCTAAATTATAAATCTAAACAATGATAAATAAAAATGCTGGGGGTAATGAAGAACTCTATTCATTTTCCTCGCTTAAGTATGGACCAACGTTCAAATCGATTCAGCTTTGACAATTGAGCTATGCTTGTTTGAAACAGCAAGACGTATGGCCGTTCGTGAGTGTGGTTAGCTGTGTGTGTGTAGTGAATTTTTGGGTCTGCGACAGGAGGAGAGGGGAACAGTATCTCCAATAACCGTCTGCGACAGGAGGAGAGGGGAACAGTATCTCCAATAACCTGTGAAAGGATCGAGCTATTTTCATCACAAATTCAAAAATTAAAAAAAATATAATCTTTCCTCCTTGGAATTAAATCAAGTGTCTAGTGCTTGCGCTCTTGCCAAGCCTGCGTGTGTAGCGTTCAAAGAAGCGGGGGAGTGTTCCCCGCCCTCGCGCGTAGCCCTCGAACTCCTCGCACCCTTACTCCCATTCTCCTATTCTCGTTGAATGTTGTTGTTGTCTTTTTCCCTGGAGAAGAACTCAGGCTTTAGAGGCTGTTTTTTTTATCTCAAATTTGTATCTTTGCGGACTTTAGGCATCAATTTATTGCTTCGGGTGATCGAGTATGCAGTACAAACAGGAGCCCATCACGATGGGTTCCTGGTACAAACAGGAGCCCAAGATACATAGGCCTTACGCTGAGCATGTAGACAGTAGGACAAGGTCTACCGCAAACCAAAACTCAAGGTTGTCTGATTTGAATTTAGGGTGTTGTTTTCATAGAGGGAGGAAAACTAGAGAACCCGCCTGAGGAAAGCTTTCAGGAAAAGGAGAGAAACAATAACAAACCTGAGCCACACGAGACTGCGGGAATCAAATACTGACGGGTTTCAAAGGAAGGAGGCGAATGCTCTAACCACTTCGCCAACTTTTCTCTCGGGAACAAGTTGATTTTACTTACATACCATAATACTGCAGGCCAAATACAGTCCATCCCCGGGCCTTCACCAGCTTGGCACATCGACAGGCGAATCCAGGCATGTAGGTGTTCCAGTTCATCCAGTCGACAACATGTCCTCCAAACACCTTACTCTTTCGGTCGCGCTCGTTCAAGACCTGAACTTTCAGAACACGGTTACTGTAGTCTCTATAACAACCTTTGGCCCTGTAAGGCACTTCACACGAGCTGCACTGCCAAGCAACCACTACGACAAACGACACCAACAACGATGTGAGTGGCTGGTCAAAACTATTCTACATACTCCGGACCTATTTTTTTTTTTTTTTTTTTTTGGGGGGGGGGGGTGGGTGGGTGGGGCGGGCAACCACGTTCCCAGGGCTTTTCCCGTGCGCCATTTTTCTTTCTAGGGAATAGCCCTGGGAACGAGGAACATAGAGAAGTGACCATGGGTCCACAGAGGAGTTGGGGAAGCTGTTTGTTTGTTTTACTATACATTGTGGTTCTACCGTTTTCATCTGTGGATCAAACCATGCAGTGTAACCATTCTTTGTAAAGCTACTGAACATTACTGTACTGTGGTACTGTTTGTTTTACCATACCGTGTGGTTCTAACATTTCCATCTGTGGATCAAACCATGCAGTGTTACCATTCTTTGTAAAGCTACTGAACCGTACTGTACTGTGGTACTGCTTGTTTTACTATACAGTGTAGTTCTAACTTTTTCATCTTTGGATCAAACCATGCAGTATGACCATTTTTTGAAAAGCTACTGAACAGTACTGTACTGTGGTAATGTTTTCAGTGAAGAATGGTTCTTTCAGTTTTCCGTATAACACGCAACGTGACTTTTTTCAAGGAATTACGAAGCTTCTGAACAATTTCGTGTTGCAGTATTTTTTACGTACCTCTTGACTAAATTTTTTGGAGAGAGTTAATACTGAGCTCCAGCCAATTCATCATTAAGTTTTCTTTTGCACTGAATTTAAAAGGAAATAATACTGCTATTGTTGTTTCCTAAGTTAATTCTATCTTCTTTACTCGCAGAAAAGACAAGTAAGATACGGTCCGATCATTTACTTGGGTATGACACACCTGTGAATTTTGCAGGAGGTAGACGGTGCATTCCCTATAAACTGACCATGAAAAATATACTCCTCTTAAAATTCTCACCAAATATATTTCTATCTATAAATTTGGAGTGTAATCAGTTGTTTAAAAAGTCAGAAATATATAATTAAAGATTCTATTTTAGCGGACATCCGCACTTTAAACACACACAGTTTGAAAATGACGTTAACTATACAGAAATATAACAACCAGTGATGTACAATGAGATGTCTCTCGTACCCATTGCATGTATTTGCAACGTTCGCTCGTGTAATGACTTCTCAGAGTGACTACAGTTAAGTGTTTTCCACATTTGCTACTTAACTCAAAATAAAAGTGTAAAAACTGAGCCCGAAATGTCAGTCATCTCCACGGATTCTATCCTCGGAAATACAATTAGTTTCACAAAAAACAATTAGTTGGTCCGGTAAAGAAATTGATTTTGAGAAAGGTTTTATTACTTATGTGCTCCATGCGGGGCTTATTTCTTGCCGTACCAAGGTTCTGAACAATATTCGTCACCAAGGCATTAGTCAGTTGTGAGAGAAAATGCAAACGCTTAAATGGATTTGATCTTATTCACTTTTCGAAAGATTTCATTTTAACTTTTAAGTCATTGTTTGCTTTTTATCATGAATAAAACAAGATAGCCGCATCCCTTAAAACGATTGCTGACTTGAAACATTTTTATTTAAGGAACGATTGCAATAAAATGAAATCTGCAGCTGCTAATTTCCCACATTAGCAGATAATTTCATCTGTTTATTTGTTTCCTCAATCACTTTTTCAAGTGAGGGCACTTCAAAATATCTTAAATGAGGCAGCCCCTTTATTAACTTGTCGCTTAGATTTTCGGGCAGAATTTGTTTCTTTGAAAATACGTTTTACCGGTACACTTTAAGCGACCTTCTCTCCTAACTACAACAATTTCATTGACTCAGAACTGATCTTTTTTTAAAACGTGATAAATATAGAATGTATCATTGTCGACTTGCATTTAGTTGTTCTTCATTTAGATTTCAGAACTTGTAGTGAAGCAAAGGATAAAGTTAAATCCACATTTACTATTTTTGCGACGTGCTTCAATCAGTACCGCATATGAAAGTACAATGAATGTGAAAAGAATTCTTCTGGGTTTAACCGGTTCTGGAATGATCCCAGACTGTGTGATTGGACTGGCCTCTGCTTATAGTGCAAGTTTCAAATGAAATTACTTTTATTACTTTGCAGGAGATTCACATCACAGTTTATTGAATTCATCAAATTTGAACGAGTTTTAGGCGAACTGGACTTGATTTTGCCACCGAAAAGTTTAATTTTAATGTAGAAAATAGCCAGTTCTATTCACGTGCTGGCGGCAAGCAGTCTGGCAGCATGTTTCGTGTAAAATCACGAAATTTTCTAGGCCAGTAAATTTGTTTTGTTTTGATGTGGAAAGGAAATACTTGTCAAATCACTAGAGCTTTAATATCCAAAGGCTCAACGTGCGAAAGAAGCAATTGTTGTCGAAGCCAATTACTCGTTTTGAGATTCCTGATATTGAGTTTTCACCGCCAGTGTTGTTTATCGAATTGACGTTCCATTCTTGAATTCCGTAAGGGTATATTTTGTTTAAGAAAGGTTCGATTTTAACCTGAAAATTGTACAGGGTTGAGTACAAATGAATATAAATAGCCATGCAGACAACAAATAAAGGTCTGAAGGGTAGGTATTTTGTTTACAGATCCAATAAAACTTCATCCGCGTTAAGACGACTTCGCCGCCATTGCAGGTTAATTAAATATTCTATTGTATCTAAGCCTTTCTTCTACGGGACGGAAAAGACCCTATTGCGCAACTTTTTCGTTTTTCGACACAGGGAAAAAAAAAAAAAGAAAAAAAACCCTACCAAATTTTCTACTGGATTGCCATAGCAACCCAGTAATGAAATGGGATACGCTCTAAGAGTTTCTTTTACAGTTGAATTGTTTTGTTCTGTCGCCGTTTTCCAAAGGTACAAACGGATGCTAGTCGTGTTTTTAACGCATAGGAAATATTAAAAAGAAAACGAAAACCGCTTTGTTTTGGATTTATAACGTTCTTGCTTTTTCTAAAGACATAGAGCGAATTAATGAATATAGTTTTTCCAAATACTAGATATACCAAACATTACATGTAAAAGAAAACTTGGCAATGTAACATGTGAAGAAAAGTATTACCTTGGTAACGAAGCTGAGAAACAAGAAATAACAGAGCATAGGTAAGAAGAGCCATCTGTGAATGGACTGTCAAATGTCAGACGGGAGTCAATCTGAGTGGAACACTGCTCTCTCTGAGAGGGGACCAAAATGCAGGCCCTTTTTATTACCAACGCGACTGCTTTTTAACGAGTCGTGCACATAACTATCCATTTCAGTAGAAAATTAGCATCAAATTAAATCGCATAAGGTAGCAATGACTTAAAGAAAAGAATTTAATTGGTCTGGGTAAACAGAGAACTGCCAACTGTTAAGTTTATTAGTGCGCGTTCGATGAAAAAGCCCCCGCCACGCCATGTGACAAATTTAATATTTTAGGTTCCTTTGTTCCGGCAATTTCTAGATTAAAAAAATACTAGTTTTTGCTTGTTTTGTGCACGAAATGATCATTGATACTCAAAAATAATAAATGCAAAGTAGGTGGGAAAAGATTAACACGACACAGAGTCAGTCTGTTTGTCAGCAAAGCTGGCTCATACTACCTTTTTCTAACATGCATATTGTTTTCATGAGGGATATTTGACTTAAGATATATTCTGTAAAAATAGGAAAATAGACGCTTCGATTTTACCGACAAAGACCAACTTTTTTCGTGCTGTTTTTCTTTTTTATAGCCACTGTAGTCTTGAAGTTCAATCCAGACACATGAAAACAGATCAGATTAGCTCTTGAGCTAAGCTGTATACAGAGCTTGGTCGTTGTACTTTCATTAACATCTGTGGGAAAGCAATTTGGCCGCACTTTTATGGTGATAGCCCTATTAATTTCATCAAATCAAATACTGTCAGTTTACAAATTTAACATTGCCCATAACAAATTTTACGGCGTGCGAACTCAGTTGTAAAAAATAAAAACAACGAAACATACATAAAATAAAATAAATTGAAAAGGCGAACCCAAAAACATTAAGAAATGTCCGACATGGTGGGATCAGTTCAGATGAAGCGTCTTCTCCTTAATTAGCAATCTCAATGTATTTTCTATCGATTACCACTGACACAGTTGTTGCTTACGGTCAACACAGTGGCATAATTGTACATGTCTCCTATAGTAATCTTTCTAGAACTTAGAAGAGCTGCGTACTTTCGACTCTTGCATGTCTATAATTCAACGTTGGCTTTGTCAGAGACACACTCTAAGTCAAGGCCCTAATTGAATTAAACTTGGCAGTGACACTCACAAAGTTCAATCAATTTTGTAGTGTTGTTTATATTTGAGGAGAATTGTCGTTTGCAAAAACCTGAGTGCGAGATTAAACCTCTTTACTGCGTCTATTGTCATAACTAAAGTTATACTCAAAAAGGCTATTACGGCCTCTGTCGCAATACCACCCAAGAGGGCAAGCATTCCTTGGGCGTCCATTTATGAACCTTTGTGGTATTTTCTTGCAGTACCACATATTGTTTTCTGGATTTCTGGTTGGCCTCTCTGACCATCATTGGCGCTATGCACTGTGCTCCTGACAACATTGAAATTTCACCGCCGTGAAAATAGAAAACTTTGAGTAATTTTTTTTTATTCGTCAAGTTTAGTCAAATGTTGACGTGGTAAGGACAATGCATAAGAAGGAAATTTCAAGGACTAATTTTTAAAAACATAGTGACAATACAGGCTTAGCAACAACAAAGTTCCTAGTGACATCTTTATTAGAAGCTTGCATGAATTGCAATTCAAGCCTCACTTAAGTACGAAGCTGACTGTGTATTCAAGATTAAAAGTATAGAATAGGAAAGGTAGCCGTGTGTTAGTTGACAGTTTTCGCGGGCAAAGGCTGAATCACTGGTGTAGGTCAGAAGAAGAACCCGGGGGGGGGGGGGGGGTACTCCCTTACAGGAGCCTAATGGGGATGTGCCGCTGGATGGGGTCGCATTTTCACAACTGCAGAGTTAGAGTTACTAGAATGGGGTCACCAATTTTCGAATTTTGGGGGTAAATAGGGAATCAAAATGGGAAGATTCTCGGTTAAAAAGATCAGAAAGTTGTTTATTAAATTTAACAATAAGCTTGCATTGACCGCATTACATTCTGTTCTTGAAACCACAACTTAAATATTGACCAGTTACTCAATAGCACAAAACCACGTGGCCCCGCTTTTTAAAGGATTGACAAGGTAGATGCATAAATAGAAAGTGACTAAGTTGGGATCGCAAAAATTACATTATCCAAAAAGTGACTAAGATGGGGTCTATAATTAGCCAAAAAATAGACTAAAATGGGGTGGGGGCTCTGAGAAGCTAGCGGCACATACCCAGCAAACATTAACCCAAGTACCCCCACCCCCCCCCCCCCCGGGAGAAGAACATGGAATAAATTAATGCGGCAACGCAATACAAAATTTTACCAGTTCAAAAATTAGCGAATCGAAGCGATGAGTATTTGTAGGCAGAGTAAGGGAGTGTAGGATTAGAGTCTGCTATCAGTTAAGGGGAAGATGGGGTTTTCTAGATGAACTTTGCGTATAGAAGTAATATCCATCAATCCTCATGGATTTCCTGCTATCCTTGTCTTACCGCCAAACCAAGCGCGTCTTCATACGGGCTCTGCACCATGTATACATTAGGGAGCTTAAGCACGCGCGTTTTTGAGACGCGGACGGCAACCGGAAGAGAAAATTTCACGTGCCAGGACAGTGGTATCTCCCAGATTTTTATAGTGATCATCTCTAATGGAGAAAAGATACTAATCAATGTAAATGTAGTTGTGTGAAGACAAGCTAAAAGGGGAAGCTGCTCACTTCCGGTTGCCGTCCCCGTCTCAAAAACGCGCGTGCTTAAGCTCCCTATTGTTTGACGGGGACGAAAGGGGACAAATTTTGCCGAAACCGCAATGACAAGAGTTGAAACACCGCAATCTTGCAGTAAATATATACTGGCGACCAGGAGCCCATCACCCGGAGCCTCCATCTCCCTTATAAACCCTAGGAGACAACCTTTGCCCGTATCTTTCTATTTTTAGTCGTTCGAATTCCCACGAATGCATTGCACCGTCCAATCAGAACAAAGTTGTTCTTTTACGTCACACGCAGTCACAAACCCTGAGTGATAGCGTCTCACAAAATATTCTCTTGAGACTGTTCAAAAAATAAAAAGATACGAGCAAAGGTTGACTCAAGGATATAGTTTGTATGGAGGCTCCGGGTGATGGGCTCCTGCTGGCGACCTGATATTTTGAACTGCAAACCGCTTAATGTAGCAAAACTGCAATACCGTACTTTCAAACAAAAATTACCGTAGAATCGCACCAAAAAAAAAACCCAAAGCCGCATTACTACAAACCCTTAGTTTACCCGGCTTCTGTTCCAGCTCGAATAAGTGCCATGTTGAAGGCAGGTTCAAACGAAGAGCCATACACAATGCATGTGCCGAATTTAATTCGAGAATTGAATTCATGTGAAATGCAACGTTAGAATCAATGAAATTCGACAGTTTCGAATTAAATACGACTTTCGTCGAATCTGCGACTGAAACAGTCGAAGACACGACTTAGGTTCGACATTTGATTCAGACGTCGCATTCCACAAATGATGTGCCAAATATAATGCATAAACTAGGGTATCTAAAAGATAGTAATGCCACGGCACATTCTGTTGATATTGACATAGTTTGTTGGTTCTCTACTCTGCTCCGAGAGGTTTTTCTCCGGATACTCGGGTTTTCCCCTCTCCACAGAAAAAACAACATTTGTTTGATTTGTTGTAATGCGCATATGATTATGCACATAGAATATGCGCAGTAGAAATAAAGTATATTATTATTATAATTTAGGCAGTGTTCCATCTACCTGCGCGTCCCAAGAGCGCAAATAGTCACAGATTTTGGCGTGTTACGAAGAGTGGTTTGACCTTCCTCCCACTTCCCACAAAAAAAAATCGATTTCTAATTTAGTATGAAGACAGATTAAAACCATAGCAGGTCTAGGTTTATTTAGTTTTATTTTCAGTCATTGACTTCATACTAAGCCGATATCGATTTTAGGCGGTGTCGTAGTCTCTGACGGGTGTACAGGTATTAGTTTTCGAGGTTCTTAGTTTTCGTAACTTCCTAAATCATGTGCAAACTGCTTACTCTGGAACGCACAAAATTCCTGTCTGTCCATTATTATGGTAACCATGATCATGGTGTAATTAAGTCATTGAGGGTTGTGTTGGCGGTTGAGGGAGTTAGCTTTTATGCTTATAGAATATACATCTTCAAGTGTCTGCTGGACAAAACAGAAGGATTATTAAAGTAACTTAAAATCTGTCCTTGTGTGTATCAATTTCATGCATGATGACGCATCGATGGCGAAGTGTGCCAAGGTAAGCACATGGCAAACTGAGCTTATGTTTGGACATAAAACGATATGCATCAACCTCCCCTTTACAAATTGGGACAATCGAAAGATGTGAAAATTGTCTGCAACATTGGTGCAGAAATCTAACTTATAAATTCTCTCCCGGTACGCATGAATAAGTCTTAAATGTCTCTAGAATGTTGAGGACATGTTTATCGCGAGGTGTGAAAATGGTAAGGTTCCAGCTTAAATTCATGTTTGGATGAAAAGGAATAGATCATAGCAAATTTGAAATTACGTGCGCTATGATTTTCATTTGTTCTAATCATTCTACTAGCAAGAGTAACGGCGATTTCTCTCCTCTTTAGAATTCGACCAAGGAGGCGAGCTGCTAAGAAACGACTGACTAAGTTTGAATTTAAGATGTCAGAATTAATCGTACAGATTTAAAAATTCAATTCAATTTTGATTCACGCTTATTCAAAATACAGTGAATTTTTATGATAAGAAAATAAACACATGGAGAGCATTATAAGTCATTTTATCTTCCACTGAGGGAAGAAGTGCGTAGTGGACAAAGGAGCAAAGCCAAGTTAGTGTTGGTCACTACCTCAATGCTGTTACAAAAATGAGGGGAAGTAGAATTTATAAAACAGGTTACAGAGTTCTACTAATCGAATTAGACTTGCAAGAGGAAAAAAGAATCAATAAAGTATGGAAGAAAAAGTTGTGAGGCAGTGCACTCTGGTTAAATGCAAAGCATTCTGGTAAAAAGTGATGAATTCCAGAATTCGTTCCACCAGTATATATTTTTTCTTGAATCCTGATTATGTTGCTGCTCGCTCGCTGCACTCGCTCCGCAGCAATTACAGTAAATTATTATGATTAATTTTTTACCCACAATTCGCTAAGTTTTCAGTGAATGCCGTGCGCAGAAGAATCTAAACAACGCGGCAACATGGCGGAGGACGAAGGAATGTGTAGTTCATGCTTCTTGACGACAAAATATATTTGTTTGACGTGCGGTAATTTCTTTTGTATGAGGTGCTCGGTTATGGAAAACGAAGAGGGCACTCCTGGATGGAAAGAAGGAATATCTGTGGCATATTGTGAGTCGTGCTTCAACGAAATGTTGAAAAAAAGGGGTCAAGTAAAGGCGAAGATAATTGACGGTTAATTGCTTCATTAACCTGCGTCTCCAGCTGTTACGAATCATATGTTGAATAAAATGTACTGAGTTTTCCTCGATTTGCACGTTGTCCACCATATTGGATAACAAGATTTCCGAGAGGAGTTTGGGAATGTTGATAGCGCATGGAGTGGAATTCGCCACCATTAAATTCGACGTCTGCATCAAGCACTGTAGCATTCGATAGAGTGTTATTGAGCTTTCGTGATTGTACGGAAAATCCATACCTGCTACCATGTACACTAGAAAAAAAAACATCTTTTTATTATCCTAATTCTCCTTAGCTGGTTATGTCCGAGATTCCTCAAGTCCGAAGCGATATGCGAACAATGCGAAAGACGAATGACTTGATTGGGAGCCTGTAGAAAAGCGGTCCCTTCACTCCCTCTTCCCCAATCCCTTCTCCTATTATCATATTTGAATAAATATTGCAACATAAATTAACGATCACGGGTACGATCTAAATTCTTCCACTCCTAGTCCACCACTGCAAAATTACAAAACTCTCTTCCATAAATATTTCCAGTACAGAAAGGACCCAGAACTGAAATGTTCAGGATTTTAATTTTAATTTTAGTGACCATAAATTAACTTAATCAGTTTAGGCGGGAAAGCGTTTGGCGCCAAGTTGCTCTCAGCGCGCGCGGGAACAAAAAAATTGAATTGAGAGCAAACGCGGCAATGGCGGGTAAAAAAATAAAACTTCTTTTTCAGTCATAAACAAGTCAAACTGAATTGAATCTGAAACACTGAAACAATATCCCATATGCAGTTGATCCGACCATAACGCGATGTCTAACAAGAAGTCTATTGTTCGTCTCAAGCCGGTGGATGAAGTGGTACAGGAATCAGGGGTGAATCGTTTCGCAGTTCAGTCGTTAATCAAGGGTGAGCCTTTTTAATGCAAAAGCTAAGTAGCCATAATTAAACCACACATAATATTAACGCTACTTAAAAGTTCAGAGTTTGCCAAACCTACCATCGAGTTTTAAAAGAACCGACTAGAGGTCCATGGCCCGGGTTAAATCACGCAATTTAAAGTACTCAAGAGTCTGACTTACCTCCAAGTGCGAAGCTCAGAAGATAAATCAAGGTTATGAGTACCATATTGGTGCTACCTAGATGCGGTCTCATTCTTCAGTGTCGCCTGCTACAGTGCATGCAGTAGTAATGATTTTGTGAATGCAAACGTGTTTGTGTTTTATAGACACTAATCAGTGCAACGAGACACCGGGAAGAAATTCGAGGAGATAGCATTCAAGTTGTCAGTACGTCTAAAAAGTCTGAAATATCAAGTACACGCTTGAACAAAAAGGTCTCAGAAGTGCAAGCTGAAATTCCCTGGGGGCATGAGTACATAGGAAGGAGGATATATAGCTACGCCTCCCATAAAATCAGTTACGTGATCTTTTTGCCTTATATTCTTAAGCAGACTGACCTATAGATAAACCCGATAGAACATAAGAGGACCGTAAGTAGCAAGTAAATATAAATTCCCTATGTTTCCCAGGCTCCAGGTTCTCATATGATTGTCAGCAGTCAGGATACCATCCTCTACGGGTGTATTACGAATTCACAAAATGACCAGCTTGATAGCCCATTTGGTTAGAGCGTTGCACCGGTATCGCAAGGTCATGGGTTTGATATTCCCGTTCAAGCCTGAATTTTGTTAAGGCCTCAGTCTTGACAACTGACTGCGTTACTTACACAACTGCGATACATACGCCGTATTATAATGTCCATTACATGTAAATGGTATATTTCAGGCCCGCCAGGGGTTTTGGGTATACGGTATCAGGAGCTCTTCAATTCAGGTATATTGTATTCGTTTAGTCACAATTCGGGTATAAAGTATCTTGTTTTTCCTGGATTTTAGGTATTCAGTATATAGACATGAATTAAATGTATATTTTTTAGTCGAAGTGGCTCTTGTAATTTTAGGTACTTAGTATCATGCGTTTTACAATTTTGAGGTATATTAGTATCTTTTGGGGATAAAATCGCTCATCCAGTACCCACCCCACCCCCCTTGATGGGCCTGACCTTTCATTGACTGTCAGTATCTGGAGCCCTTTCATTGACTATGGTTTGGTGAGAAACCAAATAGCTCTATGGTATTTGCCGGTAAACAGGCTTAAAGTATGAAGAGAATAATGAATATAGGATGTTCTAAGCCTTAAAAATTCCACGAGGAAAAAGACTAGAGTTAAGGAATTAGTTTTCCCACCTTTTTTAGTCAAACGCTGGCCAATCGCGGCTCTTAGTGACCCTTGACCTGTAGATAAGGCCATCTCGGTCGCGTAAAGTTCGACTTTTTCTGAATTTTCAATAAGTGACCAACCATTCTGACTGTTCTAGCAACGGGAATTATTTTGCTATACTCTCACGCCGTTGAGCAACATAAATAGTAAGCGTTAAATTAGAGAACTGTAATACAATATTTGCACGACGTTTTGCACGGCCAATCTTTGTCGCGACAGGCCGAAGTGGCAAGTCAAGATATAAAATTTATTTTGAAATGTTTTTTACTTTCATAAAAAGTCTTATATTGACTTATATTTAGGTAAAATTAAATAGGTATAAAGCTGAAAAGTAAACGTTTTGAAATACAAGTATTCTACCCTTCGAAATTTTCGCAACCGGACTGATATGCTTGACTTCTTACCCGAAGCATTATATGTCAATACCCAAAAGCATTCAATACTGCATTGACCTATGATGTATCGGGCGATAAAAAATGCCATATAGCTTGGCCCATTTGTGTAATGTTATCTGATAAAATTACAATGTCACGGAGAGCCAATTAATTAAATTAATTAAACCAAATGAACCAATCAGTGCTAACAAGCTCAAAGACTGGAGCAAGCAGTTACTTAATATAGTACTTGTAAAATACTGAATCTGGACAAGCTGTGAACGTGAGTTACACGTTTCAAGTCTTGTGAGTTTCTGGCAACCGATCGAACGCTGTATAAACAATCTTACACATAGAACACTATGCATCCTTTGTCCTCACAGCACTGTGCAGCTCCAGTCGGTTGATATTTAACCTCCTCAGGATCAGGAGTATGAACACCTTCAAAACAAATCCCACGATTCAATTCGGAGGCGTGGCATATTTTGTAGTCCCAAGTCCCCTTCCACCGAAATACTTTTGAACACAAATTGCATTTAAAGTTTGCTCCCTGCGAATTTTGGGATACTCTCCAAACGTTTTTCTCGGGGTGATAAAGAACACACTTTTTTGTTCCGTAATGAGGATCGTATTCCTTGTGACAACGAACACAATGAACAGTGTCAGCGGTAAACTTGCTCTTAGGAAGTAAAGTTGATAGTGCAGTGATAGTTTGCAGATCTTTGCTTTTCAAACTTCGTTTAAGAATCGAGTGAAGTTTGAGGGGATCAATTGTTTTTAATACGTTAGTTAAGCGATAGTATTCTCGTTCCATTTCTCCTTCAGAATGTCCATTCTTCAGTTTACAGCCGTCTTGACTACAATCCTCCTTATGTTTTAATAGAACATTAACATTCTGAAAAGTTAGATGGTGGTCTGGGTCCGAGCCACTTGAGCTTCTGTCCGATAGACCAGAAATGGAGACAATTTCTCCAGATGCAACTTCATCTGACGAAGACGACGAATCTAAAAATGTAACCCTTTTCTTTTTTGGATTGCCACCAAGTAGAAGTTCTTCAGATGATTTTTCACAGTTGACGTAACCTGCATTTCTAAAATGCGATGGGTCCGCTTTGAGGACCATAACCTTTTCCAATTTTTCTACGATGAACGGATCCGTATTTCTGAAGCCATTTTTCGCATTTCCCACTTTGTACCGTAAATGTTTGTTTTCATCCTCGCCTGATAGACGTGAAACTTCTTTACCTTGGACCAAGTTCGTGTTTCCATAGTAACGGTGACTATTGTTTTGATCCTCGTTTTTGTAGATGGGAAAATCGTATTCCTCATCATAATCACTTATCCCAGTCTCCTCGCAGATTTCGCAGGTCGAGCACGTGCTGCAAGTTGAACAGCTGCATTCTGAACCCGCGTCATCATCTGATGTGCGGTCATATTCACTCACTGACGTTAAATCCTCGTCATCTTTAATTTGCCCTCTGTCCATCTCTGTCCTAATATCCATAGCAAGCTTCTACACCAACCCGCTTTCTTGGCTATATATCTCTTAATTAAGAAGCAAAACACGAATCAAAAACAACACGTGTACGACTTAATTTTTACCGTCAAAAATGGACTCAAATGGACAAGCTAACCAGTAATAAGAATGATATCATTTTAAGAAATATTCAAAAACAAACAGAATCGCAAGTAACAACAGGGTACTCAAATTTGCCATTGATTGGTTGGTGGTTTTTATCATACATTGTGCCTCTAACTTTTTCATCTGTGGATCAAACCATGCAGTGTGAACATTCTTTGGAAAAAAGGCTACTGAACAGTGCTGTACTGTGGTACTGTTTGTTTTACTATACAGTGTAGTTCTTACTTTTTCATCTGTGGATCAAACCATGCAGTGTGAACATTCTTTGGAAAGCTACTGAACAGTGCTGTACTGTGGTATTGTTTGTTTTACCGTCAGTACACAGTGTGAATCTAACTTTAACTTTTTTTGTGGATCAAATCATGCGGTGTGAATATTCTTTAAAACCCTACTAAGTAGCAACACACTAATAATGTCTAAATTTATGTCATGAAAGCCTTAACGATTACAAATATCAGTGGTCTTTTATCCCCTTACGTAAGCTACTGTAGAACACTCTAGTTTGCATTGGGTTTACTGTAGCATGCACTGTAGGTTAAACATGGGCATCTGTGGATGGAATGATATTTTCCTTATACTTGCGGATTATTCGAACCCAATTGAGTACTGTCAGAGGTTCTCTTTGCCGGCATTACTATCGAATGTTTATCTGACCACAAAAACTGACCTTGCAAACTGAAAATCGTTTCTCTTAATATGTAATGAAGGTCTTCAAATATTTTCCATTCAAGTCGACTGCTACACCCGTGAAAGTGAAAGAGTGAGTAAAACTGAAAGACCCTAAAAGGTTACTAATAGTGTGTGAAGGATGCTCCGTGCAGTTTTCTTTCTAAATTCCTAGTTTCTTGATTTCAATCAGAAATTTAATCTGATATGGATATAGAGAATAGAATTTATTACAGGAAATATAGTGGTATACCGGGTGGTAGGAAATCGATAAAAATGATGTCACACGTGTGTACAAGATGATATGACATATGATCAGGTCTTCTCCAGAAGCTCCGAAAATCGCCGGATTGTCGTCAGGAACGCGCCGGCTACTCAAAGAATCAAGTAAGTTCCTATTTTTGATAAAAACAAATTCTTGAAAGTGGCAAGATAAAAATCAAATCAAATATACTGATATACTTGGGCCATGAAATTCACCTTTTAAAATAATTTCCGTTCTTAATTCGTGATATCATTTCTATTTAGTACCTCCCAAATGAATTTTTTCTCGGGGCAGCTCTTGGGCGACCTCCCTCCCATACTTGCGCCGAGTGAAAAAATAAACCCTGAAATAAACCCACTGCCGTCCTGGCTTTCATTTCCTCTCCTTCCATTTAAAATTTTCTAGCTAGAGGACCCTGATCATATGTGTGGTATCACTGGCGGGGTAGCGTTACTATCGATTTCTCACTACTCGGTACTCGGCATACCACGGAATTTTATACAATGGCCGTTTTTATACTTGGAGACGCATTATTCGTCTGGCCGAACTTGGGCAAACATTAGTAGTTCGTCTGGTTATGCGTCTCTAGAATGAAGACGGGCACAAGACGCATTATGCGTCTAGACGGACAACCCTTCGTTATCCGTCTTGAACGACGCATTACTAAAGGTTCTTCGTCTGGTCACATAATGCGTCCTCTAGTATAAAAACGTACAAGATAGCTTGGAGACACGAAATTTCTCTGCCCATGTTGGAGAATATTTCGCACGTTCGCTGCAATCAGCTGTGAAATATTTTTTGACACTCAAAGTGAAATTTCCAACCTCCGGGATGCCATGCAATACTCTATAACTCATTAGCAAAAACACGTGCAATCCAACTGCAGATAAGTGAAGAAAGTCAAGAAAGAGCTGGACGCAACTGTCTAAGATAAACCAGTTGTAAAAACAGATTCAAGCTTGGTATATCGGTTTGTATTCTATCTATTCGGCATAGAGTGGTGAGGCCTACTTTTTAAGCAGAAAATCAAGTTGACACTTGGAGCGCCAAAGTGACAGAATTATTCCATCTTCAAATAATAACAGAGTATATCGGTTTCTTTTCCAGTACCGCAGCTCGATGAGAGAGGCCGTTAAGATGTCACGACGATTTCTTAATTCTTAGCATAATTTATATGAGAGTCCTTGAGTTGTTTAACGATCTGTCTTTCCATGGCCGAACATATCTTGTTTGGGGGCTAAAGACCATCATGAAATTGTTTTAAGTTGCTAGGAACAGAAGTAATTCATTAATTAGAAAAACTCTTTAAGAATGTAATGTTAGATCAGAGCACGGGAAGGTTATATCAGCACAATCATTAAAATACAATATACTTTACTTAGTAGACAAACGGCGGCAGAAATTTCATCCAGTAGTTTCCTGGTATCAGCTTAGAAAAACCACAAGAAAAGTAAATCTACGTTGGAGCTTACAATGACTACAAAAGTAAACTTTTAAAACTAATTTCAACAGAAGCGATGTGCCGAGTTCCGAATTATGAATTTTAGAGTACCATAAATATTTTGGACCATACTTGTTATTTATAACCCTCACTTCATTCAAACTCTTGTATGAAGAGACGTCAGCGGCAATTAATTTCAGCACTTTTTAACCCGATCGGGCAATTATCCACCTATTAGCATTCTTTTGGTAAAAAATATAGCCGACAAAACACGGCCCATCGAGTACTTTTATAATGTTCAACTCTCTTTCCATCGGTCGAAAAATATAGGACCAGTTGCTAAGCAAAATAAGGTCAAACATGCCTTCCAGAAGCAAAAACAGAAAGTAAATAAAATCAGTCTAAACCAGTTCTGTTTAAGCGCTCATTACCTGAACGACCAAAACAATGACAAACCCTGTTACACTTCAGTGCCAACCAAAAAGTTCACAGATGGGGGTAGATTTTGGGTCGCCGAAAGTTTTTGTCTTCCCATGAATTGGCCATAAATGAGCTGTAAAGATATATTTTTCAACTAACTGTTGTTTCCTGAAACTCCATGAACTTTATCTTAGCTGATAACAATGCTTCAAAGAAGCGAGCCAAGCAGCTCGCATAAAACGTGTCACGAGAAGCGCTTTATGGAAATAATTCGACATACAGTTGCAATCGACCATAACTGACGTACGTCGAAACAGTGCACACTTCCATTCACAGTTGAAGCGACAACGTGTTGTACAGCATAAATTTCTTGAAAAAAAGAAATAGAATTCTATCTAAGTGTAATTACTGTCACCTTTAACTGTCGTGATTCATTCCTATGATCAACTGGGAAGTTCCACTGAACTACAACAACACTTGTTGAAGTCACTTGAACAACACAGTCGTGTGATCATGTCACTTTAACTGTGGCCGCAAATATTTCATGCTGAACTATACTATTCCCAAGCTTATCCCACAAAACCTCGGGATCCTGCAAGTTTTTTACCCATTAGATTTGTTGAATAATTCTTACCTCAGCTTCTCAATAGATGATTGCTGCGGTCCAAACACGTCTTAGCAACAAGTTGCATTGAAAATCTTCAATTTCTCTCCATTTCGATGTATTGGCCTGATCGAAACATCACGGTTACTCGCTTGCTGCAGACGACGAGAGCGAACGCCGTTGTTATCAGTTCAATGGGAAATGTAAGTTAAGATGAATAAGATGGATTCAATCCTTGAGATCCCGATTGAGTGTTGGCATATGTTGTCAGAGAAAACTAAATGAGTTTTTAAGCACAAAAACAGACGCAGCGAATGGTCATTGAACTATGACTAACAATACAGTCAAGGCACCTCAAAATTCACAACAAAAGAATCTAAGTGGGTTGCAGTGCTCTGATTGCCGCGGCCAGAGAAGGAATAAAAAAAGACAATTAACGTGGAACTGCAAATGCAAATGAGGAAATTTAATGATGTAAACTTAACTTGAACGGTTATTGAAATTCACTATGTTAAAAATGATTTTTATAATGAACGATTTATTCATGCTGATTCGATTTTTATATCATATCATTTGTTTAGCCCTCATTTCCAAATTGTAGTTACGGTTTTACGACGAAAATACTACCATTTCTAATTTCCATCACAAAGGTCCTTATATTTTGCTATGCTCGCGAAAAAATAAAACGTTCATTCTTTTGAAAATTCTATTGATACTGATTGAGGTCTAACTCCGTGAATGGTTTGAAATCTAACTTTATGAGTATTATATGACAGTCTTGCTATTCGGAGTGAAAACGCTGAGCTAACCCTTAACGAATGTTTTTCTTTTAGGGAGAGATATGTTTTTGCGCGATCATATTTTGCAACCAGTGGGTTCTTTGAATGGCACAGGCATTATTTCTTACCAGATTAAATTTTGAGTTTGGCCATACGATTGTAAAGCGGGGCAATCGGTATTCAATCTATACTTCCAAATATCGAGTAGTAGTAGTTCCGTTTAGTACTTAGAATACGTGGTCAAACCGAGCTGTTCAGAGGAATTTAGAAATTTGACATTACAAAATCTGCAAAAGCGTTTAACTCTCAATATTCAGAGTTCGCTCTTCACGGCATGTGAAAGTAAACAAACCTCTAAAATAACCAATAAACTAATTGAAGTATCCTTCAGTGATGATAAGACAATATACTCCCCACCAGCAATCTTCCATGCTAATTAGGCACTCAAACCCATTCCTGCGTGGTTTGATTGACTGGCGATTAAAGTCGGCTTTCTTTGCGGTGTAATTTGTTGTGGCAAACAACACGAGTCTTGAAGAGTCTGTCTTTCAAAAAAGGCAAATCACGATTCCCATTGATCTTCTTTCTTTTGTAACTGTTGTTCTTGTTGTTTGAGGCAACAACCTGTGAGACTGTTTAGGTTTTATCTCGTCCTAGCATGCAGAGAATATAAGTTAAAATGGAGTACTGTGGGCAATTTTTTTTTTCAAGTCAGCAAAACGGCGAGATAATGCTGTAACTTGAGTGCGTTTCTCGGAAAACCCTATAACCTAGCTGTATATAAGTGTAATATTTCAACATACCAGAAGAAGAAGAAGAATTAAGAAGAAGAAGAAGAAGAAGAAAGTCTAGCCTTTTAGCAAAGTATGATTTCCAGAACCTTCTTGAGACCGAAATTCAGTGTCTAATTTACTGTACGAGAAATCGGCCCGAAAAGTTTCGGATCTTCCGGAAAACGCAAGCCGGATAGAACCCCGAGGGGGGAGGGGTGGTGGTACTCCTTTATATGAGCTATACAGGTATGGGCGGCCCAAAGGGTATGGTTTTACAGCCGTTGTGGTCATAAATTGGGTATCGATTTTAGCCGTTTTGCCGCCATTTTGGTACTACATAGGTATCGATTTTTGCACTCGCGTTATACTGTAGAATTCTGAGCTCGAAACTTTGCACAAGCGGTCTTGTAGCTCGGCTAACAAAAGCGGATAAACATTGACTTTAACTCTGGTCTAAACTAGGGAAATAATTATAAGGTAGTTCTGAAACAGAGTATTTGTTTTGTTTAAGGGTCAGGTAATAAATATGGTATCAAATTTTTGGTCAGGTCATAAATAGGGTGAGGACAATAGCAGACTTTGGTCAAACGGATAGGGTAAGGGTTTTGGAAAGTGGGCCACACACCCCTACCCAATTTTTCTGGAAACTTGCCCCCCCTCCCCCCCCGGCATAGAACCAGTGTTGAAGAAGCCAATAATCTGGGAATTCCGTGAGACTGAGTTGCCGGGCCTGCTGCTGATTTAGCAACTTCAACAGCACTTTTAAATTTAAGTCTATGCATGACACACTACTACAGGAGAACGACTGCTTTTTGTTTGTTTGTTTGCTTTTGTTTTTTTCCTCTTTCAAAATATAAATGGTGAAATAAATGATTTCTTTGTCTATCTGTTTATTTTAGATCTTTTGCCTGCGGGCATTGCACTAGTACTATAGTGCCCATAATAACCCGATCAGTAGCTTTCCAAAGAATAAACACAATGCACAGTTTGAAAAGTTGGTACCACAGTGTAAAGTAAACATGCAAGCAGTACCACAGCAAAGTACATTCGCTTTCCAAACCGAATGGTCACTCTCACGAGCCCCTGTCAGTCACACTGCATTATTTTCCACGGGTGAAAAGTAGGAACCACACTGTATAGTAAAACAAACAGCACCACAGTACAGTACTGTTCAGTAGCTTTACAAAGAATGGTCACACTGCATGGTTTGATCCACAGATGAAAAAGTTAGAACCACACTGTATCGTAAAACAAACAGTACCACAGTACAGTACTGTTCAGTAGCTTTACAAAGAATGGTCACACTGCATGGTTTGATCCACAGATGAAAAAGTTAGAACCACACTGTATAGTAAAACAAACAGTACCACAGTACAGTACTGTTTAGTAGCTTTACAAAGAATGGTCACACTGCATGGTTTGATCCACAGATGAAAAAGTTAGAACCACACTGTATAGTAAAACAAACAGTACCACAGTACAGTACTGTTCAGTAGCTTTACAAAGAATGGTCACACTGCATGGTTTGATCCACAGATGAAAAAGTTAGAACCACATTGTATAGTAAAACAGTACCAAAGTACAGTACTGTTCAGTAGCTTTACCAAGAATGGTCACACTGCATGGTTTGATCCACAGATGAAAAAGTTAGAACCACATTGTATAGTAAAACAGTACCAAAGTACAGTACTGTTCAGTAGCTTTACAAAGAATGGTCACACTGCATGGTTTGATCCACAGATGAAAAAGTTAGAACCACATTGTATAGTAAAACAGTACCAAAGTACAGTACTGTTCAGTAGCTTTACAAAGAATGGTCACATTGTATGGTTTGATCCACAGATGAAAAAGTTAGAACCACATTGTATAGTAAAACAGTACCAAAGTACAGTACTGTTCAGTAGCTTTACCAAGAATGGTCACACTGCATGGTTTGATCCACAGATGAAAAAGTTAGAACCACATTGTATAGTAAAACAGTACCAAAGTACAGTACTGTTCAGTAGCTTTACAAAGAATGGTCACATTGTATGGTTTGATCCACAGATGAAAAAGTTAGAACCACACTGTATAGTAAACCAAACAGTACCACAGTACAGTACTGTTCAGTAGCTTTACCAAGAATGGTCACACTGTGTGGTTTGATCCACAAATGAAAAAGTTAGGACCACGCTGTACAGTAAAACTGACAAACAGTACCACAGTACAGTACGGTTCAGTCGCTTTACTAAGAATGGTCACACCGCATGGTTTGATCCACAGATGAAAAACTGTCACTTTTTCAGATGAAAACGTAAGAACCACACTGTATAAGTAAATGAAACAGCACTACAGGACAGTATTGATCAGTAGCTTTCCAAAAAATGGCTATATTGCATGATCGGATCCACAGATGAAAAAGGTTGGAACCATACTATGTGTAAAACAAACAGTACTGACTACAGTACAGTTCTGTCCTGTACCACAGTACAGTACTGATCAGTAGATCCACAGATTACAAAGTTAGAGCCACAGTGTATAGTTAAGATTCAAGTCTGGACCCCTTGTGCTTAAGGAGTTCCCGATTACCAAAAAGAGTCATTTTGTCCTGCATCAGTACTTGGAGTAAAATTCGCCAGTATCCTCTCTACCAAGATGCGGCTTGTCTGATATTGACCATTTAGGATTTTGAGAACAAGGCTTCGGTTCGAATCTGTACTTGCCGATAAAACCTTTGTAATCAAATATTGGAGAATGTCGACACAACGAAGAAAATGGCGTTATCTTTGATATGTCATAGCTTACGTTTTCATAGTTTCCTTTACGAAGAACCTGTGAGACCAACCAGAATTGTCGCATTGCCCGTGGATATGAGCCGTGAAGACTTAAGTGATGCAGACACACATCCTTTCGGAAAAATACCTGGTCCTTACCAGCGCTTTTGTGAACGATTCGTTGGTTGTCCATGAAGTAAGTGACATTTTTCGAGCTGTTATTTATCCACATGGCCACAGCTTGGTCCCCGTATGGCAGGCATGGAAGAGAATTGTTCCTTTTCTCCAAAAACTCTTCAATCAGGTCTGAAGTTAGCAAAAGCCACGCCTCATCCACGCGGACAATTTTTGGTTTGCAGTGGACGAAGCCCCAGTACAGAGCTTCCTTTGGACGAAAGGTTAACTCATAAAGCAAATGATCAAGACAGAGAAAATGATCGTCATCGATTCGCAAGAAAAAATCGAGTTTGTGTCGTTTGGTCGCCCATTCCATCGTCTGCAACAGTCGCTCTGCAAATGCAAAATTGTCTAAAAAAAGAGTAAGAAAGTCAGTAAACACTTAGTCACCCGTACCTCCCGAGGAGCCGGTGATGTGCTCCTGCCAGTACTTATAACAAAAGGGGGCTTAAAAAGACCCCACCTTTACCATTCTAAACGCAAAGATTGAAATGACGACGTTGACAAGGAAGGCACCAAACAATTAACAATTTTTGGACGATGTTAAGCAAAATATTGCGATTTGTCAGCGGCGAGCAGGTAAATTATTTGCCGAGAAGCTGTCAACTCATCTTTCGATGAAAGAAGGCTGCTGTCCTCTATGTTGCAGGTACTCTCTAAATACATTGAGGGCATTGTCGCTTTCTTGGTGTCATCACTCTGTTTGTGATCAATTTAGGCTTTGATTTTGCTCTCTAAAAGATCAGGGAAGCGATCTCCCACTCTTATAATTTCTCAAAGGCGGGGTATAACTGCGCACGCACAGAGTATTATTTGCAGCAAAACCCTGCTGGGCCGCAATACGCGTGAGCAGACCATTATTTGCCTACAATTGTTTGCAGGCCACTTTGTTACCTCTAAGCCAATGAAAACGATTGAAAAAATGCATCGTTTATGAACGACACAAACTTGCTCGTAGTAAAATTCTGTACATGCATGGTAGGTTATTTTGCTGTGCTGAGACAACTGCGTGAAATGGCCATCTTTCAGCTTTTCTGGGAGATGCAAGTTTTATTAATACGGCGATTGCGTCTGATAAACCATGTTTCGTGTGAACCGTAACAGTTTGTGTCAATCTTGTCGGTGATTGTGGTAATTTAGTTTGCTAAGACTGTTGTGTAGAGTATTGCTACTTTCACCCGACCAGCCAAATTTAGCCCGGCCACCAAAATAATAATCCAAAGAAGTGCGAAAATTGTAGAGGCTTATAGTTCTCCGTAAAGGTAGACGGGAAACGAAGCTCAGTTTACGACCCTTGGTTAGGAAAGAGACAGACGTATGTTAATCCTCCATAATTTGCGCTAAATAAAGAAGTTAGTTTCCAAAGAAACTGGGCTGCGTCGGTGGGAAATTGAAACACACAAAAACTAGCCTTTCATGAAAGAGTTGACAAAGTAAACTCTACCACTGACTAAAGATTTAAAAAAAGTTGTGACAGGCCTACACGACTCCCGCTGTTCGCAAGTGTAGTTTCTTTGCCTTTAGAGTTTGGATCTCACGAGTATGTCTTTGAGCAATTTTCCTCTTTTGTACGATATGATGGGAGGCTCTTTGTATATCTCACTCAGTAAAGGTTGATCCTGTATTAAATGTCATTTGCTCAATAAGATTTTCTTTACTGAGATGAGGCACCGCAGAGTGGTATTGTGTGACAAAAGGAAGAATATTCTATTGTGCGTTCTTTTTAAGGGGAACTCACAGTTGACATTTCAAGCACTCCCCTTCGTCGCTCTGGTGAAACGCGAACGCGGTACGCGTCAACTCCCCTTAATTTATTCTATATATTATTTTTTGTTTCAGTCGACGGGTGTCGACTAAATACTCCAGTTCTCTTTTTCCCTAGTTTAACGATACAACTTACCTTCTAGCGACAGGAACGTCATATCCTTATGTTCTTGGCTTTCTTTTAAAAGAGCCATCTTTGTTTCATTTTGTAAGCCTGCGTTATCAGTGAAAAATATACATCGGACGGCGGCCGTCTTTTGTTGACATTCAGTGAACCACGTTTCTCTGATCGCATCTCGTCTGGCCTTGCGCAAACCGTGCGTTAAGACGGCTACGAACAAAAGCAGTTTCTTTTCTCCTTGTTGCTGGTCCAAAACATGCGTGTTTTCCTCAGAAGAACTCACATAAAGCGCCTGTTGAACCGCCGTTTGGGTGGTTTTAAAAAGCGAGGATTTGCTGGAAATGATTGTGATCAGTAAGCCCTCAAGCACTACAAGACCGCAAAATAACGCGAAAACAGCAAAGCGAGAAACCGGCATCTAAGACTCGATGTCTTACAACTCTAACACTGGACTGCAAATACAACCGACTTCGTTAACGGCCAACTGCAGTGCGTTCCGGACAAAATTTCCATCGATTTAAAACATTTTTTACGTTTTCCATTGGTTGCTAGGAGCTTGACCGATTCAATAGCCCTCGAACTTGAATTTAGAAATCAACTGAGAACATGGAAGAAAGAGGACAGGCGTAACCTTAAAATCTACAAATGCTCTAACATTTTCGTTCGAGGAAGGGAAAATGTGAAATTGTGTTCTGTGCTAGTATAGACAGAATGATTTGAAATTAAGAATTTGGACACAGAAGATGACTTTCGTTTCTAGAAAATCAATAACTCAAATTGTGTCGCCAGTAGCTTTGAAGGTGATGTCAAAGCCATGTCTGTACAGGCTCATATAAACAGAAAATATAATACATACATAGCTTTTAAAACGTTGGAAATGCTCCGTAGTTCCTAGCTTCCTGCGCTGACCTTCTTTGAACTTCGTAACGCATTCCACCCCCTTCCTTGGGGAAGGATTGTGCGAAGAATTGTCGCGAAAGTTAACCACGCAAAATTTTTAATACCCTGCGATTATGACGCGCCATAGCGGACAAAACTACTTGTGCCAATTTAAATAGAACTTGTGCGCTCCACATCTACAACTTGTTTTCTGCATGTACAACTTGTTGTTGCATACATCTAACTTTTAGCCAACTTGTCGAAACCGTTTGAACTTGCGTATATATTATAACTCATTTTAAAAATACATGAAATTAGTACCGAATATACAACTTTTCTGACATATACATAAAACTTATTATCGATTGAAAAGTTTTGCTTATCGATTGATCGCACAAACAATCATTCTTTGCGCACGAAGGAAGGCTGCGAAGTACCCGGCAGGTGTTAGAAGAGATTGTTCAGGTGTTAAGGGCATCAGATTCCCTTGATTCGCGTGAATCAAGCGTTGGCACCAATACAACATTACCAGCGCGAACAAATTCGTCGATTACATCAGTATCACAAGCGGTAGCAAGACGTTTTCCATCTGTTGGTAGCACAGTAACCTGAACGGCTAAAGTGTGCCTCGTTCTGTGAAATCAAGGAAACGACGAAAGGACTCGAATTGCTGTAGGGAATCGGTCTTTTTCCTGAAAGATGCTTTGCTGCTACCAAGCCCTAGAATAATAAGAAGAATAATAATAAGAATAAGAATAAGAATAATAATAACGAGGGATTTATATAACGCTTTTATCCAAGGCCAAAGCGCTTTACAACACTTTTTGTGGGGTACTTTGCCCGAGACTGCTTATTAAAATCATTATTAGAATCATCAAAATTCCTCATGGAAAATTAAGAGAAACCCTTCAGCTGGAAGAGTATGCTTCTTCTGCAGTGGAGTTAGGATATGAATGGTCAGAGAGAAAACTGTGAAGCGCCCTGGAGGCGGTGTATAAAAGTGAACTTGATGGTCTGCCAGCGCCATTGTGAGTGTTCTATCTTGAAATAATTATAGCGGAGCTCCACAGCGGCTCGAAGAGCCGCAGAGCGGAGCCCCATAACTACCGTGCGAGGATAGAAATTGAGAAAACCATGTGTTTGAGTTTTCATGGTCATCGTGGCTAGCGGCATGGCTCGCGGGCGCGTGCGCCCAGCGACGACGACGAACGACGACGTTCCCCAACATGGCGGCCATAGTCATCCGGGATATTTAGAAGGTCTTAAACCGAAACGAGGCTTTGTTTTTCGCGCGCTTTTCGCGGCTTGCCGCGGCTACACAACCTACAGCCAGCAGTCTACAGCAGTCTACAATGTTTTGCTGAAGAAACGGATTATTCATAGCGGTTTTGGAGGAAAAATTTTCTTCCCACAAGTTTTCAAGCGTTTTTGGAGGGACATAAGCATAAAGCTGAGTTCGGTAAGATTTCCGCACAGGTCCCTACTTCATTATGCATGCTGAAGCTCTCTTGTGTTCGAAGAACGAAATAGTATAGTTACAGAATGCATAATGAAGTAGGGACTTGTACGCCGGGAAATCTTACCCTGAGTTCTTCTTACAAGTTTTCAAGTATTTTTGGAGGGACATAAGCATAAAGCTGAGTGTCTATTTTTCATTTGTTAAAGAGCTGCCTAGCTGCTTTTGGTGTTGCTTTAAAACTATTATAATTTTGCTGACCAGGTAATGGTTCTTCCGTTGAGTCGCGAGCTAGATGTTTTTTTTTTACGATTTATTTCAGCTATCGAATCTTCTTTAAGTAGTTGCGTACACCAGGCGTATTTAATAACTTTAGTGACAGCATTTTCAATGTGTGAGGGTCTGTGTGAGGAGCTCCGCTTTTAGGCTTGCCTAAATCTATTTAAGGTGAAATCGATCTATAGACCATGGTCCCAAAAGGAAAAGCCCATTTAACCTCTGAGCTCTTTTATCTTTAGTGAATATTGGCCACGACCTCGGGCCAATATTCCCCAGTACGGCCCGAGCAAGCTCGGTTAGTAAATTGTTTATTGTATGGCACTCTATTTCTGATAGTAAATGTTCGTCTTCTTCATCCATCTTTGAAATTTCGGAAAAATTTCAATCTTTTTAGCTTCTTCTGGTAGTTTCACTGTGAAGAATGACAATATTCACAGTTTTTTTCCGCTGTTTTGTTGCAAATTTTGAATTTGCCGGCTTCGCTCCAAAACAAAAATACACGGGTTGGACCGTTTTGATGGAATTGGTCCGTACTGCAAAATCCTGACCGAGAAAGAACCAATCAGAGCACAGGGATTTGTTTAAGACTGACTTTGCCATATAACAATAAACGTTATTTTACGGATTTCACTAGTCTACCAAATTACCAATGTCACTTCAATATTTGCTTCAACATGTCTCATAGCCATAACCTTTCCTCGGGCGTTTCCCAACCAGGAAACGTTTTCTTCTTCTTTTGAGGCTGTTCTGACTTCTAAAACTAAGTCATTTAACTGTGTTCAAATATAATTATACGTTGGCAGACTGTGTTCTTACCTTGATATTGTTTTTGCAGCAGATGTGAAAATCTCACTTTCTCCATGCAGTTGCTCAATGATGCATCATGTTTCCAAATAAAATTTTGGGAAAACAGGTGCATGTTTCGCATTTGCAATTTGTGTTGTCCGGAACAAGTGTGCTTTACATTGTAAATGTAGCCAATAATTACTGCTAGTATACTCAAATCAGGAAGACAGTTGTACAGACCTTCAATCATTAGCTGCAAGAGTGTTTGGCATCTCTCTGAAGACAAACCATGGTGATTCCACTGCAAAACAAATTCCTCAATGTTTCAGCTGATCCTTGGTTGGTAAACACAGTGCAGTGCAAACAGATGTGGTTCATTAAGTGGGTCAAGCAAGCCAAAGCTTTCTAAGTGAGTGAATATGTTTCTGTATGGTGTGACAATGTACCTCATGACATCAACCCATAGACGTTCGATACGTTGGTTATGTACCAACAGGCCTGTTAACACATGGGGCCCTTCAACACCGTGAGCATTTAACATCAAACGAGCCACTTCAATGTTCTCTGTGCTACGCTCGCATCGCATTCTTGTTGGAAGGCCAAATGTTCTAACTGCTCCACGAAACAACTGCAGAACAGTTTCAGCTTTGTTATTGGTTCTTTCATCTATCTTACCATAAGGTATTTGGCTTCGTTACATAGTAAACTCGCCTCTGTACTGTTCTAAAACGACGCAAAACACGGCTGACCGGATAGACTCTGAAAATAGACTCCCTTACTGTTTCTTTTTATTTATATACCCACGGGATCCGTATCACTAAAAAGTGGTCTTCTAAAGAGCCGTGCACGTTAAACCTAGCACTTAAAAGCTAAGACTTATAAATTACAGACATCGTTAAAAAAATCCTATAATCAGGGCTAAACTAAGTTAAGAAATTACTAATGAACAGTAGCGTAGAAATATCCAAAATAACTGATCACCACCAGTCCACACCCTGAGGCACAAACTCTTAGCCAAATATGAATTGCCACGGGTAGGGAAGGCAATAGTGGTGAAACGCTTCACGTATGCAAGGGGCCCCCTGTACAAAATCCACGCCTCTCCACCTCCCCCCTCCCAAAAAAAAATCCTCCATGAAATATGCGATTTATATACCAGTATTTCTTTTATGGACCCATCATTAGCACACGAACTAAATGAAAAGTTATTTCTCAGATGGGACTACTTCTGCCCTTAAAAGTAGACTTTACAAAACGTATTGTTTTTGTTTTGTTTTTTTGGAGCCTTTTGAAGCGTCTCAGTAAAATAAATTAATAAAATTAACCCTTTGCGTACCTAGTGGCCATATGTGGCCACTTAAATACAGTCCCCATTCGGGCGGCCTTAAAAGAGGGATTTGACGGTCTGGAAACTAAGACTACATTTTAGTGTAAATTACATGAACTGCTTTATCAATTTTTGAAAGTTCTGTTTGGTATCCAGTCACGGAACGTGAAATGAAGGCCTGGATTAGCCTGTATTTAAATATGGGGTTGGTTACTAAACCAAACCTTAATTGTTACTGGAGTACTGTTCCTGTCCTAAGTTCTCCTTTCTTCCCATCTTTGATGTCCCGGACTCAATTCTTCCGTAGCTCTGTTTGAAGAGTTAGAAGAAAGGAAAACCCTTGCATGTGGCACAGTTCGGTCCAACAGGGTAGCCTTGCCAAGAGAGATTTGCAGTGTGAAGGAAATGGCAGTGAAAGATCTTAAAAGAGGAGAGTGTACAGACAAAAGGGAAATTTGACTTGCGTGACATGGCGTGACAGAAAGACAGTTAGTGTGTTAGCTACCCTTCCCGCTAGAACAACAGACTCGAGCCCGGTTCAGCGATCAGTAAAAGTAAATGGGAAGTGGGAGAAGAAGCAATTTACTAGGCCAGGTGTAATTGACCTCTACAACACCTATATGGGTGGTGTAGATGTGTCTGACCAGTATACTGTTGCATATGCCAGACTTATGAAGGCGTCAGTCTGGTATTATAAAATATTTTTTTATATGATTGAGGTGTGTGTATCAAATGCACACATTCTCCACACTAAATCTCAGTATCATGCCAGTCTAAAACCCATGGAAAAACTGTTTGCATCTTTTGCAAATTTCATTATGTTTTCAATTTTTACTTCACGAAAGGCAATTCTTAATCAGTATTATCTAAAACAAGCACTATCACCCTAATTGACATTTCTTACCTTTAGAAACAATATTGAAAGGTGATAATAATTTCCAGTGAGAAACCAAAAGTTAGAATTTTTGTTTAAATCTGGTGATTTCAAAGTTTCTCTAAAAAGTTGCATAATTATGCAAATTATGCTTATTGTGACGTCACCATTTTGACATGTGTCATAATTTCAATGATTGATGTGAAAGTATTTTTAATACACTTCACAAATATATATAGTTTCACAGGGTTTTCTTGTAAAGAACAGGCTTGACAAGCATTCTTGTAAACTATACTCATTTTTGTAAGAAATAAATACCACCCCCCTGGGTATACAAAGGGTTAAGTAAATTGTATCTGCACAAGTGACCCAAAGGAAAAGTAAAATTCACTATACTTACCGAAGATTGCATTTTCACCGTGGCACTGTAAGAGAGTTAAGAAATGCCTAGAAGACCTTATCCCCTTGTTTATATTTTGCAGCCCTGTCACGCAACCCCCCCCCCCCCCGAAAAAAACAAACAAACAAACGGAGCGGCAGTTTCCCGCTTGTTTTTAATTTATTCTGCAGTCTTCTACAGTGGCGAGTGCGATTCCTGCATTTAGTCTGCACAGCGGTTTTCGCACCGACCTCTTTCTCGAGTCTTCGTCACAATATTCAGTCCAAGAAAAGAGTTAAAAAAGAGTAGCCACTCGCTGCATTGTTTCAATTGATCAGCTGGAATGTAAGTCGATAAATTCTTTGTCTAAATTGTTTACCAGTGTTTTATTCAGCTTTGTTTCATAGTAACTGTTTGATATTAACTGCGGTTGAAGTGCTATCTTTATCTTCCAATCACAGGTCGGTGCAATTCCTGTATTTAGCTGCTAGTGGAATGGAAACTATCACCATGGAAATTTAGAATCAGTCGTGCCTACTCTGAGAATATTTTATTAATGTAGATAAGTGATTGGACAATTTTCGTAAAATGCAATTCCCTGTTAATGCATTTTTTTTTTCGGACAAATCGCGAAATTAAGTTCCCCCGAAATATGCCCGTTCCATTCTCGCGAAATTAAGTTCCCGCGAAAATAAGAAACAATAAAGTTGTTCCCTAGAGGTAGCTTCAAACTGACTCATTACACATTCCGCCTTCAAAATTGTGATGATTTTATTATTCACTTGCTTTTCTGATGTTCTTTTTTGCATTTTATTTCCAACAAAGGGACCATCAATATCAAATAGCTTATTTTAACTATTTCGAACACAAATGGCTAAAACCAATACCATTTCCAAACCAAAAATGGGTAAAACATCATACAGTTTGGAGCTCATACAATTCTCGCCTGTGGATGCATCAGAAATACAACTTCGTGACAATATATAACCAAGTACCTACAGTTTAATATATACAAAATTTAAAAATTTCAGTTTACATAAAAATTCTCTGAACTAAACAAACACTACTTATGAAATGGTCAGCAACCTTATGGATAAAAAGAAGTAATGCATTTGAAGTATCATCAAAAGTTAAAAACGTAATTTTTCTTAGTATAACAGGCCTATTACATGTCTATTGTATTCTGTAGTCATATTGTTCCTTAAATGTTGTGGTTGATTTTTAAGTTTTGAGTCTTCTGCTTTTTAAAATTCGGAAATTAACGACGCTCGCTAATTTCAGATTTAGCAGCCTTTTCCTGTCGCTGCTTTTTTTTAGATTTAAACTGCATATGAAAAAAAAACTGGTTTGATATACCGTATGGTAGTTTGTTACTAGAGAAAAAGGTTTGATTATCACGCACGCAAAGGGTGTTTAGAGACGAAAGAAGTACTTTTGAAAACAAATGTAATAAACTTTGAGAGTTCTAGTATTTATTTTTTTCTCAAGCATCTGAGAGCGTTCGGAATCCTAAATCCTCGAATTTGATTGGCTAATCATGCGCGCGTGCCCGTTCCACCTTTTTGCGATACGGCCCACGGGCTGGATTTTTCCCCGCTGTAGCAATTTCCTATCTCTTTTCTTACTTTAAAAGCAAGACATTCAAAAAAAGAAAAAAACAAGTTATTTACAAGGCTAAGTCGGTCCGTATAGGAAAAAAACTGTGCCGTTGTTCTTTACTCAAGACCTCGGGCACAGCTTTTTCCTATACGGACCTTCCGCCCGGTAAGTAACATATGTGTATTGTCCTTAGCATAGGAATGTCAAACATTATTTTAAAAAATAAACCTCGGATCACTTTGGTGTAGCTTGTTTAGTATCTATCATTTCTGTTATTTCTTGCTAAAAAGGGAAATTACCTTTGAGATCGTTACTTTCAGAGGGTCGTAATTTTAGAGGGAGGGGGGGGGGGGGGGTTGTCTGTCCTTCAAAATGGAGGACAGTACATGTACCTTATTACATGTGCAGGAGTTTCTTTTCTGTTAATTGCCCACCTCTCCTCCCCCCCCCCCACCTCCTCAAAAATAAAATGGTCCACTCCTTATGACCGCTTCCCAGCCTAACTATAGTAACGCAACATCCGTGACTATATAAGGTCACGACATCCATAGCATGGAACATTGGCCTCGCTCTTTTTTACGTTTTTATTTACCTATCTTCGATCAATAAGAACGCAAAAGAGAACTTGGCAATATGAAGATATCTTGACCTCACGCTTGGTCAATAACGCTTTTTCATATTATCATATTTCACTCAGAGACCCAATTCCCTGACTTTTAATGACGTAAACAAATTGTTTTCCGCGCAGGCAATATTTTCTACATCTCCGTTGCATTTGACATTTGTCAACGTTTCGAGCGGAAACATCGAACGAGAAGTAAATAACTTACTTCCACAAACCTAAAGACAAATCTCTTGTCAAAGCAGGAATAAATAAGATCTTACTCTATAAGCTAAAAAACTCAATAAAACCAAACAATTCTAGAAGGATACACACCTTGGTTCACTCCAGTTTTTCTTTTCTTTTTTTTAATTCTTTTTTGGTGTACCTACTGATCTTGGACCCTAAAATTCTTAAAAAACAGCATTTATAAAGGAAACTGTGAGAACTAGTAAGGCAAGGATTAAAAAGGGTGGGACTTTACCTATGTCAGCTGAGCCATGAGTGACTTTTTATACAAGCAGTTTTTAATGCTCCGAAACTTTCAGTTTATGTTCGGTGTGAAAAAAAAAACTGAGAATATTTGTTTGTTTTGTACTATTGTTTTCGTGGTCAGCATTCTTCAAATGGTTTTAGTGATTTTTTTGTTTACATCACTTAATTGATGCGTTTAATTTTTACACCGAACATAAGCCAAACGTCCTTGAATATCGACACGTTAACTCTTATGTTGCACTTTGCGTTGTAGTCAATGATTAGCTAAGCACACAAATAATCTCCCTACAACCGGCAATAGCTTGCAGTTCAACATTATCCTTGGTTTAAATTTTATGCCCTTTGTTCTAAACACAATATCATACATAACCACCCCCCCCCCCAAAAAAAAAAAAAAAGAAAAAGAAAATTTGAACCAAAGTTAAAACTGCACCACCATAAACATGAGGAAACAATGCGTTTGCTGGGATACCATTTATGAGGTATTGTGGCTGACCTACTACAACCTGACGTCAAAGCCGTGTTTGCACTGTCAGCACATACGGAAATGGGCCCAATCAGAGCGCGTATGTCAGCACTGTTGGCAGAGTTGCACCTGTCCTTTCTTGTACTTCCTGCATGGACATAAGCGTGATGTAGTTGGACTCGTTCCCGTGCAACTGTACATGAGGGTCTGGGTCTGCAGAATACATGTTGGCGGCTCCTTGCGGAAGCCTGGGGCGATCAGAGATGACACTTGCTCTAGTCGACTTGAATTACACGGAAAGCCATTCCTGACACAGAAATAAGTCACATAAGCATTGCATCAAGAAGTTGAAAACTGTATTCGATAGTTCCACATATTACTGGCTGGTTCGACAAGCGGGCAAAATGAGGTGAATCCCGACTCCTGATTGGCTACCCGTCAGCTCGGGATTTCCTGCGTTATCCCGCGGAAAAAAAAAAACAACTTACCATGTAATAAATCCTGTATTGACCACGCTTTTTTGGTCAAAATGGCTGCATATTGGCCTAGCTCTTTTTTGCGTTTTGGCCAACATGCAGCCATCTCGACCTTTACAAAATATCCCGAGTGGTAGTGAATCATGTACGCCTTAACAAAATAACCCGAGATCTCCTCGGGGGTTGGGGGGGGGGGGGTAATCAGAAGATCTCGGGATATTTTGTAAAGGCTTACAATATTCACTACCCCTCGAGATATGTTGTAAATGCTCACATAATTAACTACCCGATTTAAACCTGCCCAAATGTAAATTACCTGCCGGCCAAAGATCATTTGCTTTCCGGGCGACAAAACTGTATAATGAATTGCCATCTACTATCAAACAAGCCAATCATGTAAAATTATTCAAAAAAACGTTTGTATCATCACCTTTGTACATAGATTTCTTAATGGTTATTGCATGTATATAGATTACTAAATTTTATAACTTTTTAGCGTTTTATATTTATCTAATTAACCAGCTTGACTTAATTAATCTTATATTCTTTTTTATAGATTTTCTCTCTCTCTTTTAAATTATGGCAGGGAAGGGAAGGGAAGGGAAGGGAACCGTAATTAAGTATGTGCGTATGTGCGTTATGTACGTATGTATGTCTGTCTGTCTATCTGTATGTATGTATGTCTGTCTGTATGTCTGTCTGTATGTTTGTCTGTACGTCTGCCTGTCTGTCTGTATGTATGTATGTGTGTGTGTGTGTGTGTCTGTCTGTCTGTATGTATATGTGTAAGCTTGGTCAATAACGCGAATTTCTTGATCGAACATAAACAGATCAAATGCTATAGAGCTAAAAAACAAAATCAGTTCCTACGGACCAAAATTCAGTTAAAGTTTTTTGCCATGCAGTCTCCCTCACAGTCGTTGCTTGGCTAGTCATGCAACGCTTCTCCCAAGTTGCGTGAGAAGCCAGACAGCAGCTGCAAAGGGGACTATTTTCCACGGAGCTGGGGTCAATTCCTGAATAAACTACGACGGCCATGAAGTAAAATCTAAACAGCAAAGAGAAAACTGAAAAGGCTGGCTAAATTTTGGAACAATCAATCAACCAAGCGTTAGAAAATGGAAAACCTGAGAAAACAAACAAAAAAGGAGCATAAGATGAACCTGGGGGGCGCATACTATTAATAGCACCCCCCTCCCCAAAGGTAAGTTAGGCTAGTTCAGAGCAAGTGAACTTACATGGTTAGCAAGGTTTGAGTGTTGATTAACTTGAAGAATTCTGGTTCGCAAACCATCCCTGAGGAAAAAAAGCACAGTAAGTACGGCTTAACCTCAGTGACAAGACGATTACAACAAAAAAACATTTTTACAGTCGGGGTGCCAGGGACGTGGATAAAAGCCGGGAGCCGGGAAAATTACCCGGCTGCGAGCGTGATTTTTCCGGCTGTAAAGGCGAGTAGCCACCTCAAAAAGGACTTACTCTCTCTCCTAAATGTTTCCAGGGGAATTTCAGCAATTTATTCATGTACTCGCACCATTGTTTCTCTTTTACTTCAACTGAACGTCACACTCCATTTGGCCGAACGATTGCATTGAGTTTCTGTTTGCAGGCTCTACCTGTTGTGTCAGCGGTATTTTTAACTTATGTAAACAAACTAATGAATGCGAAATCGCGAATTCACTGGGAAAAATTCCAAAGGGGATCAATTTTGCACCCAAAATGAAGGAGAGCACGTTTCCGAGAGTCTAGATTTCGAAATTTTCCGGGGGAGCATGCCCCTGGACCCCCCTAAAGGGCATGATAAAATGAGCCTCCGGCGCATCATTCCCGCCTATGATATCAACATTTCCGCCTGTTAAAATATGTATCTACATCCCTGGGTGCTGCCTTGGAATATAAAATGCAATACAGGGATTTCTTTGCAGCTATTTAAATTCAGTACTACAACAATACTGCACTGCATTAACCTTAATAATACGAACACTACATATTGTTATATACCTAGACTTTCACTCAACAAAACGAGCACTGTGATGGGTTGATTCTTGGTCACGTGTCCCTGATCAAATTAAAATGTATCCCGACCGGGATGCAATTGCGCAGTTGTTGCCCGCGCACCAGTTGTGCCGTCTTTGTTTGTTTGTTTTTGCCATATTTTGATTAAGGGAAAGTCTAAATATATAACAAAGCACTTAATGTATGGTCCCTCGGGAAACTACTTAGTTTTGTTTTCCTTCGAGTCAAGATATTTCCTTCGACTTCGTCTCGGGAAACATCAG
>OX453273.1:5849205-5854205 GCA_949710005.1 Ricordea florida | reverse complement strand
ATTTTGCGGGCCAGTCTATCGTAAGATATTCTTAAAAAATAAAATTGAAAAAAGTTGAAAGTTGAAATCACCTTCGGATTTATGAAAAAGCATCCACTGGATATGGCTTCTAAAGGGGCAGGTCCTTCATACGGGAAGCCCAGTCCAATGAAAACCTACAACAGAAGAAACTCCTTAATTATGCACCAGATTTTACTTTGGTCCAGGTGCAGGTACTGTAGTTCTGAGAAGGACTGTTGTCAAAACATGAGTCAACATCAAAAAAAAATTATTCTCAAAACTACACTCAGACAATTGAACTTGATAAACAACTATTGAGACTCCTGGTTTCAAACCATTTACACAACATTTTGACCACTGTGATGACGCGTGCTCGTTGGCAATAAGAGTACAGACAACGCTAAACCACATTTGATTTGTTTTTTGCCACAACAGCCACGTTAAGAAAATGTTTTTTTCAAGTGTTGTCTATAACTTTCTCGCAATCTGATTGGTTTATTCTCCAAAATGAGCGTTTCTGATTGGCTATTGCTTTGCGTGACACATTGACGCGAGCAGCGTTGTCTAGACTCTTATCGACAACGGCAAATTAGCCAATCAGATTGCGAGATTAGTGGCAATTGTGGTAAAAATATGTCATTTACCGGTCGAGAGGTCCGTATGAGTAAAAACTGTGCCCATGGTCGTAGGCCGAGCGCCGCACTCAAGACCACTGGCACAGTTTTTTCCCATACGGACTGACCTAGCCCGGTAAATAACATATATATATTTTTTGTGACATTAATATTTTTAACGAGCCGTAATCGCCATAGCGTAGAAAAAATCCGGCCCATGGGCGGTATCGTAAAGAGCTGGACTGGTTACGCGTGCATGATCAGCCAATTAAATTCGAGGATTTAGGATTCCGGTCTGCTCAGATGCTTGAGAAAAAAAAATATATGTATATATATATATTCATCTGAGTATTCAGTACAAGATACACAGACCTTACACTAGAAAAATAGGCAATAGGAAATCCTAGGTTAAGCACAAACCCAACCCAAGATTCAATAGGAGTTTCAAGATGTTGGTTTTTGTGGATGGAGGAAAACTGGCCTGGGTTGTTCGAAACAGGGTTAAAATAACCAAGGGTTAGTGCGAAATTTAAATGCAGAGGAGAGCTTAAAAAGCACATTCAGTATAATTCTTTTTGAATACAATTTGATGATTGTATGCTCTAAAAATTTTATCGGAGAAAATGCTTTTTAACAAGAGGAAAAGAAATCCGGGTTACAATTTACATGCAACCCTGCCTTAGCGCTAATCGGCCTTCGAACAACAGGCCTCTGGAGAACCAAGGGAAAACCCCAGAACAACGAGACTGAACCACCAGTAAACCAAATCCACATAACACAGCAGTACTGTGACTCAGGTCAGAGAGGTGGGAAGCAATTCCTCACACCACATAAACAGCAATGTAGGGTAACTAACCATCGATTCATTCAACAACCTCTGAACTTCTGATTGACTGACGACACCATGGTTTATAACAAACGGCGGTAAAACTGCCTTCAGCTCTGCTTCACTCTGCAAGAAAGAAAAATTTAGAAGGGCTCTACTGCCAGCACTTAAAAAATAGGCAAGCATTGTATGCATGTGGCTAAAGCATTTATTAAGTTTATTCGGACCTTTTTGCAACTGCAAACGTGACGATGTCGGTGTGTGGGGCACATGGACCTTGGACTTCCCAGATATTTCCCACAATTCTTCGCGGTGCGCGAATTGTATTGTGAATTGTGATTGGCTAAATACTAGGCAGGCGCTGATTGGCTCCTTCACTCACTCACTCACTAACTCATTCACTCGTGTTTCCTTTGACATATTGGCTCCTGCATTATTTCATATGCAGGAGCCAAAAATATGTAAGGAACAATTATTTATCCTCTAATAATATACATGCAAAAATTTCAGCATGCTCATTGGCTGAGAGCACGTCAATTTATCCCAAACAGTGCAGAAAATTGAAATTGAGTGCAAAAAGTTGAAATTGAGTGCAGAAAGTTGGAATTAAATTTTTGCATGTATATTATTAACAAGTAATCACATGATTTGTCTCGTGCAATTTGGGATAAATCAGCACTTGTAAATTTTTCAAAGACTACAAATTGCACTCGCCCTAAGGGCTCGTGCAATTTGGTTAGCCTTTGAAAAATTTACTTGTGCTGATTTATCCCAAATTGCACTCGCAATCATGTGATTACCTATACAAATCTACATTTAAATTTTTTAATTTACTCGACTTTTGCCTGTATGCAATTCTGTAAAGCATGGAACCCACCACAGCTAAGGCCAGTTACTGTGGTCCCTTTGATATTTCAAGATCTAATTGGAATTTAGAGGTGTTGGTTTTTTATTGAGAGAGGAAAACCGGAGAAACCGGAGAAAAAAAACCCTCAGAGCAAGGATAGAACCAGCAACAAACACAACCACATGAAACGGCGGGAATCAAACCCGGGTCACAGAAGTGAAAGACGAGTTCTCTCAGCACTGGGCCAACATAGCTCTCCTTGCTCTCTCTGTCCTAAGTGACATTCTTTGGGAACCGATCATGACGCCCCCAAGACATGATGCCCCCCAAACAAAAGACATAACGCTCCCTATAAGACGTAACACCCCCTATCATTGAGATATAACGCCCTCCAACTTGATTTAAGAACTTAAGGATTTAACAAAAGGTAACGTTAAAGGAAAACAACTTTTCGCCCGAGGTCACCTTACCTGGACTATAGCCAGGTCGCCTGAATTTTTAGTCATGACGCCCGAAAGGTTGAGTGATCATTAGTAATAATAGCTGTAATATTTAGTGACTGATTTATAGTCAGCATCTGAATCTATGTACATGTTGTAGTTCAATTTTATCCCTGGTTCAAGTTTTATTTTCCTTTGTTTCAAACTCATTATCATACATTACCATACCAGTAAACAAAGGAAAATAAAATTTGAACCAAGGAAAAAATTGAACCACAACATACACACCAAAATAATGATTAAGCAAAAATAGTCAAGTGACTTTACAAAATCACGCACTCTGATTGTTTCACTATCTCGGATTATCAACCGATAATCACCTCGACGAACAAAAATGGCTGCAGCCGTTCGCGCGCTTTTGATGAAATAAATTTTTTTCGTGTTGCACAATGCATTTTCTTTTCTTCTTTTTGAAATAACCGCCTGTATATTTATACTAAAACAATTATTCACCAAAGGCGGAGTTGTTAAATAAAATCAATAAACAATGTAATAATTTCGTTTAGGTAACGTTGGGTCAGAAAATAAATAATGTACTTTAACTACATTTGTTTAGTACCACTTAACTGTATGAAATCAAACTCACTCACAGTGTCTGAAAATACACTTCAAGTGAATTCAATGTAACGTGCCAATTACAGTGGACTGCTTCTCCTTGTGCAGAGCATGCCACATAAAGGACAAGTCAATCGTGTTGAACACTGTTATTAACAGCCACTGCTTCCATACATTGACAATTTATGCAAACTACATAAAGGTTCAATAAAAAACACATGCACAAACTTAGAAAAGAATAACAGTGACAAGACTGTTACAATACTCACAGCTCCTCCAACTGTCGCATGGATCTCAAAATATTTGTTGGCAATTTGCAGAAAAACTTTGTTTGCTAAGTCCTTGAAGTAAAGCAAATCTCAGTCAGTATAACAAAAGTGAATATAACATCTAGTAAGACCAATGCCTTAAGAATGGGGTTTCATTGAAGTTTGGAGCAGGAGCTACGGCATCTGGATTTGGAACCCGGGCACACACTGCTCAATATTCAAGTAAATATATATGAAAGTTTGAACTGCGGAGTAATATGTAATGACACTGATTGATCATCGCAGTTATATACACAACTTAAGAGGCTGTGAAATTAAGGCCTGAAAAAAAAAAAAATCAGGCCTGAACGGGATTCGAACCCATGACCTCTGCGATACCGGAGCAGTGCTCTACCAACTGAGCTATCAAACCAACTGGGATCTGGTCATGTTGTGAGTTCGTAATATACCCGTGCTCATTATTCAATATTGTTGCACATGAAGAAAACTTGAGTTTTGCTTTTTTTGTTTGAATTTTTGAAAGCAGCTGGGGAAAGTCATCTTCACAGCCGGCTAATTTACCCAGTGTCCTGCCCTTCATGTAACCAATGCCAAGTGCATCCTCTTGCTAAAAATGTTTAATACCGGCACTTAAATTACTATCTACCTTCCAAAAGTTAATGTGCTTGCCATAAACAAGGGCTCTGGCTTTTCTCCGTGGCTTCTTGGTCAGATTTGCAAGGGGAACAGTATTTACCACAAATCCGAGAAAACTGTTATCAGGACTGTGAGCTGCAACAGTGGATAAAAAAATGACAACTACAAAATCACCATCAATTCCAAGTTAAACACATAACTACTAAAATCTAGGCAAAAAACCCTTGGGACAACAGTGAAAATATGTTGACCCTACACACTAATGCTGCGTTCACACCGGAGCTTAAACATGTTTAAAAGCTGTTTAGTTAAACATGGTTTGGAATCACCTTGCCCAAAACAACTCCGTGTAAATTCTTTAGTGACCTGAAAGTTATTTCTAATGAAACACTGTCAGACTCTTTTTCTCACTACGTGTAATGATTAAACTTTTAAATCGTTCTGGAGGCTGTTGTGAACACTTCAAAACCTAGTTTAACTAAACACGTTTAGTTGGTGTGAATGCGGCATAAGATACCATGTACACATTCATCTTTACATCCCTTTCTACCCCTGTGATATGTTTGTTTTTGAGAATATTTCTGCAAGGTTTCAAACCAAAAAAATTAACAATGTGGAAGGGGGCTTTATGAAAACATGTCCATTGTTCCAATAATTTTCATCAAGATTGTAGAAACTTTTAATTCAAAATAACACAATTATTATAAAATTATGCAATTATCGCACATATTACAGATAATTATTTTAATTATA
>OX453273.1:5736705-5836705 GCA_949710005.1 Ricordea florida | reverse complement strand
AAGTGATTATCGGTGAATATTCACCGAGACGAAGTCGAGGTGAATATTCATCGCTAATCACTGAGCCTGAGGCGAATAATTGTTTTAGTATAAATACATAGGTGATTATTTCAAAAAAAGAAAAAAAAACATTTTACAACACGAAAAAATTCTATTTCATCAAAAGCGCGCGAACGACTGGCAGCCATTTTGTTCGTCGAGGTGATTATCGGCTGATAATCCGAGATAGCGAACCAATCAGAGCGCGCGGTTTTGTATAATCACCTGAGTATTTATACTAATAATGATTATTATTTTACTCAGAGCACTGCAGATGCAGCCTCAGCATAACCCTAAAAAACCTGATGTTGGTGCTTCCAATTATATTACTTATATAAAAGTGTTCAAAAGTCCCTTGGAAGTTAACTTTTCCTAAAATTCTACCAAATTTAATCCTTGTCTAATATTCGCGAGATATTTTATAATTCTTTTTGGTGTCTAAAATTCCCACCCAAAATTCCAGAATTTTGTATCTATTAGCCTATATCCCAAGGTCTGTAAAGTAATACTTCTTCTTAAGGAACACTAAACATTCATTTTAATCAAAGTTTGGCTGAACAATCTTACACTAATGCAGTACAGTTTTAATTAATTTGGTTACTTAACAAAATATCAATGCTTGATTTTTAAATGACAGAAAAGCCCATAACAATAAGTGATGATAACCATCTCAGATTTTTCTACTCAGCATATATCAAAATTTTACTTGAGGCTTTCAGTCACTTAACCCTTTCTCTTCAAAAATTCTACATTACTGTACTGCCGTTTGGTAGATGGCAGACCATTTCCCATCTATTCACTAGCCATGCATTTTTCTGATATATGGATTTACAGTGTTCATCTATATATCTAAACCATTATGACTGTTTTTATGTTGTCAACCAACCTCACTGAGATAACTAAGAAATGAACAAAGGCTTCCATCCACTCCATGGCTTTGGTATTTGGGGTGAGACCTCCAATATGTTTTCATCCACTGGTACAAAATAAATTTACTATGTATAATTATTTACGTAGGTACATAAATATATCACATACGCTGCAATCTTTACTAAAATACATTGGATTAAATGAAGATGTTGATTTTGATTTTCTGAATACATCCCCCTCTACCTAACCCATTCAATGTTGGAACTTATTAACAAACCAGGGGTGTAGCTACCTGTACGCATCGACTCGTGTGTTCAGAAAAATGCCGCAAACAGAAAAAAAAGTGATGATTGAATAAAACAAAATTAAAAAAACGAGTTATAGAAAGAAAACAAAAGAGATACGAAAAATGTGCATCCATCTGAAAAACTCCTGGCTACACACCTGTAAACTTACAGTGTGACCACTTGAACCAAGGCCACTGAAATACGTTTTCATACAAATTATGAATGTCTGTTTTTGATGCTGACCACTGCAGATTTGACTGGCGAGTTTCTACATATGTACATGATATATTTTGTACAGTTATAGAGCAAATTAAGCAAAATATAAAACATTTGTAGAGGTTCTATTGTTTAGATGCTCGACTGAAATTGGTAAATTCTTAAGAAAATTTGTTTTAGGTGGCCTTGGTTTCAGTAGTCGCACTGTAAAACTAAAGAGATAAACAATAACAAGTCATAATAATTATGTTGTATCTGTGATCTCAGCACTGTGAGGGGAAGCAGAGGGAAACCTAGACAAGGTGAAGGTCATTGGTCTCAATATAAGAGGGACAAAAGTGCCTTATTAACCCTAACATTGAAGGTAAAGATTGTAGCGTAATGATGATCCCATTAAGGACTGAAAGGTGGGTTCCAAAAAGCCTCTACCACAGTCAGCTCCTTGGAATTCCAGAAGCAGAATAGAGTATAATCAAATTTTTAATAAGGATTCTGGATGTATGTAAAAAGAAGGGGTGCTGGATGATAAAAGTTTGCGAATCACATTCATTTATGGCAATACTACTGTATAGCCCTGACGTAGCTAGGATGGGGTCGTCAGGTTCCCTTTATAGTGGGCAAATAACACTAGAATGGGGAAGTTTATGCATTGAGGAACTTTACTCTTCTATGAAGCTGTTTTGTTTACTTCTCCCTCTTCCTCATTATTCATTCATCCCTCTTCTTATTTTACAAGAAGACACAGCCTGGATGTCAGCATGAAAATCTGAATGGCACCCTGGGTTTGACCACTCCCTTTGAAACATACAACATGATGCTATGGTCCTGTACTGCAAGAAAGTTTCTGCTATAATTGACTATATAGATGTGAGTGTTTTACTGGGAATTACACCACTCATCAAATTCATCTGGGACCCTAGTGGCATATTTTCCATATCCTCACTAATGAGGATAATGATAACATCATTTCCTGCCTTGCACCATTCAGGTTGTGTACAAAGCTGCCAAATGAATGTCTCTACGTGTTTTTGTCTATATAATAAGAAGAAAATTACACGTTTTAGCTCGAAGATATGAATTTTACGTTCTCATGGCAATATATATCTCAATATCTCATATTGCTCTTGCAACTCGAGCAATTCTTATCTCCTCGCCACCATGTAATATCTTATATATATTTCTCAGGATTGATGACCACTTCATGAACATTTCCCAAAATACTGTCATTACCTGGACTTTCTCTTTGCAGTGAGGGAAGCCAGGATCCAATGGCACAACACAAACCTCTGTTGCCCCCTTCATGAATTCAGTTGCCGGGCACCACTGTTCTATCCTACTCAAATATTGAAGAACTGAACACAAACTTCCATTCACCCCATGTTCTTGATATTTTTTATTTGTCCTCCAGTTGTCTTTCAGCCACTGCACAGAAATAAGAAACAAACCAAACCTTCATGTATGAACACAGCAAAAGTACACAAGGCTCAAATTCAAGAGAATTTTGTGGTGGCATTTTTGCAACTGGTTGCAAAATTTTAGTCGCAAAATTTTGACAAATGTTTAAGTGAAATTGGAAGTTTCTGGTTCTCAGTGACATACTGATTTACAATCTATAGTCATGTTTTGGTGACTAAAACAAAACAAAAATATAGTGGCTTTTGTGACTGTATCAGTCGCAATATTAATTTCAAGCCCTGGTAAATGTATCACTGTCTAAAAGGATATGGTTCTACTGCACTTAGAATTTTGTGTAAATCTGTCAACAGTTTCAGGCCTATACATGTAATAATAGTTATAGAGCCTCAATCTAAAATGGTTCAATTGAATATGTAAATGTCCAACCAATTTCATAATTATATTTCATGGATAATTGTTACTCAGAAACCGTACAGGTGTACAATTAAGTGGTTTGATTGCGTTATCCCTTTTTAATTACCAGCAAACATCATTTAACAATTTATTTGTAATGGTAGTAATACGGTGTCGAGTTCAATTTGTGATTTATTTGCACAAGTGAATTTTTTGAAAAGCTCAAATGCACGAGCCATTTTGGTAAGTGCAATCTGAATAGAGAAGAGAAAACTGTACGATTACTTGTTAATAATTACACATGAAAACATTTTGATTTGTAATTTGCAATGGTGTTACACATTTTCACGGGCGTTACACTTTTTGCACTAGTGTTACTTTTTGTGCTGGTGTTACACTTGCACTGCACTGCTCTTAGTCAATAACAATAAATTCTATAGTATTTTTTCATGTATATTATTTTATTATTTATGATTATTATTATTATTATGATTATTCTTCTTCTTCTTCTTATTATTATTCCATGAGTACGTTTTCATAGGAGGCATACCGTGTTATTAAGCACTGCATAAAAGGTACATGATAGTGGTATTGCATGGTTCCATGCAATGAGACAAAATAAAACTTATAGTATTGAAATGAGAACATTACAAATAGAAGGAAAGAGGCATTTAATAAACAAGAATTTTAAAATGTGTAAAAATTACAACCTGGACTTTCTCCTTGCATTTGGGATATTCTGGATGATCAGGAATGAAACAAGCATCATCATCTGAGAAATAAAATTTAGTGAAACAGGTCAGAGGATGAGTTAGGATTGACTTATATTATCAGGAGCCCATCACTGGCAGCGTTCCTCTCCACTATTGCATGCATCTTTTGGATCACGCACTTTACTGTAACAGATCTAAAATATTTTTAGAAATGCATTGGCATCAGCACTTTACCTCATAACAGCTTCCATCATTTTGTGATCTTGCTTCAAATTATTTTGCAAAGGGTTGGTCAACTAGGGGTGGCTTTGTTGCAAACATGTTTTGAAAACCAACCCACCTTTAGAGATGATGCTAACCTCCTTGCAGTATGCAATAATGTGGGCAATAGCTGAATGGCATTATGGAGTTGCAAATTGATTGTACTCAGAAATGATCTATACAAAGGTAACTACAGAAAAATGAAACATGGAAAAGAGTTCTTGCTTGTGCAAATCTTACTTGGCAGCTATATTCCTTTTGCCAACATGCAAATTAGAAATAAAAATAATGCATATCTACTATTAACCCTTTCACTCCCAAGGGGTCTCCATTTGATAAGTAAAATCGTCTGGCGTCAGACAGAGTAAAATCTATAAAGTCACTCTTGGGAGTAAAAGGGTTAATAACAACATATTATTCTACCAAATGTAATGCATATGATGCACTGCTATAATATAATAACAACCGTGGGCTGAGGGATCCCAGACACAATTTTAGGGAATACTGTAGGTAGTAGGAAAAGGTCTAATTTTAAGAAAATTTGAAAGGTTTCCAATTTTTCAGTGTGACTTGGATGGGTGCACTTTTAAAATTCATTTTCAAACTCACGGTTTCAAAGAGATTTTCCATAGCAGGAAAATGTAGGAGAGTAGACTGCAAAGGGGTAGCGTTATTTTTATTGCTTTGTTTCTTTGTTTTGTTTTGTTTGTTTTTTCTTCTTTTTTTTTTTTGAAAAAGCAGCAAACCTGATGAACTGCAGCCAGCACAAACATGAAAGTAGCTGGCAATATCCCCAGCCAACAGCCCTTTTTGACAACCCTGCAAACTGCATTTGCTGGTTTAGTACCTCTGTCGGACTGTCTGGGTGTTAGTCATTCTGTTGTTGATGACGCTGACTGGCAATAACCCAAGTAAACATCATCATCACAGTAAAGAGATTTACATGTCGTCATGTGGTGGTACCTGTATCTCTGTTAAAGACTGTGATTATAGTTGTTAAAGTTATAATGTTATCAGCTGTTTGTCAGTAAAGTCATGGTGATATTCCAACCATATACATGTGCAGTTACCACCACCATTACAATGTGCTTTAATGTCAGTATATTATTCTTAACATGTAGGATTCAAGTTGCTCTGACAAAGGGCTAACACTTGAAACGTCAGCACTCTCTCTGTACCTTAATTACGGTGGTATAACTTCTTTTAGTATATGCCAACTCAGCAACTTTGGTATTTTGAGCAATATGATTGGTTCTCCACCTCAGGATATTTAACACAACACTATTCACCTCCTGGGAGGTGTATAATGCTCAGGCTTCTGTGTAATCCTTGTGCCAGTGAGTTTTTGTTTGGATAAAAAAACAAAATGGCGTCCAAGCCACCAAAATATGGCCGCTGTCAATTCTTGCTTTACAGCTTTCTCAAAGAGATATTACTGGGGAAGTTACGCAAAACACTACCATGATGAAACATTGACCAGGGCAGGACCAAACAATATTGCAAATGCATGACAAAATAATGCTGCATGTGCAAAATAAAGTGCGGCAAGTCTCTTTGTCGTACAAATTACACTTCAACAATTGAATTTTTCACCAGTTATGTTATCCTTGGCATTGGCGTTGTAGAGCCTTCTCAGTATGTGACACACGATCATTGTCATTAAAATCTACTGCTGCCTCTTCATTCATAAAGGAACATGCTTACATAGTTTTGCATATGCTGTAGTTCAATTTTACCATTGGTTTAAATTTTATTTTCCTTTCTTTCAAACTCATTACCACACATTACCATACTAAAAAACAAAGGAAAATAAAATTTAAACAAAGGAAAAAATTGAACCACAACACATATATTATTATTAATTACAACATGTATTACGCTTTTAACACATCACATACTTTGCCCGCCACAACACTTAATATACAGTCAACATATTTGCTTAACTCATTTCCGACGGTGCAAAAATCAAGCAAATTGACGGACATTTCATTTTTATTTAACATCTCCGCAGATATTTACAGCAGTGATCAAAGATATACCTCATTTTGAAGGGTACAAAATAGGCTTTCCAAACATGTATATTTCACATTCTAGTAAGCAATAATATTTTCCACAAAAATTTAGCATGTTGCCTAATTTACATAACCTATGCATACAATTTGCATATAAATCCCCATAAACCAAGATGCCAGCCAATTTTTTATCTGGTATTATTTCTTTCAAATCTGCTTGAAAAATAGCAAATACAGAATTTAATACAATTTAATTTCTATAAGCCATTTTTACAAACACAAAATGGATAAAAGCTTGTTTTTCAAAATTTCCGGGGAGCTATATCCATATGGGAATGTCCGTGAGAGTATGATGTCAAATGATAGGAAAAACCCTCCCCCTTAACCTCTCCTCACGCTCTCAAATCAGAATTTAAAAATTCGTCATGCATCTGTCACTAAAGTATACGAGCTAAAATTCACCAGGTGATTGGGTGCGTTCATTTACTTCCTGTGTGCCAAATTTGGAAGCAAAAGGAAGTAACGTAATATTTTGGTAAGTTTTCTAAATCATGGGTCGTACAAGACCCCATAATCGTGCGTTTGTCGGAAACGAGTTAAGCTCCCTACTGAGGTTGCTTCATTGGTATATACTAAAACAATTATTCTCTTCAATCGGTGAATAGTGGCTTCAGGAATATTTACCTCACAGCTTCACATCTCAGTAAATATTACACCAGTATTTAACTTGATTTCTGAGAATAATTGTCAATTATCAACTTGTTTGATAATCCCAATGTCTTGTGTTTCAATTCCCCACCAATGCAGCACCATGTTTTTTAGAAACTAGAAACTAACCCCTCAATAATTGCTATTCTTACCATGTGTTTTGTTCATGTTCCTTATAGTTGAGTTCAAGTATTTAATCGCTTTGGTGAGATGTTTGAACTCTGAAGTGCTGTTGATAATAACATTCTCCACTTGTTTTTCCAGAAGACGTAGTCGGAAAAGCATACTTTGTAACAATACTGCTGTGGCCCTTTTCATTTCTCTGACTTCCTCTACAAAAGAGACACATAGCTGAGTACCTCCAAACGGAAACTATTGTAAGTGACAGTTTGAACGTTTTAAATAACCAGAATCAACTCAATTTTCACATTGAGTTTATAATCTAATTGCAGAGCAACACCTTATACTTAGTTGAAAAAACCAGTCACTGACAAGAAAAATTATTATTCTTTTTTTGTTTTGTAATCCTGAATACCAAAATGAAATACCAAATACAAGTTGCAGGTTTCCTATTAAACAGCAGAACCCAAAGGAGAATTTTAGCTGAAATGAACCATTTTAATAATTGAACCACAAACAACTAACAAAATGGCGCCACTTCTTCACGTTTTTGAAGTGTCCATGAAGAAGATTTAGACAGTTTACTGGTCGAGGCTGTTCCAGAAAAGACAAAGTTTTGAATGACTAGTAGATTTATACTAGATTACACAGTCAATTTCTATGCGTGATAGTTGACGAGGGCGCAGCCTGAGTCAACTATCACGCAATAGAAATCTTGAGCTCATAATCTAACAGTTAAATATAAGTTTACAGCATAAATGCAAGTATATTGTTCCAAATATATCAATAACTCTCTCAGCAAACTAATAACTGGGACGTCAAACACAGAAACAGTTCATATATCTTATTAACCAAGTGCTCAGTCCATACATAAAAGACCGAGGGCCAATATTCTCCCAGTACGGTCCCCAGCAAGCTTGGTTAATAAGACATTTATTACACAACTAGAAACTGTATTTAGATTTTGCGTACTGAAAAAAATGTGAGCCAGTTTCTAAGATTTACTGAAAACGTTTTTATTCTAAGATTGAAAAGGGGTATTGAAGCGGATTTTATCTTTCTAGCTATCCATTTAGGAGTTTTGCATTGATTGTTGACAAAAAAAGTTCCTACCTTCCGCCAGCTTGATTTCAAGGATTAAAATACGACAATCTTTCAGGACGTTACCCAGTCTCAAATACTGGTAAAATATTGGCCCCCATGGGATCCCAAATCAAGGAATAGGATTGGTTGGTTTTAGTTATTAGCCCTATGAGATGTCTTAGTCGTGTAATAATGTTTGCTATTCGTGTCTTTCTCTAGCGTAATTATAGTATAGGCCCTGAGTAGTTTTTTGTTGTCTGCAAAAAAAGGCACAACCTCTCGACAGTCATATTCTGATGAAATTTCACTAAACTGTTGTGCAGTGAAAATGTTGCGGTTCAATTTTTTTTCTCGTTTAAATTTTATTTTACTTTGTTATTTTGGTAGGGTAATGTATCTAATGAATTTGAAACAAAGGGAAATAAAATTTAATCCACTGACAAAATTGAACTACAACATAAATACCAAATTAAAACAAATTGGATACAAACATCCTGTTAATAGCTGTGTTTCTCAATTGGCATTAGTAATCCTAACTCAAGCTCTCTTATAAAATGTGCCTGGTCTCATGTAAGTACAAATCATAAAGAATAGGCAACAAACTTATTTATTTTTATTCTGTGGATGGTAGTCCTAGCTGCTTCGTTGATTTAACCAAACAAAGAACATAATTGTTTCTTATATTTCTGATTTCACCAAAAGAATACAAAGAAAGCGGCTGTGTTTTTTGCATGCATTATTTCCAGAAGTATAATGGAAAATAGCTTAAAACAAAACAAGGCAATGTTTTTTTCTAGAGAATCAAAGACCTCATGCAAAAAATAACATCCAAAATTTAACATAAGACGATCATGCTCTTAGTCCTTCAATTATTCTAAAATATTCAAATTTGTTACATTGGTTTCACTATCTGTACAAGAAGTAAACTTTGCTCCCAGTCATTACACCAGTATTTTATTAGCAGTACTTTGATGCATATAATAGATGAGTGTGTTTTCTTTTTTATGTCATTGACAGCAAAACTTTAAATTTAAGGCATAAAAGTTGGATTTACAAAAACTAACAACTTTGCTCATAAGAAAAATATGTGTGAACCGGGGTTACATAAGCATAAGCAGAAGAAAATGGAAAAAGTTCCATTCCTTGTGCTTATGCTTATGCTTATGTAACCCCGGTTCACACATATTTTTCTTATGCTTATGTTTATGCTTATGCTTATGCTTATGTCAAAGTGTGAACCAGGTCTGCATTTGAGCCATTTGACTGTTCTTACAATACATGTAAAAACACCAAAACAAAGCACATGTCAACAACCAAACAAAAGAATAGAAAGAGAACTGACCTCATCAACATGCTAGTTTGAATTAATTATGTATAAACAGCGTTTATAGGCACCCTGGTTTAAAAACAACAGTGAAAAGAATTCGCATGTAGCGTGTTGTAAAAAGCAGATCGCAAATTTCACGACTTAATATCTCTTACAAAGGAAAATGCATAAACTGGTTTCGAAGGCGCAAGATTTCATTAGAAACAGAATAATTGTTTTCCCCAAAATTACTCGCCCGTCAAACCGCACAAGAGGTAATTAGGATACATAGATATGACACCCAACCTAAACTACAGAATACAGGGCCAACTTCATTTACTTCATCTGAATAACAACAGAGTCCAGTGAAATATGCCTCGTTCTTGGACAAAAAAAAGATGTCGGCATATTGACAAATAAACACGGCATAAAAAACAGATGTCAAACTTAGCATTATTCTTTTCACCGAAATTACACTGAAAAGAATATAGCTGTACTGGAAACGTCCTCAAATGATTAACGCAAGGTTCATTTGGACTGTCTAAATCAGGATGGCTTCGTAAAGTCGATTGACTCGAAGTTCAGGTGACGAAGCCTTGTAATTTGACAATGACTGATGCCAAATGGCTCTAGCAGAACTTGCGGAATGATCTAGCAGAACTTGCTACGGAAGGTACATCGTTAGAACCTTAGGGCACATAGTTCAAGTTTACAAACACTAATGATAATGCATTTGTCCAGATAATTTACACCGTATTAACCGCGCGCTACCGGAAAAGAAAGATGTCATTATTTTTATTTACTCACTCACCAGTTTCTTCGGCCATGTCGACAATCCCCTTCTCTTTCGCCACAGCATCGATGTATTCCTTCGACAGAGATATTATCCTTTCCTTCAAATATTCTGATTGAGAACGTCTATCGTTTAGCTGTACTCGAATAAGGTACATTCCCCAAACCAAGCTCAACAGAATCAAAATGAAACCGAGCCGATGTGAGCTCAGCCGCAATGGAAAACTTCTTCGACGAGAGTGATAGCCTGTTGGCGGTTTCATGACACTGCTACAGAAACTACAGTATCTTGTTGTCCTTATTCCAAGGACGAAGGGGTACAATTATTACATTACATCTTGACACATTTATCCCAAATCTTTTCTGCTGCAAATAAAAATATACGGGCAACCGTGCACAACAGACATGACAACGGCTCAATCGTACGAGCTATCATGCTATTTTCTGATTGGCCAACCAGCTGTCATGACTACATATGCGGAAGTCTCGCGCTTCAAGTCGACAAAAAGATGCAGTAAGTTCCACTGTCTATGTCAGAAAAGCAATTTCCAATACCATTGCGCTAAATCTTAAAATAGCATTATCAACATTTGAAGTCGAAAATAAATTTAACGGCCTTCCTAATTTCGGCCTGAAGCTTGACATATTAATGAAAATACATTGAATACAACTTTAATTAAATGGCAGTCCCACTTACAACTGGAGCGACGAAAGGCAGCTGTGTATCAGGCTAGCATTGCAATTGCATCGAACCACTGGTTAACGATGGGCAAAGAGAAGACTCATTTTTCAATCGTAACAAAAACAGATATGATAAATGGTAATTTTTTATAGCATGCCAAACTTAGTAGCAAAATACATAATAATGTTCAGGCGAACTGTAGATTTAAAGCACCTTGAACACTCGCCTAAAAAGTAATTTGACAACCTCATAAATCACCTAGAGAACATGAGCTCTTCAGGATTAAAATCATTCTAACTTTTTTTTCTGTATTACGGCCAATATTGGTCAGGTTTCGAACTCAATATTTCAATATAATTTTATAAAAAATGAAATAGAAAAGAAAACGAGAAAAATTTAAAATAAGGTAAGAAATAAAAATAGAACAATGTAAATAAAATGAAGGTTTCACGTCACGAGCCGAGATTAAACAGAAACAACGTCAGTGCAAACTCAGCAGCCACCTTCAGTGTTACACGTATTTTCGTGGGGCTAAAATTTCACGAAAAAGAAAATCGCTAAATTTAACGTTGCACGGAAAAACCGGTCTGTGTACTAATTCGGTAAATGGTAAACAAAATTCAGTTTTTGGGAAATTCTTACGGTTAGTTTATGTACCTTTTTTAGAACCCACTCCTGTTTGCACGAAAATTCTAGAGCCACTTAACGTCCAGGAAATCTCTTATCCATTTACTTGCATTGCTAACCGTAAACGGTGAACCAGCAAAGTTTCGTGAAAAAACGTTATCGCGAAAATTAACCACGCGGAGTTTAATATATTTCTCAGTTAGAACGCGCGCTGTCATTTTCGCTTTCTTAGTCCTTAAATAGGGTTAGGGTTCACGAACCTTCGCGGCACACCCCTATCCAAAATTCGCGGGAGTACTCCCCCCCCCGGGGAAGTCACTCAGCAAAAGGTAGCATGCCGCTAAACATGTACACATTTGATTACAGTATTACTGTATCCTGAAACGGGATACAAAGTTGTTCCGTGACCGACATTCTTTTGTGTTTGCGGTTTCTGTCCTGAAGTTCTCGCACGCGCAGCACAATAAACTTATCCGTTGCTAGGGTGACACTCACCCCAGACTTTTGGTTTCTCGAAAATTCGCTTTCTAGGACTAGGAACGAATTACAAAACGAACATGGCATCTACGAAGCAAACTGTTGTGCTTGAAAAATCACAGCAACCTCCCAAACCAGCTCTCGGGACCAACAAAAATCGAGACATACCGATAAATGGATGAAGACCGTAACAACCGTTCCAGAATCCTCGCTCGAAAATGCTGTTCATGTGAACATAGTTAATATGATGTGAACAAAATGGAAAGAAGCTTCCTTCCATTTTGAGCCCTATGTCCTATAAAACACATGGCTCGTGGGGGTGAAATTTTCTTAACGAAGCTTTGGTTATAAGTTCAGTGAAATAACTCTCGCCGACAGGCTGAGAAGAGGCTTCCTCTACACTCGACTAAGTAGCAATGCTCTTGAGTGGTGGCTGAGCGAAAATCACGAAACAAAAGAACATGTCAAATTTCTGTTTATTTTCATTATTACACTACATACACATGTAATTGCGTTTTTTATTTTAGGTTGGATCAGAGGAAGACAGCCAAAGTAAAACTGATGTGATGGAAAGCCACGAGGGGGATGAGCATGAAGATCAGAAGGAAATTGATCAAGTTGGTGGCACTGCAGGTGAACTAGATTTACAGGTACATTAATTAATACCCTTGCTTGTTAATATTATTTCTCTAGTACATTAGAAAACATACCAAACTTCTCGCCTAAAATGTAATATTGATGCAGTTGCTTAAAAAAACTGAAGCAGTGCATGGTTACTTATGATTATAGAGTTTTTGAAAGAGCAAAAATTTTGAATGAAAAACAAAATGGTCACAAAGGTGGTTCCTACGTTTTGAAGTTCACTGTCTCCTAATGTTTATTTACAATATATCAGTTTATTTTATCGTTTTTTCTGTCTTTATTTCTTTACCAGCATTTTATTATTTTTTAGTTCATACATCACCATTGCTTAATTTTCATTATAGGTTGGATCAGAAGAAGACAGTACTGGTGAAGTTGATGGTGCAGTTGATGAAGCTGATGATTTTGCTGCTGCCACTGGCACTGCAGGTGCACTTAATTTACAGGTACATAAATATTACTTGACTTATGGCCATAACCATTCAGTGGGTGGGTATTGGGCAGGATTTGTTAATATTAAGGCTGTAACAAAGATTAGAAGATTTGAAACAGAAAAACAAAAATCCACCTTGATATTAAGCCCTGGTTCCTGCTCTAAAGACATGAAATCTTACGAAAGGATGTATTTATTGCAAGTAACATTAAACTTTATCTGTCAATATGTGACAATAATCTTTTATTTGTTTACTTTCAGGGGTCCCCCCAACACGAGCTACTGGAGGAACCTTGGGGTGAAGACATACTGTAGCATTCCAGTTATAAGAGCCCCCCTCTCCCCCTGCTTACCCCGCTTATGAGCCCTCCTGCTTATATGGCCATCTACCTGGAAACAAGTAGTAGTGCCAGTATTAATTATACAGTATGACTTCTCCAACCAAGCCCACACAAGCAAATTTACTGCAAATTGACCACTGCCAGCTGGTCAAGGCTAAACATGTTAATTGCTGAAAGTGACAATAAAATGTATTGCCCCTCTGTAGTAGACAGTTTCTTTAGATCACTTTTTTGTCCAAAATCTTTTGTTGAAATGAGATTTTCATTCCCCAATTAATGAAAAGTTTTGTTAGGTGGGCTTGGTTGAAGTACTCGCACTGCATGTTATCTAGTAAATTCTTGGTTTTCACATGGCATAATCAAAATTCTTAAGTCCAGAATCCCAAAACCCCTGAGTTTTTAGCCTTTACTGGCTATTAGACGTCCTTAGTATATATCTTAAGTTGAAGGTTTTTAGCTTGATAGCATCGGCAGTCTTCAAAGACAGAACAATTTGAATTTAGAGTTTCACGTCACACAATATGACTGCTAAAAGCTGACACGTATGCTTAACCGTGATTTTGAACAATCTGAACAGTTGAGGTTTTTGCAAAAAAGTGTTTTTGTAAATGTTTACTTGTGAACTAAATGCTTTTTATAGCAAAAGTGAATTTTGGATGTTTTCATTGATTTCTGGTCACCATTTTGGTTCCCCTCTGCATGGGGCACCAACATGGCGTTTCCATACTCTGCTCTCGAAATTTGCGTGGAATATTTTTAAAAATAACTTGTATACGGAATACGGTACAAACCCAAGAATTCAATAAGCAGAATGTCTAGAAATTTTCTACAACCTGTAATATTCTTGATTTTTGGACTTGATAGTTTTGGAATTTACTTTTTGGGACATGACATTGAAAACCAACAATAAGTAAGGCGGCCTATGAATCCATAGCCATAACTTAAGATGAATATTTGTATAATAAAATAATTAGCTACCTTCTTGTGTTAATTTATGTAGGTAGTTTTGTAATGACTGTTCATATATTTAATGAGTTTGTAGATGGCTTTAAAACTTTACAGTCATAGAATATAGACTGACATATGCACCATACACCTAATTGTGCAAAGCATAAAGCATGATTTTTGCAACCTGTCTTTTTTTTCTGTTATGGACTACGGTAACCATTCATTTTTCACATTTCCCAGTTAAAAATTTGGTCACATTGTTCATGGTCAGTGCAATGTTATGGGTCAACGTTTCTTTAATCAGGTGTAGATAGCTTTGAAGTTAAGTGGTATTTAGTGGTACAGAAAGCAAACAGACTTTTACTGTAACCATGTTTGCCAAATACACTTATCATGTTTGAGGTGAACATGAAGAAAATGAAACTTTGATGACCATGTAACAGGAGAAATGCAATTATTTTATACTTCTCATAATCTGTATTTATGTGGGAGTACATGTACAGCATGGGTTTGTTTGCTGTACAGGGTACATATATGGATTGACAGTTGCTGCTTAGAAATGTCAGGAGGGATAAGTATCCTAATAGGTTTTTTTTCTTATTTTCTCTTTAAAAACTTTCACCTGGTTCTCTTTTCAAATCACTTTTGACCAATTAATAACACCACGAGCAGGCGAAACACATAAGTGCACTTGCAAGTATTTTTTATTCTACTGATTGATTTGTGATGTCTTGTTTTTTACCCAATATAGCATAGTTTTGTATAGTGTGATCGTCCGAGTGAGAGTAGATCTGAGAAGAACTGTTGTTGCTGACTACTCTCAACTGGACGATCACACTACTGACTAATACTCCTGGGTTCAGACCATTTGCTATAGCATAGTTTGGAACCAAGATGGGTTTCTGATGTATGTAATTGTTAACATTTGAAATTCTTGTCCAGTACCACGTTGTAAAGGGGCACTGTCTTAATTTTTTAGTATAACATTTAAAATTATCACAACTTGCAGAATTTCTTCAAAATAATGAAGGTTTAGTTTTGTTATTAAAGAAAGTTGCAACACCAAAAAAAAAACATTGTTGCTGTTCATTAAGTAGTAAGGTACAAAAAGGGGTATAAAAAATTAAATTAAAGTTGCAGGCCTACAAATAAACCAAAATACGTATAACTTATTTTTTTCCCCAAGATGCTCAAAACACTCCATATAGTAAAATTGCAAAATGTGTACCAATTTTATTTTAATTGTAATTCCCAGTGTACCTAGCAAAATCTATGGCCCAAGGAAATGCTTGTACCTCACCCCCACCCCCCACGCACACACCTGGCCTTAGAGACCTTTAACCTTTTACCTTCCCCCTCTGCTGACCTATGGGGTTTCTCACCTATTTCTATCTCCACGCATTGCCTTTGAGACCATTGTGTCTCTATCCCCCCACCTAGCCTTGGAGACCCTTGGTCTCTCACCTATCCCCCCCACCTAGCCTTGGATACCCATGGTCTCTCACCTATCCCCCCCACCTAGCCTTGGATACCCTTGGTCTCTCACCTATCCCCCCACCTAGCCTTGGAGACCCTTGGTCTCTCACCTATCCCCCCCACCTAGCCTTGGAGACCCTTGGTCTCTCACCTATCCCCCCCACCTAGCCTTGGATACCCATGGTCTCTCACCTATCCCCCCCACCTAGCCTTGGATACCCTTGGTCTCTCACCTATCCCCCCCACCTAGCCCTGGAGACCCATGGTCTCTCACCTATCCCCCCACCCAGCCTTGGAGACCCATGGTCTCTTCATTACCCCCTCCCTCAAAAGTGGGTCCCGAGCATGTAAAATAGTTTTGACCACTTCCCTAAACAACGACTCATGAATCGCACATGGCAACCACTAAAAAGAGGTGTTGGGCAATAAGCCTTCTGCGCGAATGTGAACGTACTCGTTTCAGGGGACTGGGGTATCTGAACAAAGTCCATTTTAGTGCCCGGGTACGGTACCGCGGAACAGGCGCCTAGTGTGAACGAGACTTTAATTTGTTCTTAGTAAGGTTTCGGTGCCTTCCTCCCGGTCCAGCTGCATTTGCGCACAGGAGCGAATCACGCTCTTGCTGCGCGCTAAAACATGGCCTGTACAGAAAAGGAAGTACCTGAATGATGTAGGCTAGCTTAAACCCGCCGTTGTGGTCGCAAACAAATTGAACCGGAGCGAATGTGCTCAGTGAATTGGTAAACCGTCGAATTCGATCGTATATACGGTGTTCCCCAGGGATCCGTTTTAGGGCCAATCCTGTATTTGTTATACACATCGCCCATCGGGGACATCATCAAACGGCACGGACTTAACTACCATCTATACGCTGATGACACCCAGCTCTACCTCTCATTTAAGCCCACCTACGCTGAACAACCTGGTTCTATAGCTAAAATAGAAGCATGTGTTTCTGAGATCGACTCGTGGATGGTGTGCAATAAGCTGAAACTAAACAGAGGAAAGACGGAGCTTTTGATCTTGAGCGCACGACACCGTCCACCCCTATTAATAGACCACGTCGATGTGTCTGGTGAACAGATCGAGCCATCTACTTCTGCAAGGAACATTGGAGTCATCTTTGATGAGCACATGTCACTGGAAAAGCATGTTACCAGTACCTGCAAGGCCTGTTTCTTCCATCTTAGAAACATTAGCAGAATTAGAGTCAGTCTATCTCTAGCAGACACTGAAAAGTTAGTACACGCATTCATCACTTCCAAACTAGATAACGCCAACTCGCTTCTATATGGACTACCAAAATTTTTGATAGATCGCCTACAAAATGTCCAGAATGCTGCGGCTCGCGTTGTTACTAGAACAAGGAAATGCGATCATATCAAGCCGGTCTTAAAGCAGCTACACTGGCTTCCAATAAGCCAGCGCATCAACTATAAGATTTTACTTTTAACCTATAAAGCGCTCAACGGCCAGGCCCCTAATTACATTACTGAACTGCTAGAGCCCAACCAGAAATCTTCGATCCTCCTCTAAAAACCTCTTGAAAGTACCACCTGTCAAGTTAATAGGCTATGGTCATAGGTGTTTCTCTTTTGTAGCACCTAGCCTATGGAACTCTCTTCCGAACAATATAAGAGGGAGCGGTTCGCTATCAGATTTTAAGACTTGTATAAAGACATACCTTTTTAACAAATTTTATAACTAGACTTTTGAAACAGGCAGCATCTTCTCACTACCACCACTCATTTCATTCAAACGTAACAAAAACGTAAGCGATTTTTTAGTTAGATGTACACTAAAATCAGACGAATCACCCGGCACTTTCAACTGCACACGCAAAAGATGCAAAACTTGCCCTTTCGTTCACAACACAAGCAAAATAGCAGGACCTAAACGATCGTTTAAAATCACCGACCGTTTCACATTTACTTCCGCCAATGTTATCTATTGCATAAAATGCACCTTATGCAAGAAGATATACATTGGCGAGACCGGAAGAAGATTAGGTGACCGTTTCCGCGAACATCTGCGTGACGTCGAACGAAATGACAAATATGCATCGAAACCTGTAGCGCGACACTTTAATCTACCTAACCACTCAACTCACAACATGGCGGTATGTGGACTTTCCGTGCATCAGGGCAATACGGAAAGCCGTAAAAACCTAGAACAAAAGTTTATCTTCCAACTCGGTTCTCTTAATCCCCACGGTATCAACGAACGTTTCTCATTCATTTAATTATTCATCTAATTTATTCACTTCCATTCACACAATGCTATGGTTCCACCAATAGCATAGCTCCAAACTTCTCTATACAAATTGAACGTAACCCACAATCCTCTCATTCGCTCCGACGAAGGGCTAACGCTCGAAACGTCAGCACCTCCTTTTTAACTTACGGTGGTATAACTTACTTAATCAACTCGTTTGATTTACCCATTTTCTTGTAGACTTTTGGTTAGTCAGTTAATTAGTAGATTAGATAGTTTAGCTAGTTAGTTAGTCAGTCACTTAGTTAATTAGTTAAGTTAGTCAGTTTTTATTTAAAGGTTTCAATGATTCGTAGTTTTACTTTCATTTTTTCAGCTTAGCTATTTTATTTGTTAGTAATTTTTTATCACTGATGTAAATTTTTAATGTAAATTTTATTTTTAATAACATTTTTTACTGTAAAGTGCCATAAGCCATGGATATGGCGCTATATAAATCTAGTATTATTATTATGTCCATTCCTTGTAGACTCAGGCTAAACTAGGATGTTCGGCCTGGTATATAGTCCTTTGGAGCGGGTTACAACAAGTCACCACAGGTCCCAGGACTCTCTTTTCCTTCTTTTTTTACAGAGTCAGTACTTTCCTTAGTGGGGGAGAAGCGTTGCGTGACGATCCTAATAACGGCTGCGGAGGAGACTAACTGGGGCCCTGCTAGCGATAAATTCCGACAAGCGACATGGCCTTGAACCGGCGACACGAGGGCCACTAACTGGCGATGAAAGACAGACTACTCCAACGCCAACGAATTAGCGAAAGCGACGCCAAATATGGCTAGAACAGAGGATCCCCAATAGGTTTGGCGGGATGCGGGAATTTCAGTTGCGAGTGGGAGCGGGAGTTCGTGTTTATATGGGCAACCCTAAAACGCGGAACGACGGAATGGCGGAACGGCGGAATGACGGAAAATAACCCCGAATCCTAAAAGACGGAACGGCGGAAAATTACTGCAAACCCTAAAAGACGGAATGGCGGAAAATTGCCGCGAACCCTAAAAGACGGAAAGGCGGAAAATTACTGCAAACCCTAAAAGACGGTCCGGCGGAAAATTACTGCAAACCCTAAAAGACGGTCCGGCGGAAAATTACTGCAAACCCTAAAAGATGGAATGGCGGAAAATTATCTTAAAGGCGGAATAGCGAAAAAATGATAATAATAGTAATAATAATAGAGGAATAAAAATACACTTAACAACTTCATGTATATGTTAATCGTCAATTGGAATTTTAAACTCGCTCACCCCAACGATCTGATTCTTCACTCGAAATCTCACCTGCTTGGGACAAAAAAAATCATGCATCCTATCATAAGAAAACAAAATACGCATTTTTAACACAGAGCGAAATCATTCAGTTAAACCCCTGGGACTGCGGCATTAAATGTAAAATGTAAATGTGGCTGTGACGTATGAAGGTGGGAAATCTAAATGAAGACGGTGGGACTCAAACAATGTTTTTACTGCTTACATTTTCACTTTCTAAAGTGGGGGATATTAACTGGAGGAAACGCAAACGAATCAAGCCTCCATGCAATCGCCTATTCGCGTGACAACGGAAGTACTATCATTAACTAACTTACATTAACACGTTTTACCAAAGATAATTGACCCGACGCCTGGCATAGCAATTCCCACGTCGCAATTACACTCGCGCCACTTGCAGATAAATTTTGTAGTCTATATTGAAGCAGAGTATAGCTTGTCGTAATTGTTGAATTCTATGGCTTTTAAATTGCCCTCCCTAAATGGGAGGGTAAATTCCGAAAAACCCTTTATCGAAGATTATACGCGCCTAACACTGTTTGACTGGAGTCTTCTACAAAACAAGGAGGAAACAATCGGCCGTGGCTCCATTGGATTGTTTTTTGTTGCAAAAGCGAAGGGGGAGAAGGTCGTGATCAAGAAATTACTGAGTGACGAGGTCAATGAAGTGACTGTTCCTTAAAGAAGGGAAGATTCTTCAAGGTATCTCAAGTGAACATGTCATTAAGTTCAAAGCCGCTAGCATCGAACCGTGCGCAATGACGCTCGAATATTTGTACTTTGACTTTGCTCCATTCGGAGTGTCACAGAAGGTGAGCAGCCTCGATAAATTTCTTCAGTACATCCATTCCAATAAGGCAGTCGAACAGTTTGCCTTTCAAGAAAGGATCACCCGAGAAACGGCGGCAGGGCTTGCACATTTGCTTAAATAAACAAAGTTAACAAGTTAAGTTTAATTTGCTGTTATCTGGCATAAATGATGTTGACCGTCTAAGGACTAGTTACTGAAAAAGATTAATAATAACAAAATAAGTTGAAGGAGAAACGTAAATCTCTGCAGACGTCTTTTGCAGTGTCCTTCGGTATCCTTTGGAAGGGGACGAAGTGTGGGAATATGAAAAAACTGCCAAACTGATAAAGACAAACAGAAGTCAAAAATTCATGTTGTATAAGCCTGAGCGCCGTCGTTCCGTCTTTAAGGGTTTGCAGTAATTTTCCGCCGTTCCATCTTTTAGGATTCGGGGTTATTTTCCGCCATTCCGTCTTTTAGGGTTTGCAGTAATTTTCCGCCGTTCCGTCTTTTAGGATTCGGGGTTATTTTCCGCCATTCCGTCTTTTAGGGTTTGCAGTAATTTTCCGCCGTTCCGTCTTTTAGGATTCGGGGTTATTTTCCGCCATTCCTCCGTTCCGCCATTCCGTCGTTCCGCGTTTTAGGGTCGCCCTGTTTATATAGGGTTGGGATGCGAGATTGGCAAGGGAAACAGCGGTATACGGGATTTCAATTCCAACTTTGCTTCATCCTAATTATAAGTTGACCAGCGCAAAGACCGCAAGCTGGCGGAAATGAACCTTTTGTGCGTATAGCTGCGTCATGTTTCAACCAATGAATAGCAACGGCTCTGTACCCTGCTTACGATACAAAATAGCCTGCAAGGAGGCTCACTTGTGAATCGCGCGCGCAAGTTACAACCGGTGGTGAAGCCACGTGAGCGAGTCGGCGAGAGGACTCTCCCCATTCCTCTCGCCGGCTCGCTCATTCGGCTTCGTCGCGTCTAGTTTGCCTGCTCGCAGGCTAGATATGAAATCATAAATAAACGCATGGTTTGAAATCATGATTTATTATATGAAATCGTAAACGCATGATCTGAAGTCAGGGTTTATTATATCCAATAATAAGCCAATGATTTGAAATCAGGATTTACTATATCAAATATTAAAGTAACGACTAATAATATGAATTTATATTAAATCAATTCTGGCGTATTGTATGGTCATGATAGAACTTTATTTATTAAATAAGGAAAAAAATGACCCAGTTAGGTAATAAGTTTTTTTTGCAATCGGCGCCCCATATAGATTTCGAACCTATCTAGTAGAATTTGTATCTAAATACAGCATTTCAAATGGATTTATGATAGACGAGTCACCCTGGAAATTTGCGTAAAATTTGCATCCTCGAATTATTCCAGTATTCCGCTGTGCAATCACGTGCAAAGTTCTTCGTTGAAAAGAAAACTGCACACAGTGGGATATCGCGCTACGTTGTCGGTATTTACGTAGGGCATTCCTAACAAGCTGAGTTACGTGACGTTCTAAACATGAACGACGCAGAAGACCTATACAATGCGCAGCTTCTAGCGCAGAATTCTTTGCTTACAGAAGGCTCAGAAAGCCCTGTGAATTCTGAATTTCCTTCAGCTGAAGATGCAGAAGTTACAGAGAAGGATAGTGGCTGGGCTTGGGTCGTGTGCGGAGCCGCTTTCTTTGATTTGTTCGTGGTGCTAGGAATGCATTACTCGGTTGGGGTTTTGTATGCCGCTCTTCTAGACAACTTTCGACAGTCAAAAGCGAACACTGGTAAGGGTAGTAACTCGCTGTTTTAACGGTAAAGTTTTGACAATCGGAATGAAAATGGCTGTATTTTGATGAACTGGTTTCAATATCATATCAACATTTCTGTTGTTTCTTGTACTTAATCTGATGGCCACAGACTGAGAGAAAATGACACGATAATTTATGCCCTCTGTTTAATTACGAGTTTAAAATTATAATTCAATAATAGTGGGTTTAGAATAAAATAACTCACTGCTGAAACATAGATAGATGACATATTTATTCAATGGCAAATGTACATACGAATACAAGCGGTCGGAAGGTGTTACCGTGAGGTCCACGTGTCTAGTTACCGTTTTCTCCTCAAGTTATTATGTTAAGAAGCTTTCACATTTACACTTCTGATGAACGGCTTAGGAATAAGCATTTTGAACCGTTTTCACCCTGTGAGTATAGCGATTGATTAGATAAGCATTGGTCTTTCCATACTACGCCATACTTCATTATGCGTGCTATAACTGTATTGTCGATGATAATGAACGTGTTAAGAGCGGCCGTCTGTAAATATCGAGAATTCGCCGTCAAAACTGAAATTTCGAATTCCTTCATATTTGGTCAGAAAAACCCCTTTGGTAAAACATTTATGAAAATTATAATCAAAGTTTCCAAAGAGTTTCCTTTTTGGAGAAACTCGGCAAAAAGTGAAATGCCGTGTCAACGTCACAGCCGACATCAAAAATTCGTGCGAATTAGCACTTTTTCAAATTACTTGGAAATAAAAACGGCTCAACTTAACGCGATAATCTTTTGCAGGTGAGTGAGGTATCACCAGATCAACCCGAAAATGTAAAACTATTTGAAAATACTGATTTTTCACACATCGAGTTTAAAGCGCCGAGATTCGTAGTCTTAGCGCATAGGAAAACGCTGAAAATTAAGGAAACTTTGAAAGTAAAAATCGCATACTGTTACATCGAAATTCATAAAAAAAATTACATCAGAGGAAAGCTCTATTGCTGTACTTTAACATATAAAAAATCTGGCTTGGGCAATTCAAAGGCCACCGCTTGAGAGAGGTAAACGCATTGTGAATTTTCATGTGTTTACATAAAAGGAATTGCAACTGTCACGCAAGCACAAGAAAGCACATTTTTACAAAATCTTAGTTGTAGATGTAGAAAACCCTTTCTCAAATGCGAAATTTAAGGCTTAATGAATCTCTCATATATTTTTATCCATTGTAGCTGAAAATTCCAGGTAAAGCAACTACTAAATTTGTAACCGGAACAATCGAGAGGTCAAAATCCATCTCAAACGTAAACAACACGAAAGTAACGCTGAACACAACTCAATCGAAATTCCCCTGAAGGTGCGTTGGTATGACATAATTTGGATTGGATTTGTGATCCGAGATAACACGGATCATGAAGCATCAAAGGAACCGATTAATCCAATCTGGGCAAGGAATCATTGGTTTCTTTGATGAGCCACGATCCGTGTGATCTCGGATCAACGCCTTCGCGATGTATATGGTCTTCGTTGGCGGTGCAATAAAAGGCATTGTGCTGTTCCTTCCGGAATGGCTGTACACAAGTGTAAGACAGTAAAGGGCGATAAAAGTATCGACTTTCCTCAGTCAGCACTCTTGTTTCCATTGGAAGTCGTAAGTACAAAATACAGGGTTGTTTTTCAGGGGTGGAGGGGGGGGGGGCGTGTCTTGTCTGCGAGACAGGTACTAGTTTTGGCCTGGGGACGGAAAGCGAGAAAAAGAGAGGGGCCCGAGAGATTTCTTTCGCTTCTCTTTCCCCGGTTCTTTCTAGCGCCCATTTTCAAGGCCACTTGCGAGGGCGGGAGAGAGAAAAGCGCTAGTAGCACACGTCCCGAGACCATGTATTACAAAACGAAAGAATTCTTATTTTGAGTTTCGTGTTGGCACTTAGAGTGTTGAAGTGCAGAAAATATTAGCCCGCAAAGAAGGTAATGTTAGGTAGCAGCAAGCCAATGATTAAACCAAGGACATATTAGAAAATAAAGGCTCTGAACAGGCTAGCCTCTGTATACTGATAGCAATCCAGCGTACCAACAGATAATTCTCTCTAAGTTGGACGCTCCTTCGCTTTCTTCTATCTATTCGCGCAAGGCAGGTGCCACCAAAAGTCAATTGGTGTAACTTAGCAGCAAAAGATTGCAATTTCAAAACCTATAGCGAAAAGGAAGCTGTCTTATGATATGAGTAAATCCCTATGCGCTAGTTCAATTAACTTGAATGCCTTAAAAAACCACCAGTGAATTCGATTTTGCTCCGTTCACGATAAGAAATGCCTGTTCACATTTATTAGGTACTCATACCTGAATGATTGTGATAAATTCATTGTTTATTTTTGAATAGAAACAAACTGGAAGCCTTTTTTCTAGCCATCTGCAGACGATGAAGGCAGCACATTTCGCAAATTTTGAACGAGAACAGGCGCGGATCTAGAATAAATGATAACCGATTTCCTAAACGAGGGTGGAAGGTGCAAGTTTCTAGGAGGGTACGGGGGCATTGCTCACCCGGTAAAATTTTCATTTGGATTTAACTCCTTTAAGTCCCGTTTCCTAGGTTTCTGAGTCATTCAGACAGGACATTGACCAGCTCCATTCTCTTCAGATTTCAACTTGGAAAGTTTTTCTTTTTATTAAAAATATATTATTCATTATGGAAAATCTGACCGATTCCCGTTAAACGGTGGAAACCGGTGTGGATCCACGCCTGGAGATGGAAAAGCAGCCGACTTGTTCTTTTGGGGAGAAAGACAATCAAAAGATCAAGCTCAGGCCCGATGGATTTCACGGATATTGTCTTAACCACGACGTGTGTGCCGGAGCTATCAAACCAAAAAGAAGATCGGACGACCATTTCCTTGGAAAAGATGGGATATTAGTCATGTTTCCTTTGCTATTCATGACTGATGCAAGTGACAGTGATAAGAGAAAAAGATGCACTCACTTTTCTTGGCTAAAAAGAAAACCTTTTTGACATTAATCTTGAGTGGGAAGCGGTATCCGATCCCCTCTTTCTCTAAATGTCCGAAAGTAAGTACATGACAGTTATTAATGATACTGGATACAAAACTCAGTGTATTCTAGTCTGATTGTTTTGTTTCCCTCGTTCTTTCGCAGGGAAAGCGATAGCATTAGCACCTCAGATGATACCGCTGAAAAGTGTCAATATCTAATGTTAGATAGTCACGATATCATTTACATGGCTAGTTCAGAAACCACTAGCACAGCCTCTTCTGTTGTAGTAAAACGGATGACGCAGACCAGCAAAAGTCAAAGTTGAACGACTTTCTAATATCCTGTAGCGTTAAGCCGCTAGGAAACAAGAGTTGGGTAGAATGAAAAATTGGCTCATCCAATAGTCTGTGTTCAAAATAATTTGTGTGAGTTGGTCAAAGCAAACTCTCTAACAAAGTTGAAATTGGGAGACCTGCAATTCTGACGGAGCTTGGGCTGCTTGTTCCTGTTCCACCAGTACCGAGAAAAGCAGCGTATGTTAACCTGTTGCAAGAATTGGTTCAGGAATATACCTGTATGAATTTAGAGTCGCGCTAGTAACTTTGAGCGGTAGGAAATGACTGTTAAAGAATTTGTTATTTCAGCTAAAAGTTTTGTTTCCTCTTCTTAAGAAACTTACTTTTCGTACCAATTCCCCCCTCCCCCCCCCACCCTCCCCCATTCTTCCTACGGACGTGACTCTGCTTCCAAAAAGAAAAAAGAGAGTTGTTGACTAAAAGGAATCCGAATGTAACTGGCCTCAAGTAGAGCCTAAAAAGAGTGTGTCGGAAGGAGCTCGTGAACAAAATGGAATGGTAGCAGCCGTGAGGCTTTTTAATATCATTGCATGTGGACAATTGTACGTGCACAAAATATATTTTTTTGTTTTGTTTTTTTGCCGCGAATTTTTCATGCAACGGTGCTGTTAAAATACGCTTCTATGTGTTATCATCGGAGCCAAATTAGCCAAATTAGGGGCGATCGGTGTACATACTTTTTTTTACTTCTAATTTGTGACTAATTATATGGATAACTGTTTGATCAGTGTCCGTATTAAACTTATTTGAAGTGTGATATTTCCATCACTTCCCTAACACAACATTTTAACGAGGAATTGAAAAAAAAAACAAAAACACTAAAATACCACCTTTTCGATAAAACGTTTCTAGATGTAATCTGCAAATGAGGAAAAAAATTCAATTGCCGTTGTTTTTACTTTCGTGTTGTTTACATTTGACATGGATTTTGACCTTTTCAATTGTTCCGGTAACTAATTTTTCGTCACGTTATCTGAAGTTTTCAGCTACAATGGATAAAAATATATGAGAGATTCATTAAGCCTTAAATTTCGCATTTGAGAAAGGGTTTTCTACATCTACAACTAAGATTTTGTAAAAATGTGCTTTCTTGTGCTTGCGTGACAGTTGCAATTCCTTTTATGTAAACACATGAAAATTCACAATGCGTTTACCTCTCTCAAGCGGTGGCCTTTGAATTGCCCAAGCCAGATTTTTTATATGTTAAAGTACAGCAATAGAGCTTTCCTCCGATGTAATTTTTTTATGAATTTCGATGTACCAGTATGCGATTTTTACTTTCAAAGTTTCCTTAATTTTCAGCGTTTTCCTATGCGCTAAGACTACGAATCTCGGCGCTTTAAACTCGATGTGTGAAAAATCAGTATTTTCAAATAGTTTTACATTTTCGGGTTGATCTGGTGATACCTCACTCACCTGCAAAAGATTATCGCGTTAAGTTGAGCCGTTTTTATTTCCAAGTGATTTGAAAAAGTGCTAATTCGCACGAATTTTTGATGTCGGCTGTGACGTTGACACGGCATTTCACTTTTTGCCGAGTTTCTCCAAAAAGGAAACTCTTTGGAAACTTTGATTATAATTTTCATAAATGTTTTACCAAAGGGGTTTTTCTGACCAAATATGAAGGAATTCGAAATTTCAGTTTTGACGGCGAATTCTCGATATTTACAGACGGCCGCTCTTAATTTGTCAAAGAACGAAATAAATACGGTTACAGCATGCATAAAGAAACATGGGGTATTACGGACATCAAGCTCTTCCCGTGGTAAGATTTCATAACAGGTCCCTACTTCATTATGCATGCTGTAGTTGAATTGTCTTGGAAAGAGCGCGTGCAGACATTTCTGAGAACGAAACCGTACGGCTACAGCATTCATAATGAAGTAGGGACCTGTGAAGAAATCTTACCAACCGGTCCGTGTAGATTGCAAATTCCCAGTGGACATTATGGTTATACAGTGCTGGTGACATGTGTCACAAATAACTTTACTAAGTGGTTTCGTTTGACTCCTAACATCTACTAACTATGGTTTGACCCTGTAGTCTTTCAAACACCGTTAATTTACATAATTGACAGATGTTCAAAGCTCACGAGACTCCTAATTTGGTGAACATGGGTGACGGGAGAACCCTCTGTCTAGTTATTGTTCATGTCCTCGAAAATTTAGAAATGCGCCGCAGCTGCAGAATACTTGACCCATTGATGCTGACTTCGGTAGTATCTGCCATAATTTTTTTTATGCTTATTTTTAGTTTAGCATAATTATTTTAGTCTTGCAAGCGCATGCGCAAGTGAAAAAGTCAAAGACCGCATTCTGATCATTTACAGAAAGCATACGATATTTTCCAGTTGTTTGTTTCCGTCCGTTTACAAGGCGTAAAACTGTCATGTCTGTGATTTAAAAAATCCAAGTGCTTGGAACTGGCTCAAAACGCGAGAAAACAAAAAAAAAACGTGGACAATCCTCGGGAACCCCTCAGTGAAATCGCTACTACCCACTAATTTTCCGATCGTCTCGGAAATTTTTTTCCTGGGACGAAACAAAAGAACCGGATTCCAATTAAACCCCCGCTGACGGAATTTCGATTCGATACCATGACCAAAATCACTCATGAGAAAGTTGAAATGACCAATCGAAGGAAAATCGAGGCCGCCCGGGAAGCAGAATTGCTAAATGTTTCACCGAGTATGTGATGGATTGTTGAGCCAGTGATATCTTGTTTCTCTCAGCCAAAATATGGTTTGCGGATTGTTGCAAATTCAAGAACAAAAATAACGATCACATTCAAGGTCAAAAAATCACATGCAACAACTGGAATCACATTCAGAACTAAAATTACGATCACAATCAAGGAATATTATCACATTCATCAATTCCATTCACATCGAGTTCTGAAATCACACTCAACAGCTCGATTTCACGGACATTCTCAATCTCATTAATAATGAAAAGAAGACAAAGGAAATCAAGCACTGTGACGTGTTTGGATATCTGATGAAACATGGCTCGTTTTTTGCACCGTTAATTTCTCTTTCTAAATCGTTTCGTTCGAGAAGCTTTCCCCAAAAATACTCCGCTGCGCTTCGTGTTTTCAGCTCTCCTCTCGTGTCTGATATGTGATGAAACACTACATCTTGTGTTTGATCTATTATTTGAAGTGTGCAGCGGTCACATTCAAGGCTGTTTTTTCTGTCAAAAAATTCCAGGATCCTTTTCGCCTTTCGTAAATATAGGAAACCCGTGATAAATGCATCTATCTTAGTTCACGCATAACCACATCCTCGACAGAGCTCAGTATGGTCTCCATACATGGTGTGTACTGCTATGCTTCATTTGGATGGGACGCTAGTTCATCATAGGCTAGCCCTTCACCCCTGCCCCTCCTCTCTCGGCAGGTACATGTCGCCACTGTTCATTTCTTACACGGTTAGCTATCCCATAGTCTTGTTCGTAGTCGTTGTCTTGATCGTCACACAATGCTTTTTCTCCTCTTAACGTGACGAGCCAGACAACGCCGGCTATGAAAAAGACTGGTTGTCGTATGAATGTGAAACGTTCCCGTCTATAATGAGGAAAATAGAGGCGTGTTGGCCTCGATGAGCTCTGCACGGATCACAAGATCTGCAAGAGGTGCACAGGTAACCCAAACTCGCGTATTATATGACGTGAAAATGTTTGTGTTGAAAGGATTTTGCTGAGCGTCAAGCTTTAGTCGTAAACAGAAAATAACAGGGTCGCTTGGTCATAACGAAATTTCTTTTTTCAGGTTGAAAAATTTAGTATCTCCGCGGGGTCTTGCAGTGTACTCTATCTATTGCACGACTAAGGCTGTCCGAGTGCTAATAACTATAATCAGCCAATCAAACTTCTTCATTTCTGGTTCCGTCAAGGGCCAATATTAATATTAGGGAGCTTATTCAAAACACGATGACGACGTCGACTGCGACGGTACCAAACATTAGCATTAATGAAGGAAACAATGAAAGTGCACGTGCAAAATACAGTCTGTTAGGTTTTTTTGCCGTCCTCTGAAAAACAACAACGTGGAATGACCCTAGAAATATCATTAATGAGGTCCTGTTAGGGGGGTTCTTTATGTCGCCCGTCTGAGTTTCAAATCTTTTCACGTCGCAATTTCGGAAGGTTCACAGGTCGCTGTCTGTTATTTCGCGTGAGCGGCTCGTCGTTCGTCGTCATTTCTGCTCCTTCGTGTCGCCGTTTCAGAGCCATGTCGCCTGTCGGAATTTACCCTAACAGGGCCTCATTAATGAACTGCGTATAGTTTAAGTTGGGAATTCTACGGTTTAAAAGACGTAGAGGAAGAAAATGAAACAAGGATGCAGCCATTGGTACAGGAGCAAAACAAATTCGTTTTTTTAGCGGTGTCGTCCTCGGTGTCGTTGTCGTGCTTGCTTAATTCATTTCCATACGCCCAAAAATCAAGCAAATTGACGGACATTTCATTTTTATTTAATATCTCCGCAGATATTTACAGCAGTGATCAAAGAAATACCTCATTTTGTAGGGTACAAAACAGGCTTTCCAAACATGTATATTTCACATTCAAGTAGGCAATAATATTTTCCCAAAAAAATTAGCATTTTGCCAAATTTACACAACGCATGTGTACAATTTGCATATAAATCCCCATAAACCAAGACGCCAGCCAATTGCTGAAAAAAGTTAAAGGAAAACAGTTTTCCTTTTTTATCTGGTATCATTTCCTTCAAATCTGCTTGAAAAATTTCAAATACAGAACTTAATACAATTTAATTTCTATAAGCCATTTTTACAAACAAAAAATCGATAAAAGTCTGTTTTTCAAAATTTCCGGGGAGCTATATCCATATGGGAATGTCCATCAGAAGATGATGTCAAATGATAGGGAAAACCCTCCTCCTTAACCCTTCCTCGCGCTCTAAAATCAGAATTTGAAAATTCGTCACGCATCTGTCACTAAAGTATACAAGCTAAATTCATCAGGTAATTGGGTGCGTTCATTTACTTCCTGTGTGCCAAATTTGGAAGCAATAGGAAGTAACGTAATATTTTGGTGAGTTTTCTAAATCATGATTCATATATGAATCAATGATCGTGAGTTGGATGGAAAAGAGTTAAGCTCCCCATTTTACCAGTATCGGGGCGGGTAATGTTCCGAATGATCCCGCACGATTCAAATTTAAGTTTCTTGTCTTTAAAATCAAGCTGGCAGAAAGTGTGAACTAAACTTTTTGGTAAATATCAATTAAAAACTCCAAAATGGATGGCTAACACTGAAATCCCCTCTTTCGATCTTGAAATACAAACATTTTCAGGGCAGCATTTCTTCAGTACACAAAATCTAAATGCAGTTTTCAGTCGTGTATAAATCTCTCATTGACCAAGTTTGTTCGGGACCGTACAGGGATAATATCGGCTGTACAGTTGTGTACAATACTGAAGAGGGTACTTGGCTAATATTTCTACCCCTTTTTTTCTTTGTAGCATGGGTTGGGTCCATTGCTCAGTTTTGCCTCTTTTTCTTCTGTTACCTTGGAAGTGTCTTGAGCGAGCGCTTTGGATGTCGACGGGTCGTGATCATTGGTGGACTCCTAACAAGTGCTGGGCTTTTAATGTCGTCTTTCGCGAACAGCATCACCATCCTCTACCTTACGCACGGTGTTCTCGTAGGGTTTGGCACAAGTATTTCCTACCTTCCGGCTCTTGTCATGATTGCATATTACTTTGACAAGAAACGCTCATTTGCAACGGGCATTGCTACTTCCGGTAGTAATTTAGGCGCCCTAGCGTTGGCACCGCTGCAACAAGTGATCGTGGACACGCTCGGTTGGAGGAACTGCTATCGTTTTCTAAGTGGTCTAGCTTTACTTATAACGGTCTGTGGAATGCTTTTTAAGCCGCTTAACGAGAAAAAGTCTCGCGAGAAGCGCTTTTACAAATCGTCGGAGCTTATTCAGGATAACACTCGCAATAAACGTAGACTGACTTTTCCAAGAAATAACTGGTTTATCATCTGGGCTGTGGGATCCACAGTAGCAACGTTTGGGTATTTCATACCTCATGTTCATTTGGTAAGTAAATCAACGGCTTTAACAGGGTGTGGTTTTGCATTGAAACCAGAGGCGCTTACCATTCGACCAGCAAATCGGGAGTTTCGTTTAGAAGTCAAATGGAACGTGCCATTTCTTTTCATCCACTTCCATGTGGTCATTTCGGGCTTTTTTTATCCTTCCTCTTTCTTTTAAAATGGCGCAGAACGTATGGAGTGGCGGGTGGGGGATCTTGGAGCGGGTATGTCCATCTGAAAGTACTGTTCCATTCAGCAAACGAAAATTCCGAATTCTAATTGAATGGCAATCGCCCTAGAAAGGGTCGCTGTTAATCAGACTTTCAACTCTCAAACATATTTTTTTCGGTCAATTTATGATGTAAAAAGTGGAAAACTACAAAATTTAAGGTATATTACCCCCACAACACGCCGCACTTAGCTTCCTGTTTATTGACCCTAAGAGACCAAACCAGGAGCCAAGGTGGAATGATACTGAGAGCGACGAGTGGATTCTGCAAGAGTTACCTTGACGGTGTTGTGTTGGGCTTCTGAATCTAGAACGCTAAACTAACAAAACACAACCAACCTTTCGGTCCGGCCAAATCCAAGAAGGTTTTTAATTCCATGTGCGTCAGTAAAACTACATTGCGCCATTCACGTGATATGTTAAATATTAACTCGTGTTAACCTTAGATTGCGTTACACAATAGACGGGGGCTTAATAAGAAAACGTCTTGAAACTTGAGTCACCAGGATAGGGCAGTCTCGGAGTAAGGATTTTGAAAACTTTGCAAATCTACCAAGATGGAGGTTGTAATTCTCTGAAGTGGGTAGCATAAATTTCCTGATATGTCATATAAATTGGAGAATGTAAAATGAGCCCCGTCTTTTCCTGCAGGTACGTTACGCTGAAGAGCTGGGAGCTTCACATCGTGATGCTTCCCTTCTTCTCTCCTACATCGGGATGGGCTCGGGAATCGGAAAGATAATCTTCGGGAAAGTCTCGGATCTTCCGTGGGTGGACACGTTGCGCATGTATAATATATGCATGGTCCTGTCTGGGCTTTCACCTCTCCTGGCTATTTTTGCATCCGGCTATAATATGCTTGTCCTGTATGCCGCCGTTCTCGGCTTGTTTGATGGCTGCTTCATTGGTCTTATGTCTATTGTTACATTTGAGTGTACGGACCGTGACAAGATAGCAGAGGCCTGGGGAGGAGTCCTCATGATTATGTCGTTTTCAATGTTGCTTGGTGCCCCAGCCGCAGGTGGGTTACGCAAGATGTCCGTGGGGTAGTGAATCATAAAAGCCTACACAAGACATCCCCGGATCTGTATTAAAATTAAAACTGAGCTCTTTAAAGAGGTGGAATTTTGGGCTTTCATGTGCGAATCGCATCCGGATTTTATCACTTGAAAGAAGATACGGGGATGCTTTGTGCAGCCTTACATGATTCCCTATCCGTATTTCTGTTTGCGCTGTTTTTTTTTGTTGTTTTTTTTTTTTCTTTTTTTCTTGTTTTTCTTGTTCGACAACAGGTGCGCCATTCCATTTTCTTGGTAGATGAGTTATTGTTTCGTTTGTAAGCTCTTTTTGAAATCGGCATATCGGTTTGTTCGGTGAAATTATTATTCTTTCTCCTGTTTGTTTGTTTTTTTTTTCCCTTGTTCGAATTAATTATTGTGACTTGTTTTCGCTGGAAGGTAATTTCGCGAAAATAGAACAGGCATATTTCGCGAATTCGCGATTTATGCAACACAATGCACTATCAGGGAACTAAATTTCGCGAAAAGTGTCAAAATACTGTTTGTATAAAAAAGTCTTGAAATTTGCACGACTGCTTTTAATTTTTACAGCGATATTTGCTCTGAACAAAAGATACAACAAGAAAAAACTGTAAACAGTGTGGCAAGTTCCTTTGTCACAATGTAGAATTATACAGTCAAGAACACTTATTGTCGGTGAACTGAATGCAAAGCCAAGATTACGTGACACCAGAAACTCATAAGACTTGAAATATGTATGACAGCGTGTCCACGTTAGCTGATAATGAACCCATCAAATTGACCGTTAGTAAGGGACGGACCATTAGAAAAGTGATGGGGGGGGGGGGGGGTGGGGAAAAAACCAAAAAAAAATTCATGCAAGGCAAAATGCCAAAAAAGAAATTCATGCAAAGAAGAAGGTAAAAAATAAAAATTCATGCAGAAGGAAGGTCCAATTGTGACTTTTTCACACGTAGTAAAAAAAATTCGTGCAGAGAAGTTCACCTGAAAAAAAAATTTCCTGCAAAAGCAGTGAGCGAAAAAAAAAATTCGTGCAAGCTGAAAATTCCCCACCCCCCCCCCCATCACTTTTCTAATGGTCCGTCCCTAACATGACTTACTTACCGTCAAGTACCCACCTCTAAGACGCCATTGTTGTTACAAATGCCAGTTGTACGACTCGCCACGCACGCGGAACTGTCCAAACAAGCCCAAGCAGTTTCCAAATTTGCTACCAGAGAAATATTGAATCTGGGCAAGCTGTAAACGTGTGTTACTGTCTTATGGGTTTCTGGTGGTACATAATTATTTGAATATGATTGGCAGTTTGTTGAGCTTTTTTGTTAGTGACAAGTTGATGCATTTTTCCGTGTTTGTGTTGAAAGTTTTTCGTTGTTTGCATTTTTAACAGTAAACTCGATAAAAACAGTGTCAATTTTTCTTGACAGGCTGGTTTGGCGAAGTAACGGGAAACTATCGTAATTTATTCTATCTTGCCGGAACGCCGACTATTATGGGAGCCGTGATTTTTGCCCTGGTGCATTGCGTCAAAGATCCAGTTATAGAAAATCAACAGAGACGAGCTTTTTTTATTCCCGGAGACAAATTCGAGGTCATCTTCGTGTACGATCGATTAACAGTCGTATGACGTCAGTTTTCTTTTCGTAATAGTTACCAAGGATTTCTAATTCCAGTAGCCTTGGTAATAAGCAGCTGGTATTTGTTTTTAGGTAGCGTGTATTCCTTCATCATTTCTGCTAAGCCTAAAGGTTAGTTAGACTTCAGAATACCCGTCCACTTATTTACATACTGATGAATAACAAAAGAGTCCATTGTGATATACCTCGTTCTTCAAAAGCCCCCAACACATGTAAATGAAGTGGACGGGTATTCTGAAGTTGCTCCTGATTGGTTTATTCTTTCCCTTCTGCTTCAGTAGTGTATTACAGTAAAAATTAAACGAATTTACTTTTTTTATTTAACTTTTTACCAAAAATTTGAAAAAACGAATTTACTTTTTTGAAACCCGACTTTACTTTTTATTAACTTTTTACAAAAATTTGAAAAAAATGATTTTACTTTTTAATTTTGAAAAAGACGAATTTGCGGTTTAAAGATTTGTAAAATTTTTATTAAACATGGAACAAGACGAGGAAGAATTGAGAAAACTTAACATTTTGAAAAAGATTGCTAAAAAGCATGGAATTAAAAATTACTATGAAATGAGTAAATCTGAACTTATCAAAAAGATAAGACAAATACCGGGGGTAGTTGAAGAACTTAAAAAAGAAGGAGAAAAAACACAAAAACAAGAACAAGAAAAATTAAAAAAACAAGAACAAGAAAAATTACAAGAACTAGAACAAATAAAACAACAAGAAGAACAAAAAGAAAGATTGGAAAAAATATTAAAGCAAAAAGACGAGCAAATAAAACAAAATGAAGAACAATTAAAACGAAACGAGCAAATAAAAAGAAATAAACAAATATTAGATCAATATTTTGAACAATTGAAAAGAAAAGATGAACAAATAAAACAACAAGAGGAACAAATAAAACAAGCTAAAAAAGAGGATAGAGATTATGAGAAAAAGGGTGCTAGACCTAAAGAGCCAAAACCACAACAACCACCACCTTCTTCAAAAAAACCTGAAAGAAAAGAAGATTCAATTATAGGTAGGGATAATGAGAAGAAATACGATAAAACAAAAAACAAAAAAACTAAAAGAACAACAACCCTTAGAATATTACCAATAAGACCTCCTGAACATGGAGAAACCCTTCAAAATATCACCGAAAGAAATGAAATTATTTTTCAAATGAGGAGAGATCTAGATAATGATTTATCAGAAATAATTTATAATGAATTGGAACCGAAAATAGAAATGCGCTCAAGAATTGTTATCAGTTTTAGCGCTTTGATTCATAGAGGAAATGGGGAAATAGCTTATCACTCCCACACATTTAGGGGTGAGGGGTCTTTTTCCATGCTTTCAGAAATAAAAGATTATATTGAGAGGTGTGAGGGACAAAGATTGAGTTTGGAGGGTATTGCTTGGAGTAGAGCATACTTGCCCGCATCAAAAACCATTGATAAAAAGGGTGCTCATGAAGGGAGAGTTGAATTTACAGAGGTAAAAGTAAAAGTTATTCACAGTAACGAGCCTCTAATTGGGTGTGGAAAATTACCAGACAGTCTTCGTAATAAAAAATGTCTTTATGCTGTAGATGGTAAGGATGATAATATGTGCTTTTGGCGGTGCCTGGCTATTAAATTGAACATTATTGATGGTAAAGAAAGACCCGAGAAAGACATTGAAAAACTATCACTATCATTAGCCCGAGATTTTTATAATAACAAAAAATTGAAAGCCTCAGAAGTTAGATCGACAAAACTTGTTGATTTTGAGAAAATTGCAAAAATGTTTTCTATTAACATTAGGGTTTACGAGCAAAAAGAAAAAGAAAACTATGAAATTTGGAAACTTGTTTTTGGTAAAGGCCAATTCAAAGATAATTTGCCTGGTTTAGATATGGGGCTTTATGAGGGCCACTGTTTTTTCATAAAGGATATAGAGATGCTATCCAAAAAATGGGAATGTTCAGGATGCAAACAAATATTTAACCGGCATGATTATCTTGGAGACCATGTAAAAAATAAAAGCTGTAAAGGAGGTCAGACAAAAATATTATGCACAGGAGAAAAGATAAAATATATTATGAACAACTCTGAAAAGGTGTTTTATGGTGGTAATACACAATTTAGCTATAAAGCTTGTAGATGGATAGATGAACAATCAAAGATTATAGGAAAACATATTCATCATGCTTTATGCGGTCATGGTGGTGAAAGGTGTGTTAAAGATGAAAGCGGAAATGAGATTTTTTTGGTGGATGGATACGAACCCGAGACCAATACTGTTTTTGAGTTTTATGGGTGTAAATGGCACGGTTGTACCTGTTCAAACGAAGATGAAACTAAATATAATGAAACAAAACAAAGAGAAAAGATTATTAAAGATTTGGGGTATCGTGTTGTATCGGTTTGGGAGTGTGAAAAACCTAAATTGGGTGATATATGGTTTGAGAAGAAATTTATACCGTACCCAGATTTTATTGATTATGATTTTGAGGCAATATTACAAAAAGAATTTCAACATATTACTGATGATTTATCTTTTAACCAAACACATATACCGGTTAGCGTTGCAATACATGACACTCTTGAAAAAGAACCTACATGTATTATAAATTCAAATCCTGATGATCTTGTAAAAGAATTTGTTGAAAATTTAGAAAAAAGAAGAAAAAAGATTGTTGAAAAGGTTAAAAAAGAATATCCATTACCTGACCAAGATTCTATCCCAAAGAAAGTTTTAGAAGAGTATGAAAGATGGTGTAATCAAGTTCCTGTTTTAGGGTTCAATAGTGGAAAGTATGATATCAATATGATTAAAAGATATTTTGTAAAAAACATGACTGATAAAACAAAGGATATTTTTGTCGCAAGAAATGCGAATAAATATATGTTTTTGACAACCCCCCGTTTCAAATTTTTGGATGTGATGTCCTACTTGGCGCCAGGACTTTCTTTTGATAAGTGGTGCAAAGCAAACAACTGTGAAGCTAAAAAACTTGTATTTCCCTATGAATGGTTGGATAGTTATGATAAGCTTTCTAAAGTTGGGCCAGTAAAACATGAAGACTTTTACTCAAGTTTGAAAAAAGAAAATATTTCAGTAAAAGAATATGAAGAATATTTGATTGAATTCGAAAAGAGAGGCTGTGTTACAATGATGGACTGGTTGAAAGAGTATAATCTTCACGATGTTATCCCTTTCAAAGAAGCTTTGGAAAAAACACGAGCACAATATTATCCAGACAAAATCGATATATTAAAAGATGCTGTATCAATCCCGGGCGTCTCAATGCGGTATGTTCTAAATAAATATCAAAAAATGAAAAAGAAAGGTGATCCTGAATTATATGCCCCAGGCCAATACTGCATTCATAGATGCAATAAATCTTGTAATAACGAGTTTTGCAAAAAATGCCACCAGAAAATGAAAGATTGTAAAACATGCGATAAAAACAAGATTTATAAACTATTGAAAACTGGTATGGTTGGGGGGCCTAGTATAATATTTATGAGATATGCAGAGGCGGAAAAAAACAAAGATTCGCTCTCATAAATATAAATTTTCAAAAAATTGTGTAAGAATTGTTGGTTATGATGCAAATGCCTTATATCTTTTCGCTGCGGGGCAAGAAATGCCATGCGGTAAAGAAGAATGTATTGAGGTAAAAAACCCATCAGATTCAGAAACTGTTACGAAAATTTGCAAAGATATTCTTGATGGTAATCTTTTCGGTTTTTGCCAAGTTGATATCCATGTGCCTGATCGCCTAAAAGAAAAGTTTGAAGAGTTTTCACCTCTATTTGTTGTAGATCATAATAATGTTCCAGAAGATTTGGTACCTGAAAACATGAAAGAATACCAAAAAGCTACAGGTAGAAAACACCTCAAAGATAATAAAAAATTACTGGGGGTTACCAAGACGAAAAAGATATTGTTATATACACCTATAATAAAATGGCTTCTTGAGCATGGTTTGAAGGTTACAGCTATTCATAATATTTTGAAGTATGAACCTGGAAGACCTTTTGGATGGTTCCCAAAAGAAGTAGCTAATGCTAGAAGAGATGGAGATATAGAGGTTATGCTGGAAAAATTAAGTAAAGCCTTTGATGAAAACAAAATAGATGATGTCGTAAACCTTACTAATGAATTAAAACAATTCCCTGATATATTAAAAATTATTGAAGAGAACAAAGACATTAAAGTATTGATTGAAAAATTAAAACCAAAGTATAAAGGTTGTAAAGAATTGGGTGACACTTACAAACTAAAAGGAAATGCATTCTATGGGAAAATGATAGAAGATAAGGAAAAACACAAGAATACAAGGTATACCCAGGATGAAAGTGAGGTTGTTAAAGCATTAAGGTCCCCATTTTTTGAAGATCTTTCAGAAATAAATGAAACATATGAAATAGTAAAAAGAAAACGGCAAATAAAAATAGACAGGCCCTATCAATGCGGTATCGCGGTGTATCAGCTAGCCAAACTTCGGATGTTGGAATTTTATTACGATTTTGTTGATGAATATGTAGATAGAAAGGATTTTGAATTGATACAAATGGATACTGATTCTATGTACATGGCAATTTCGGATAAAAACTTTGATAATATTATAAAACCCGAAATGAGAGAAGAATATTTTAATGAAGGAAAAGAAAAATTCCTTTCAACCTCGAAATATCACGACAAGACCCCAGGACTGTTCAAGTTGGAGTTTGATGGTATTAGAATGATTGCACTTTCATCAAAATGTTATTACGCGGAGGATGAGAATGGAAAGGTAAAGTATAGTTGTAAAGGTACAATTCATAGGCAAAACGAAATGAGCTGGGATAGGTACATGTCGGCTTTGAAAGGGTCAATTGATATGGCACAAAACACAGGATTTAGAGTCAATGACAACCAAATTGTGACATATACCCAAATTAAAAAAGGATTGAATGGGTATTATGATAAAAGAAGGGTTGATGAGGATGGAATTCACACATACCCCCTTTATTAAAACGGTCGAAGACCTCATTTCAAAACATAATCAGGCGGTAACTCAGTATCATAAGGTACAACTTGAAGCTCCTCCCTTACAAAACCTCGTCTTGGCCCGTCTTGTAAAAAATATAAAACAGGTTGATTAGGAGAAACCTTACTTCCGGAAATATAATAAACTTTTATGCTCCAAATAGGATCTGTGGCTCGTCTTTTTTCACCACCCTCAAGCTCACCCGGAGATAATAAATATCTAACACTTACCTCAATTGGTAATCTAACTTCATCAAAACCGACAACTCGCTTATAACTTTTAGGTTTGATATCAACCCCTTTCATTTTTATGGCACCCTCGGGTTCTTTACCGGTTATTCTAGTTGGTGTATTATTCAAAGTTTTTAGAATATCAGGTAATCTTTTTACCCATACTCTTGACCTTTTATCACTTACCATTTCTTGTGCATATTGATGACTAAATAATTTTTCACCTAATATTCTGTTTGCGTTTTCTACAAACGCCTGAGCTCTATGATTTCCGGCTTCACTTCTCTGTATTTTCACATTATGATAATTCATAAGTTTGGAAACTTCGCCCATAAATTCTTTTCCAGGGTCAATCATTAATGTTTTAGGATATTTTAACTTTCTAGAATATATTTTTTCAAAAGCATTTGAAATTTCCCTACTTTCTTTTGAGGTTAATGCTTCAGCATCTTTGTATCTGCTGGCTACATCAACCACAACTAATGCATAACGATATGTTTTTCTTCCAACTCTATCATGCGGTAAAAATAATAAATCTGCTTGGTGAATACGATTAGGTTTATCCACCACCCAGTGCGGTCTAGGTATATATTTTGGAGTTGGAAGATATATTTGCCATATTGCTTGTTTCTCTAACCATTGTTTTGCTTCATCTTCGCTTACTTTTGCCTTTTCAGCTAATTTAGAAATTGCAGAATATCCTTTCCAATATCCTTCAGTTGAATAATATATTTTTGAAAACCTTAAGGATATCTTTTCGTTACTCATTTAAAGATTAACCAAAGTATCTTATAAATTACAATGACGTCTGAAAAAATTAATCCAAACAGAATTCCACGAGAACCATTTGGGTTGAAAGCAGAATCAACTTTGAATAGAATTACATTAAATCCATCCTCTGCCAGCCCTGGAGAAACATTATATATAAATATCCCTAAACTTTCTGATAATTTAGTGATTGTACCTGGAAGCGTATCTCTACTTTTCGATTTGGAAGTTGATGGGCATGCTAATAACACCCTTGTGAATAATGTGGGCAGTAATCTTGTATCCAGATTAAGGGTTCTTTTTGGTGGTGAAACATTACAGGATACCCAAAGATACGATCTATTTCAAACATATCATGATTTATTTTTATCAGATGAGGATCGCGGGGATAAATTAAGACAAGGTATTTCTTCAGAAAACATGAGAAAACTAAGGACAAATTCCGGTGATAAGAAAACTCAAGATGTTAGGGAAGTAGCTCTTGCATCAGTACATAATACCAAGTATCATATTCCACTAAATCACCCTATTCTAAAAGATCACGGAGTTTTCTATCCAAAAGCTCTAGATCATCATCTAATCTTTGAGATTACGCTGGCTCCAGTTTCTAATATTGTTGTTTTTTCTGATACTACAAAGACCCCCACATATTCAATCAAAAACCTAGAGTTAGAATATTCTTCCATTTCAAGCGAATACTTGGCCCGTGAGGCACAAGCAGCTTATCAGGTTGGAAAAGGATTCTTTTACGAAAATGTTACTCTACACAAAACTTTTACTTTTTCCATAGGTGGGGACACTGTTATTAACCAGCATATTAATCTACCTAGAAGGTCAATGACAGGAATATTATTTTTGTTTAAATTACCCAACACTGCTGGCGCCCGAAACTCTGAAAGTTTTTACAATCCAGGGATCACCTCGATCAATATAGATGTTGATGGAGTGCCAAATCGTTTATACTCTAAGGGAATGATACCTTCTGATATCTGGGAGTCAGTTAAGAAAAGATTTGGACCGACTGAAGGGAGGAGCAGGATTGACATGAAAGAAAGGGATTTTTATTATGACAAGTTTGCATTATGGGTTGATTTGAGAACTCACCCTGATAATGTTATTCATGGAGGAGGTTTGGTTTTAAACAACACAAGGGATGGGGTAAAACTAGAAATTAAAAGAAAACAAAGCGGATCAGGCACTGTAACCTGTTATATGTTTGTTGTAGCCGATGCAATGATGGAAATTATGAATTCAGGTTTGAGATCAATTAAGTACTGACTTAAAACCTTATGTTATGATACAAAATCATGGAAGAACTACGAGAAAAAATACCATTCCATTGTATCATAACTGGACCAACAAATTGCGGAAAAACAAAATACATCATAGATCAACTCCGAGGCCCCTTCAGAAAAATTTTTGATTACATTGTTTTAATATGCCCAACTTATTCTAAGAATAAAACCTATCATAATTTTGCCCGCGGAGATAAACATTTCTATGTATTATCACCAGATGCTAGTAATATAGACGAGATTAATGAATTATTAAATGATTGCCAAACTTTATTCTCTGGAACAAATACACTAATAATTTTAGATGATTGTGCTGTATCTAATGATCTGAAGAAGCGATCAAACAAGTTTATAGATTTGGCATTCTCCGGAAGGCATCATGGTTTATCAGTTTGGGTTCTCACTCAGCAATTAACATCAATTGCAAAACCTTTCCGAGAAAATGTGGCTTGTGTGGTCTCATTTCATAATCCATCGCAGAAAGGTATGAAGATGTTTTTTGAAGATTATGGAGGCGATTTGGATTATGAAACAGGTAAAAAGTTTATGCATCTCCTGAAAACTGAAAAATATTCTAGACTATGTTTATGTTTACGTTACCCATTCAATTGTTATTTAGAGATCCCTTCGACGATTTCCTTCGGGCCGGCGTAGCCGATTTAAAAGAATCTTTGTATTATTAGAAAATTATAAGATGGCAGAAGTTGAAGATTATATTAGTGATGAAAAAGATGAGGTAAAAGATGAGGTAAAAGATGATAATGAACTTGAAATTAAACAAGAATCACTAGCTATTCTCGCGACCTTAGGAACAACAAAGGAATATTTAGGGGTTGATATGAGTCTGGGTGATGTAAAAAAATTAACAGCAAAAGATATTGAAAAATATTTTAATCGTTATCAGGCAGTAATGGGTAAGAAAATTAGTGGTGGAGTGGTGGATTCATCCCTTCAATTAATTTCTAAAATTATTTCTTACATGGTTCCAGTTGATGATATAGAAGCTCTTTGTTTGGATTTGAAGAATGATGATTTGGTTAATCGTGAACTAACAAACATTGTAGGGCTCTTAGCATTGAAAGCAGGAAGACTGGCAGCACTTGCTAGCGGAGTATTCCAGGTTGCTAAACACATAAAATTCAACAAAATTCAACAAGTTTCAAGAACAATTACAGATGATTCTAACACAACTGAGCAGGATACTAAGCAAGATGCTAGCGGTACTGATACTGTTTACTAAGCATACTATTATTTTATTTACATATCATTCCTAAGCGGTCTAAAGATTTCTTAATGATATGTAAAATAATGTCTGAAGAAGTTGTTGAGCAAATTACAAGAGATCCACCAAAAGAAGAGGAAAAAACTACAGTAAAAAAGGCAAAAAATCCTAAAAAAGTAGCAGCAGGTAAGAAATTAGCTGAATATAATAAAAAAGCAAAAGAAGCATTAGCTAGGGAAATGAAACAGGAAGAAAAAATGAAACAGGAAGAAGAGCAAAATGAAAATACATATAGTGAATCAAAATCATGGATGCCAGAGTTATCTTTTACTACTGTTTTATCTATTGTTGGATTAGGTTTTACAGCATTTGATCTTTTTATGAGATATCGGGAAAAAGCTAGAGATGGGTACACTGAATATAAAAATAGGATACCAGATTTATCACAAGTTCCACAATTACCACAACCAACACAACCACAACCGATAGATAGACCAAAAATTGGAATGATGTAATTTAATCTCCTCCTAAAAGTCATCTAAAGATTTCTTACTGATGTAGTAAAAAATCATGTCAACCGAAAATAAACTTGTGAAAACTGTTACTGATTCTGCAGTCCTTATTGGATTAGCAGCCGGAGTTGGATATGTAGCTAAAAAGATGATGAAAGAATCATTTATGAACGACCCATCCTCAAGTATTACAAATTATGCAAAATGGGTTGCTGTATTATCGGGTAGTATGTATCTAAAAACATATTTAGAGGAACAAAAGATACTTCCAAATTAACGAATATAAAAATGGCATTTGTTTCAATAGCAATGATGGTTGGAGGAGCAGTATTAAACTCAACAGCATTTGTTGGAGGATCATATCTCGCAAAATATTTATCAGGAAATAAAACTGATACAGAAAAAATAAGACACGATAAAGCAATGGAAAAATATCAAAGAGATTATGCAGAATATCAGGAAAAAAGACAAAAACTAATGGATTGGAAAATAAAGAAAAAAGATGAAAAATACCAAGCATCAAAAAATATTTCAACTACAAATGAACAATTTGCATTATATGAACAAATGAATGAACCTAAATTCTCTGATTATTATAAACCCAGCGATAATCAAAAGATGGGTGAAATGGCATATGTGGGTGGAGGTATGTTGGCATTGGGTTACATAGCTAGTAAATTATTTTAGGTAATTGTATGTGATTAGTTTAAAGATTTCTTACTGATGAGTAAAAAATCTAAATATGGCAGAAGCAGGAGATATAACATTAGAGGATTTACCAAAAGTAGATGACGATGATGATGACGATGATAACACATTTTACCAAAGTCCAAACACATCTACATCTGTTGATCAGGGTTATCTTGGTTATTCAGAATATATGGCTGAAAGAAAAAGGCTTCAATGGGAAATAAAAGATGAAGAGAAAAACCCAGCAAATATTATAGAAAGAGATGAGGAATATGATAGAAGGAGAGAAGCGGGGCAAGAACTAAAACGATATTTGCCAAATTACAATCCAGATGACGGAACATTTAATGTAACATTTGGAGAAGATGGTAGTTTAATCGTTAGATTTAGTAATAGGAGTAATTCTGCACCGCATACAGTGGTTGATAAATATGGAAATCTTAAGCTTGAAGATTTACCAAAAACAATGAGAAAAGCTCTAGGTGCTGATTATGAAAGCATGTTGAATAAATATAATGATGTCGTATCACAATTGAATGAAGTTAATGAACAACATAAGGATTTACTTAATGCAGTACAAGGAATAGAATCGCTTTTAGCAACTCGTACAGATGAGATTAACCAATATGTAGAAAGAGAAAAAGAACTTCGTGAATTCATTGAGAGACAGCAGGTAGAAAAATCAGAGAATAAAAGTCTTTTTGATCAAACTGTTAAACAGAATATAGAATTAAAAATACAAGGTGAGAATCTTTTGAAAGAAGTAAAATTATACAAAGAAGAAATAGACAAATATAAGAAGGGTAAATTAAATTTATCAAATTTAGAGCAAAGTAAAGAGCGATTACAATCAGAGGTTGATAAATTAAATGAACAAATTAGAAATAAAACAATTTCTATAGAAGAACAAATATCAGATATTGAGAGTCGAAAAGAAGAAATACTTAAAAATTTACCATTACGTGAGAGATTAAAATACATCTTTAAAAAGTATGGTTTTACAGTATTTGCGGTTGCGAGTGCTGTTGGTGCTGTTATTGGTGTTATCGTTTCTAATCTTTCAAAAGGTCTATCCAAATTAGGAAAAGGTGTTGGTAACGGGTTGAAAACTTTAGGTAAAAAACTGGGCGAAATATTACCAGGAATGGTTGGTGCGATTGTAAGCTTTCTATTTAAAACAGCTGGTGAAGTTATTGGATTTTTAGGTAAGAATGCATGGCTTTTGATAATGGCAGTGGTTCTATATTTTGTTGAAAACATAAAGAAGAGAAAGTAACAAATTTAAAGATATCATGTTGAGTAGTAAAATATAATATGGATGAATACAACAGAATTTACCCTGGGTTACCTAATAATACAGATCCTATTAATTTCAGACTACAAAAATCAAGCGAAGTATTACAAAATCTTGAGAGAGAAATTAAACATTATGAAGATGTAAGGAAAAAATATAATAGGGTGAGAGGAATATTTACAAAAATCAGTGTTTGTAGCGGAATTATTTCTGTTATTCTATCAGCAAGTGGACTTGGAACTTCTCTTACTGGTTTTGGAGCTATTATTGGTGTGCCTTTGGGTGTTGTGGGTGGAATTTGTGGCGGATTATCTGTTGGATTTGGCGCAGCATCAAAAAGACTTTCAAATAAAGTTAGTAAACACGAACAAACCGCTGCAATTGCAAAATCAAAATTAAACACCATAAATGACTTGGTTTCAAAGGCTTTGAAAGATAATGTTATATCCGATCAAGAATTTTCTATAATTTTAGCAGAGTTGGAAAAGTTTCAAAAACTAAAACTAGAAGTTCGTCAAAAATTTAGGAGAGATACTGAAAAAAACTTAAACATGTCGCAGATAAGAAGAGAAGTTCGTGCAGATCTATTAAAAGAGTTAACCACTCCCGCTCATTAAAAATTTCATATGAGAAAACTGATGTGGGATGTAATTGCTTTGCTGGCATTAGAAAAGAAATTAATTAATACTTTACATCTTATTCTTAATCTAAAGACCAGATTATCTGGAACACAAAGAATAAGATGTTTGACGATATATTATCTGATTTCAAAGCTGGTCATGATTTGTGGGCTCATTTCAAAGTTAAATATCCAAACGCAAACCTTGATAAATTTACATTTGTTAATGATTCATTTGGGGGATATATTAAGTGGGAAGTTAATGGAACAACAATCATGTCTAATGATGATCCTACTGGTAAAACATGGACTGAAAATCTTTCTAATAATTTGAAAACATTATTATGGCAAGATTTAGGACAGAGTGAAGCGAAGATTGGTTCATCCTCGTCTTTCCCAAAGAGTTTATCATTTACAAATCAATCTTATCCAATACCTGGAGTTAAATTTGATGACATGGCTCCCGATGTAACAAAAATGCTAAACTTTTTAGATATATATGTTTCAGATACAAAGAAATTCACTGCACCCATGAGAAACATATTTAAATCCCAAGTTATATCACTTTATAGCGGTAAAGAGAGTAGAGCTTGGTTGAATAAACCCAATATTAATCATTGGCCACAACAACTAAATATGGCTGTATGGTGTGCAACATCTGGATGCGGAGTTAGCTTAATTGAAAGTTTAAATTACCCTAAAGTTATTAGTAGTTTTATAAAGTTTCATGCATATTTCACAATAAGGAGGATATTATATGAAATGGGATTACCATTACCAGGCGAACAAACTTTTTCTGCAAAAAATAACCCATACAACAAATTAGCATATAATCGATTGTGTGCAGAATTTGGGCTTAGTAATAATCAAGACTTTAAGGGATTAAATAAACCTTTAGCAGACTTTAGATTTAAGGGAGGAACAAACGGCGGATTAGGAGATGTATACATTAATTACGGTAAAGGATACGTGCCGCCTGGAAGCGTTCATGGACAGGGAGGAGGAGATCAAAATGTTAGAATTATAAGAAATTATGATCCTGAAGCTAATATATGGCCGAGCGATTCAGCAAAATTTTCAGATGATGGAGGGAAGAAAATAGATGGTAATTTAATCTCATTGCTTCGAAATATTGAATTTGAGGATTTCAAATATGCGTGGTTTATACCAGAAAGCGGTCATGGAATAACAAAGGCCGGTTTAGGTAGATTGAATCGATCCGTTGAAGCTTTTGTTTATTGTATATTAGGAGCACAAGTTAATACTAGAAACTCGATTTATGGTAATGGTGGCGGAGCAATTGAGACACAACAAGAATTCTTAGCTTTATTTGAAAGTAGTGTGATTGAGAATGACATTGCGAATTCTGTTAAAAATTATCAATTAGCTGTACAAGAAGCGAAATTACGGCTTGATTTAGCTATTGCGCCAGGTTTGTGGTTGATGCCAAGTAATATGATCATAAATACAGAGAGCGTGGTTGGATATAATAACAAACTTATGAAAGCGACTAATGATATGAAATTTGGGGTGAATAATTCCCTAAACACTGAATCAAAACCGGTTGGAATAAGTCATAACTTAGGATCTTCAAAGTTAAAGTTACCTCATTCAATATTTGAGACAAATTCAAAACCAAAAATCCCACCAACGCAAAATGAAAAGCCGACCGAAGGACAGGACGCGACCGCGCAACATGAAACCAATCCACAAAGCGAGCATGAAGTGCGTATATTAACATTTATAATTATCAGTGGAGGGTTAGCGTGGTATCTATTTCGGTAGTTCATGACCATTTCACCTGATTATCATTGTTTGTGAATTAGCGTTCACGTGTAGAACAATAGATTGCATACTTTTACGACATAGCAACAAGCAAAATGTAAAGTGGATTTGAAATCGAAAAGTAGATTTTATGTTTACTTTTAAAAGGGAGGTTTCTAACGTCGCTCAGGAATGTGATTACGTCAATGCAAATTTAAAGATGAATATGATGTAACCAAACAAAATGTTGAGCATAACCATGTATGAGTCTGAAACAAGGATTTATTTAGATCCGCCGCTGAAAAATCTTCGGGAAATACAGCTCCTTGATTGTAATATACAAACCAAAAGATTGATTAATTTCAAGGATCAACAGATATTGTTTAATGATGAGAATCAACCACTAATAATAATACAACCCGGCACATATTCGTTGCGTGATATTCAATCGATCTTTCTTAATGATACTGATAAGGCAAAGATAACAATCATTGAGACAGACACTGTTGACTATCTTTATTCTAATAAGAACTTTAACATTAAACTTATGAGAGGGTTAGCGGTTGGTTTAGGGGTACCCGAAGTTATAAATCCAGGTAAATTATACCCTATAAATATACAGATTAAGGAACCACTGAGACTTTTGTGTAGTATAGTTGATAATAAGTCATCATATATGAATAAAACAAAATATGGAGAACTTGTGAAACTCTCGCCATCGCACCTACTTGCAAACATACCCTCAAAGGATTATCCAACAATTCCGGTTCTAAAATATGAGTCTCTAATAAATCACTTTGATTTAACCATATTAGATAATGAATGGAAAAAACTTGATCTGAAGGGTTCCCCCATAACTTTTAGCTTAAGATTTAGTTAAATTTTTGTTATGTAACCATTATTAGGTTATATAACATAATTAGTTTTACCTAGACATAAATTTTTTCCACATCTTCAAACATATTTCTGACTGGTGGTGAGATTGAAAAGTATGAAGATATCCCATCCTTTACATGTTTTTTTATTTTTTTGTAAAACTTATTTTTATCTGGAATAAATATATTAAAACTAACCGCAAACGAAATAATAATTATTTCTAAATTACTATTAATTTCTTTTTTATTACTAATCTTAATTACTTTTTCAAAATACTCTTTATCAAAATTAATATCTTCTTTAATATCGTGTACTTTTACTCCTTTTGTAATAAATTCATCATCAACATTACCCAAGCGGTAACAAATTTTATAACCAAAAAATACTAAATTCTTTGTTGCCTCAACAGCATTTAAACTATTTGGCATACCAATAATCGTTAAATTATCATTCTCTTTTACACAAATTGATAAATCTTTATTTACTTCATTAAAGAAATCTTTTGAACATTTTTCTTTATTATCGTATTGAACGGTTAAAAATTTTATATTCATCTTTTTTTTATTTTATATTTATATCTTTAAACAATAATTCATTTTTTTTTTAATTCTACATTCCTTACTCCTCCACATTCTTTACACTTTTGTTTTTGTTTACCGTGCCCGCATATTTGTGCCCCTCCACATTCTTTACAATATGCCTTCTGCCTTTTGTGTATACATATTTGGGATCCTCCACACTCTTTACAATGTGTTTTCTGTCTGTTGTGTATACATAATTGGGATCCTCCACACTCTTTACAGTGTGTTTTTTGTATGCTGTGTTTACAAAATTTTGATCCTTTACATTCTTTACAACAATATTTAATTTTTTTGTGAATACATAATTGCGACCCGCAACACTCTTTACAAAAATATTTACACTTTTTATGGATACAATAATATTTATTATTAATAGCGTCTTTTTTAATTTCGTTAATGATTTCCTCCTCTGAAAAATTTTTAATGCTTTTAATTAAATTTTCTTTATTCATTTTTGTTCGCCCTTTAATTTTCAACTCTTTTGCAATATTTTTTAATTGGTGAAAATGTAAATCATCCACTTGTTCCATGTTTAATAAAAATTTTACAAATCTTTAAACCGCAAATTCGTCTTTTTCAAAATTAAAAAGTAAAATCATTTTTTTCAAATTTTTGTAAAAAGTTAATAAAAAGTAAAGTCGGGTTTCAAAAAAGTAAATTCGTTTTTTCAAATTTTTGGTAAAAAGTTAAATAAAAAAAGTAAATTCGTTTAATTTTTACTGTAATACACTACTGCTTCCATCTGCAACAATCTTAATCGTTAGCGGAATTGGAAACGTTATTATTCTTCCGACTTCTATCTCGTCGAGCTTATGAAAAGCACAAAATGCAGCCTTTTGTACTATGTACTGGGCGATTTCATGTATTGCAATTTTTATAGGGGAGGGGCGGGGGCTAATGACTGGTTGGTTCATGTGTTGCAATTTGTACAAGGGAGGGGTGGGACTAGTGAATTTGACGATAGGGGATGGAAAAAAATTATTATTCTTATGTTGTAAGTTAATTATACACGAATTATGACGATGATAAGATGTAAGATTGTTTAAATTATTCTGGCACAAGAATTTTGTCTACTGAAACCTAAATTTCCTGATGGATTCCCTCTTAATACATATAGGTTATTCACCAGCCGGGAGGTCCGTATTGGGAAAAACTGTGCCCGAGGTCTTGGATACCGCCCGAGGCCGCAGGCCGAGGGCGGTTCGAAGACCGAGGGCACAGTTTTTCCCAATACGGACCGACCTAGGCTGGTGAATAACGTTTTTATTTTTTTCTAAAACCTAACGAAATGCTTGCAAAAAAACCCCTAACAATTAAGCGTTGTAATTACGGTGGCAGGTCTTAAATTGAACAATTTACTAGCGAGTAGATAGTATAGAAAACAGGGGTAATGCAAAATAAAGAGAGAGGCTTTACCGTAACGGTTTAAAATTAATAGTTTGTAAAACATTGCAACGAAGCAAGCGATGTATCGACGTCTCATCACGCAACGGATACCGCCCGCTGTGAGCGGGCCGGATGGGAGAATACCGCCCGCTCCCGGAACCACTCAGATTGCAGGATTTGTAGAATACCGTCCGCTCACGAACTTGAGAAAAAAATAAGGTAGAATATTTTCATTTATAACAATGTGTATAGAAAAAAATACTTGACGAATGGGGGCAGGTAACAAGTACTTTTTCTTATGATAGTCAATTTATGAATAGATATTGAATGCACTGTCTCTATTTTTAGTTAGAACCAAATATTGTTTAAGGTACTTTGTATTACTGTACAATACCTGCACTGCAGGACACATTTTATGCTAGAACAGGATTTTGATTCGCATTTTCTAGGAAGTTAAGTATTTTATTTTATTTTCCACTTATTTACGATTCAAAACATATTTATAACATGGTTTTTCTTAAATATAAAGATAATGAAAAATCTGGAAATTATGTACGTACTGTTTCTGAATAAACAAAGAGAGAGATCTGCATTTTTGCATTCTCTGGTTTATTGTCTTGTCAACGAAATAAAGAAACAAGCAATACATGCTCTGTTAACATTAGAATTGTTGAATATAGTCCTCTCTACATTTACGTTAAATACAGCCTTCAATGGTACTTGTCAAAGCCACATACAAATCAAAGTAGGACTATGGTGAACTCGTGGATATGTTTACAAAACAGAGAAAAAAGAAATAATTGAAAAATTAACAAGGTGTTTTTTTCAGAGTTGTGATTGAATGAAATTGAAGATAATTTTAATGATCTATAATCTTAACATAAAAGTGACCAGGGAGCTGAGTAGCTTTTTGAAATAAACATACAGTGAGTACATGACGCCAATCATTTGACTACACTAGGCATCAGTTATAAGGCAGGTGGCAAGCTTACAGTTGTTAAAAAAATTGATAACTTAACATAAGGGTACAGGATTAAATGGCACCGAAACCAAAAGTAGTTCTGGTATCCTGCTGCTCACTGTCTGTGAGTTCAAAGTTTCTAACACATGTAACAGGGTCCTTCTGAATAAGGTCTGAATTTTGTTGCCATGACATTGTCAATTTTATCATCATTATAGTTTTTGTTGTCTACAAGTCTATTCAATGTTTTCAACAGAAATATCCACCATGATTCTGCAGCTGATAATGAACAAAACCATGTAGGATTGCCCAGCTGACGAATCATACCAAACAAGTCTTTCTTGCATTTTTGCAAAGTATGTTAGTGATGATCTTAAAATCCTTAAGACTCTCAATCCTTTATCAAGTTGAATTAGTTTATTTACATTATCATCTCATTTTAGGTTATCATATATTCATATATATATATATTTAGGGTTGCACTTAAAAGGCTGAATCACACTTACCATCATAAATACAGCAATACATCTTTGTTTTTATCATTATAACTTCTTGTTTTTACAATGTAAATATGATGAGTCACACAACAGTAAGCAAAACAGGTAAGCCTATTTTTCCAACATGTCTACTTCAACACAATCTAGTTCACTTCAAGGTAAATTCGGAAATCAATAGACAGAAAACTTTTCATTGTAACGGCTTGTGGTGTATTGTATCTAATATAACGCTTAATACATTTTCTACATGACTTACTCTTTTCGAACCCTTTAATGACTTTCTTACATTGTAATCTTCATGGTTCTCCGCCATGGCATGCCCCTCCATATTTAATGGTAAACGTTGACATACTTCTTGACCGTCCCAATACTTCTCCAACTCCATTCCTGTTAGTATTAACACTTAAATCAGTAGAAAAGTTCTCCATGCGATGTTTCTTATCCTGGTTGGCGACAGAAGTTCTTCGGTTTCACATCATGGATTCGTCAATATATTCTGTTTTCAGTCAGAGTCGTTTCGTTTAACAACAAGTGATCATTTCGCTCATATAAGTTCTCACTCAAGTGCTCATTTCGCTCTATGAGTTCTCAGCAAAGCTTACTACATTAGCAAGAGATTTTCTCATCTTCAGATCACTTTCCACAGGAAAAAAAATACATTTTCCAACGTTGGAATGTAGTTGGTTTATTACTGTATTATTATTGGTAGATTATTGGTACATTCAAGTGATATTCCAACTTTGGTAAATGGTTATATTTTCCAATGTTGGAAAATGATAATTATAGTATCCAACAATGTTCCAATGTTCCCAACATTGGAACACCACATTTTCCAACAATGGAAGACCTGTTTCCAACATTGGAACGCTGTATTTTCCAACACTGGTATGATAGAGTCCAACGTTGGATTTTTAGACATTCCAATACTGGACAAAGTATAACCAATATTGGAATTTTGCATATTCCAACACTGGACTACTATTACCAACATTGGGATGTTATACTTTCCAGTGTTGGAGAAAATGTTTCCAACATTGGGTACATGAACAATCCAACATTGGAAAACAGTTTCCCAATACTGGACCACTGAAGAATCCCACATTGGATGAATTGTTTCCAACACTGGTTTCGTACACTTTCCAATGTTGGACAAAGTGTTTCCATATTGAATTGTAACATATTCCAATCTTTGGACTGCTTTGACCAGTATTGGAAAATGTAAAAATCCAATGCAGGAAATAATTTGTCTTATGATGGAATTAAAATAACAACAAAGTAGGAGTGAAAATCAACTTTAATTATGTCAAAGTCAAGTACCAATGTACATTAACATCAACATTTCTGACTACTCTGCAGCTTGTCAAACTTAAGCTATTTTATTCTGTTGAAATAACAAATATATTGTTGAACTGCAGTTTATGGATGTGGTTTTGACAAAACAGAAGCAGAATCATCTAGACCAGGAGACATGGATTCACTTTGTGTGGTCCCTGTAGTTTACTTCAGAACTGTCTTCCACTGATAAGTTTTATAACTGCCAATGAATAAAAGTATTGTAAACAGTACCTGTAAGTTGTTGTTTTGTGGAGTGCTCATAGCTGCCATTAGTAGCCGGCAACCGGCTATTATGAACGGTAACTGCAGTGAAGATGGCTGGCTACTCAAAGTTTGAAAATGACTAAAAGACCACAGCTATGGCATGTTATCTTGAGTATTTGACCATTTACTTTCCTTGTGTAGCTGGCTGCTTCAAAGCTCAATGACAGCCCTCGGGTGCTACTGGCTATTAGCTAACTTTAAATATATTGAAAGTCGATGTTTGGCAATTTGAGGACAATGTCAACCACAACATAAAGGTACAAAATTTTCAAAGGACTTACTTTTCCAGATAACATGCTTTTTCATTTGGTTTCCAAGTGGACCTGTCTGCCTTAGTTATTTTCTTTTTCCACACCTGTCCAGTAACTAATTTAAGATAAGTGTAAACATTAGATTTTCATTTTATCTCCCTGACCAGCAACTATTGGGTGGCTAAATTGGTTATCAAAAATCTGATAACGAAATCAACCCCCCCCCCATGCATGATAAAGGAAGGGTCCAAGGGGGGGGGGATAGATTATTGTATTTGGCTGTACTGTATTTGGCTCAAAGACTTCAACAAATTCAAGGTGTATTAAATAAAGCTGACTGGCAATGAGATAAGAAACACTTATAAACAATAAATGAAGAGGCCATTTTCTCTTTCTTCTATAAAAAAGAAATAACAATCACCTTCTGATTTGCTGGATGCTCTCTTTTTAGACTGAAGACATGTGAGATCCTTAATTTTTTCGAATATTTCCAATCTCCTGCCCATAGGGTTAATTCCAATATCTTTCAAGTCTGCTTTTTCTAGGCAATAAAGTGTCTTTCCAGTTATGTTCTCAGCTGTTAAGGTAAAAGAACAGGGTGAGTTCAGAAAGGAAAACTGACTGGCATGGGATGGATTTATGCAACACAGTGAGAAGATATTTTTCAGCTTGCAGGGGCGGATCCAGAGTAGTTCAAGTGATTTCCAGAAATCACTCAAATGTTTCCAAATCTGGGTTTGTTATTTCTCAGCTTGTTTCTTGAAGCGCAAGAAATCAATTATCCTTCTTGTTGCAGTGTTTATCATGAAATAAAACAAAGAAAAAAATCGTCGAATCTCGTTTTACCGTCGATTACACAGCAAACCCAGCCCATTCCGAACGAATTTGACGAATCTCCGTTCGCGCGCTTTCGTCCTTTGTCGAGACTTCGGAGAACAACACGAAAAAATTCGTAGGCACGACCGGACAAAATTTGTACGCAGTGGGTGGGAGTGGTTAGTTTATCGATCTTTCCACAAATCACTCAAAACCCTCCTCTATTGGCCAGAATCACTCGCCTTGTCTTGCGAACTACTCAAACTCGGTTGTGATTGGCTATCCAGGACGCAAACTACCGTGCAAACTACTGACAATCGTATATAAAGGGAAGCCTCTCCCCGAAAGTCCCTCGTTTGTTCTTGCTCCGATCAGAGTTAATTGTTAAAGTAACTTGCTACGGAAGGAAGACAAGGGAAATTTTAATTATAAATGATGGTTCGAGGCGATCCAGTTTGTCGGAAGGAGGACTGTTCACAGTATGATGTTGGTTTGGTTTTCAAGGAAATCAACTCATATTCGGACCAGGACAAGTTCATAGAGAATGTGTGGAAACCAGGGGTGCTTACCATTTATATGAAACCATCCGGAGGAAAATTTCTCTATTTATGGTAAGCGAATTTCCATCCGGATGGAACGGAGAAAACGGATCTTGAACCATCAACCACATCCCATACGGAAACTTGAGCCCCCCGATAAACTATTGTAGCGGTTGATACATTGTAACTATGACAACAAAGTTTGACAACAAGAGCGCTAATTAAAAATGGCGTTAAGTGGGATTTTGTGTGCTGTTTTGGACGAAGATGACTCTCGTGAATTTACAGAGGCCGACGACGATGTGTTTATACTTGCTGTGGCCTCTACGGTCATGCGACGAAATCTTAGTAGGATTCGTGGCTACGTGGAGACAACTGTGGTGTCCTATTTGGGCGACGAATTTCGGAGTCATTTTCGTATGACTCGCAACACTTGTGAGTTGCTAACACGTGAAATTGTTGCCTCTGGTCGTATTAATTTTGGTTTAAACCAGTTTGGACGGGACCCAGTTCCACCTGAAAAACAAGTTTTGATATATCTTTGGATGATGGCTAATGGAGAGGAAACTACAAGGCAAGTGGCCGACCGTTTTGATGTGACCATGAGCAGCTGCGGAAGAGTTTTAAGAAAAGTAAATGCCGCGGTCTTGTCCATGCTTCCGCGCTATATCAAATGGCCAAATGGTAAGACTAAACTTTGTTTTTCTCAATTATATTTGATAGTCTTGATTTTAAGGTGCAAACAATCCTATCCTAAATATCTTCCGTTGTTTTGTTTCTAATTCTACGGCGGTCAACTGCATCGATGGCGACCATAATCAGCACAATCAGCTTGGCTGATTACTTAAGCTTATCTATCGTTTGTAAATCAGCTCCTGTAAAACGAAAATATGGACTACAGACAGCAGGCTAACCCGGCATACCAGGGATAAAATCCCCTTGGCAAAAATAATGAATTAATGAAAAACGAGCCGTTTATTGTAGTACCGTCTGTTCGCACGAGCGATCACGAATCAGAAGTAGCGATAAATCAATCGCAGTGATATTTGTCTGGTTTACAAACGCAATAGGCTTTAAAAAAAATTATTTAAGACCTCAAAAATCTTTACAATGTCTCTACTGTATATAAAAAAAGTTAAATGTTGGCAAATTTATTTCAACAAAAAAGTATTCACTGTCTGAAATTTGGTAGTAAATGGTTGTTAAACGGCCTACGTCAACACGTTGTAATATGGCTTTATGACTCATATCTTTTTTTGCTATTTGTCCGGCCTTCTGTTTGGTATAATGTTTCTCATTTGTCCAAGCAATAACACCAATTTTTGTGATAAAATAACAAGAGTGTTTTTCATGACCTTATGGGGTTAAACTTTGGGGAGTGGTACTACTAATGCCCGGGGGTGGGAGGGGGGGGGGTACTCCTGCTTGTAAATAACGGGGATGATGGATGGATTTTTTTGGGTTTAAAATTCTCAATTCCAGGATTTTTTGGAGCTGGAAAATTTGGCAATTATTTTTTGGGTGACTTAATTTAAATAGGGGATTTTTTTCGGGTATTAAAAAACGAACTAAACGCCTTGGCGTATTAATGGTATGATGAATAAACAAACACAAGCGTTCAATTCTTTTTATTTTCTTTGACTCATATTATTGCCCCGGCCTGGCAAATCAGGGGTAATGAGATGGATTTTTCGTTTTTTTTTTTGCTCCAGGGATTTTTTGGGTAATGTCAGAAGACAAAGGGTTTTTTATGGGGTCTTGAGTTTTGCCTCCATTCGATCATACAAGCAAGAGTACCCCCCCCCCCCTGAGCACTGTAATGACTGTCATTACACAATGTGTGGGACCTTTTAGTGTATGGAGTGTATGGAGCCAAAAAAATAGTACCAACTATCCGTGACTTCACTGCCTACATAAATTTGTATGATTATCTTTTAGGGGCGGAAAGTTGATGTTGGCCATGCCCACTAATCAAATTTTGTGGTACCTTATGGGGCTTTTAGCTTTTGAAAGTGGTCGACAAGACTCCTTCATCACTTTTTCAAGGGGATTCAGATGTATTTACTCTGTAAATCTGAGAAAAATAAAGTTAATGTATGTATGTACTGGAAGTAATTCAAAGTTGTAATGTACAATTTTGGGCCTATTTTCAGTTATGGAAATGAGAGAAATTGCCCAAAGTTTTGAAGATGGCGGAATGCCTGGAACAATTGGTACGTACATGTAGCTCCTTCAGCAGTTTTCTTGCAAACATGTGGAGTTCCTAATAAAGAATCAAGAAATAATTTTGCAAATAGGCTCAACAGCAGTTCTGGAGGAAAATTGTATTGAAAAGCACAAATTTTGGCAATTAATTAAATTTGATTAATTTGTACCTTTATGTATAATAGGTGCCATAGATGGGACATTCATAAAGATCAAGGCACCCAGTGTAGACCCCGAGTCATACAATTGCAGAAAAAAGTTTTATGCTCTACAATTGCAGGTAAATGTTTTCATACAACATAATTTAATAATATTATATAGGGGACATGAATGATCCAAGGCTTCTGCTTAGAATGCTTGAAAAATTTTAGTGAGTGTTCATTTGCTTGTATTTTTACAAGTGCTCGCAACTGCTCGGTTATTTTCAAGAAGGTAGCTTTTTTAAAAGTGTTCTTACATGTACATGTTGCAAGAGTGGCTTTTGTCAGTGCTTGTGCTTGCAAAGACCATTCAATACAGTTTATATTGGATGAGTGAAAATAAAGGAATTAATCAGTGCTTCAACCATCAGTACTGCAGTCTTACTCTTTTTGTTGAAGCCAAATAGTAATTTCTTTCATGTGCTTTTCTCACAAATAGATTGTTTGTGACAATAATATGGTCCTGACAGACGTTTTAGCAGGGTGGCCAGGATCCGTCCATGATTCTAGAGTTCTAAGAAATTCTTCTCTTTTCGCCACTTGTGGAAAGAAGTGTCCAGGCGATTACCACATTATTGGGGATGGAGGCTACCCACTTCTCAGGTATACATGATGAACAAAGTAATATTTTTGGTTAATTACAGTAGTTGAAAAAACTTTTAGTTTAGTAAGTAGAACTGTTCCGTTCATAAATTGCATTTTTAGAAGTACACTGGTGTATGTAGCTTTTTACATCTTAGTTATATTTTATTGTATTATGATTCATTTTGTGCTGGGATCCCACTGCACTGAAAACCAATTTTGTGGGCAGAGTAATACATGTAAATTAATAAACTTAAGAGAGAATGGTTTATCTGAATAAATGGGCCCTTGGAAACTTGGGCCCTGGTTGTTCTTGATGCTTATTAACGACCTAAATCTTGTTGCATCTAACGATCACAATGTGACACGTATTTGGAAGTATGTTGATGACACTACGGCGTCTGAATTTGTTCCTAAGAACTCTGAAAGCAACGCACAGCAGATAGCCGATAGTGTGTCTCAGTGGTCTTCTGACAACAAGATGAAGCTAAATAGCGACAAATGCAAGGAACTGAGAATTTCCTTTTCTAGAACTCAAAGAGATTTCTCACCAGTCACTGTCAATGGTAAAGAACTTGAGGTAGTTCGACACGCAAAACTACTTGGTGTTACAATTTCTAGCGACTTATTATGGAATCAGCATATAAGTAATATTATCAAGAAAGCTTCCAAACGACTTTATTTCCTGGTTCAGCTCAAGCGGGCACGTGTGTCCTCTAAAGACCTCGTTCTTTTCTACGCGATGTGTATAAGATCAATATTAACGTACGCAGCTCCAGTATTCTACTTTGCTTTGCCACAATATCTACAGTGTGAACTAGAGCGTGTTCAAAAAAGAGCACTTTCTATTATCAATCCCAACAGAAACTATGATGAGGCATTAGAAGAAGCCGAAATACCCTCCATTAACACTTATATCAAGGAAACATGCAGAACTTTCTTCCATTCTATCGTAAACACCAAAGATCACAGGCTTAATGGACTGCTACCAAATATTAAAGAAACTAACTATAACCTAAGACAACCTAGTCACTTTGCCATCCCGAAGTGGAAGACCAATCGCTTTAAAAACACCTTCATAATGTCTTCAAGTATCAATTTTTAGGACATGAACTTTTTATTGTATTTTATCGTATTGTATGTATTTTAAATTATTAATCATTATTCATTGTAATACGCAATTCAGCCATGTTTACTGGCTGCGATGTTTTACTTTATTAAACTATCTATCTATCTATCTATCTATCTATCTAAATTGTATGTTTATTTTTTATTACAGATGGCTCATGACTCCTTACAGGAATAATGGCCACTTACTACCAAATCAGCTCCTTTTCAACAATACCCTGTCCTCAGTCAGACAGATTGTAGAACACACAATTAGTGTTTTGAAGGGGAGGTGGAGAAAACTGAGCTATTTGAATCATTTATGCATAAAGCTTGTGACTAAAATAGTCATGGGAGCTTGTGTCTTGCACAATTTCACTTTACTGCATGATGATTTTGATGAAAGATACTTTCTTGATGATGATGATGATGATGACGACAACGACAGTGATGATGATGGCCATGATAGCGCCTGCCGAGACAGAACAGCTGAACTAAAGCGGCAACATCTATCAAACGTAATTGTTGGTTAAGAAGTGAAGTTTGAGGGAATTTTTGTCACCCTGAAATAAAGACAAAAAAACATGCCAAATCTGATTGGCTGAGAATAAAAGCAACAAATTATTAAGAATTAAGTTAAGAAGTATATATTAAGGTCTTGACAGATGTTGTGATTTAACAGGAACTCAGCATCTGGGGACAAGAATGCCCATCAGACCACTCAGTTATCATTTCCCCCATTGAACAGACCCTAGTGATTTATCCAGTTGATAGTGCTATTCACCTTTTGAACAACTGGGTCCAGATAAACAAAACCAATCATGACTGGATCCAGTTACTTGGGTCATCAAGTACAATCCTTGCTGCATTTCTTTACAAAATGTTGATGGAGTTGGCTGGAAGATTAGGAAGTTTTTAAGCCCATTGTTTTTTGAGTGCCAGCTGGTATTGAAAAAAAAGAGGGGAAAAAAGCAATCAAGGTATATGCAAAGTAAAAGTGAATGAATATTTTTTTGGTACCGCCATTTTTTTGCTTTTAAATGGTGGCTTTAAATCACTGAAATACGATATTTTACATAAATAAGCATTTCATGTTTTATTGAAGTAAAGTGTTTTGCAGCCATTGATTCATAATTAATTCAATGTACAAAAGGCAATAATTATCTCTTTTAACTTGTGTTATAATTCAGGAAAACTGCCTTGAAAAAATAGTTGTATGAATTAAAGCCTTAAATTGGACCACATAATTATGTGAATCTAGTGTTGAGTTTTTGATTAAAGAAAATACATGTACAGATACTTGTAATTTAAATTTTCAAGATATCCAATTTCATTACAAACAGGCTATTCAAATATGGATAGTAAAAAAATAAAGCTTCATAATTATAATTTATATACATGTAAATAGAAATGGTTATTACTGTAAAGAACACCATATTTTTTTGTAAATAAAACATTTCAACATACATAAACTCATGGAAAAAAGGCCAAGAAGTTAAATTTTAACGTACATTGTATAAACATTAAGCTGTAAGTGTTCTTGTCCAGCAACTGTACAAAATAATTGTCAATAAATAAATACCAAAGTGGAAACAACCTGTCATTTTTCTTTCATCACTTGAAGTAAATTGGCCCAAAATAATTTTTTTTCCTCATTCATCTCTTCCATTATCTTAACTTTTTTGTTTTCCACTTCTTCTTTTTTCTCTTGGTATTCCTTGAGGAATGAGAGCATCTCTGATGCAGATGATCTGCTTCTCCTCTTCCTGGCTGGCCTTTTCTTGGGGTCTTCTTTTTGGATGTTCCAGCTGAGTCCTCATCATGCCCATCAGCAAAGCTATCACTTTCATCCCCCTCAGCATTTGGAACTGCTGAGGATTCCAGAGTGTAGGTTGGCTTAACAGCAGCATTCATTCCAATGCAATCAGCCATGTCTGTGTAGTACTTCCATTTTTTGTGGCTATTACCACTTTTGTTGTTATGATCCGTCACTTCTTTCAGTTTAGCTTCCAGCTTTGCCCACTTTCTGGCACATTGGTCTGCAGATACCTTCAAGTCTGCCTTGGAGTTGAAACTTGCAGAAATTTTATGGAATACTTCCTTTTTTGTGGTTTTACCATTGTTAAACAAACCTTTGTGCTCTTTCCAGCAACAAATGAGTAGATTTACATGTCGGTCTTCCCACCTATCTAGATTCAAATTTGTTGTTGATGATGATGATGATGATCCTATTTAACATTGAAGAAGAAATAATGAAAATAAGGTAAATTTTACTTTTGGTCAATCTGAGTACTGTATCATTTGCATGATACCGGTAATTAAATGTTCTCATTTATTATATCCACAACACCCTATAGTTAACCAACCTTCCTTCAATCGAACAATATACATGTAACCTTTAACTTATTGATTATGCGTTCACAGTGCCGGTATACTGCTCCAAATTATTTAGTCAGATAGTTTCTTCAACTTCCCCGTGACTGAGAACTGGGAAGAAAAATTCAACTTTTTTCACTTGATAATACGCTTATATTCTGACAAAACATTTCTTTAAAAGAAAGAGTCGAATCAAGAACATAGACTGAACTTAAAGTCACAGATGTTAAAGATATCAAGTCTAAATTTAAGTTGTATCAAATTTCCACTTGAAGAAATATTGTAGTTTTATCAAATTTCAATTCTCGCCGATAACAGAGTTCGCGGCCTGTATTTTTGATGTTTCTGCGTCTTTCTTGCATGTAATTGTGCTTGATTCGCTTAAGCTTAACAGCCTTAACACCGAAAACGATAGAATACGAAAAGTCGGGAATAAAACTGGCCGATAAAACCGACAAGAGCGAGGGAAAATCTTAGTACGGATACGATGGCAGGAATTGCGATATTTACTCGGAAATCATTGAACATTTTAAGATTTTAAGCGAAAAGGCCAGTCTTTATTTCTATCAAAATGCTTTAATTGAAGGGGACTCATAATAATTCTTAGTAAAATTAACTTAAATGGGTCCTTTACAGATGTTATTTAGCAGTTTTCAAACTCACCTTCGTTTTCCCCATGGTCCGCCATTTTGTTTTTTCCAGCGAGAAAAATCTTGAAAAGAGCGGGAAGTTGAAATGGTTCGTACACCGACCGGGAAAACCGAAAAGAGCGGGAAATGTGGATCGCCTCACACGACCGCCCACTTTTCCCGGAAAGTTCCGAACGGAATGGTGCGAACCATTTAATTTTCCACCCGGAGATTCCGGTTTTTCGGTGTAAATGGTAAGCACCCCAGGTGAGCTATTTGATTTCCCAGCGTCAGTGGAATGTTCGAACTGTAGCCGTCATTTTGTGCGGAGCTGGCTGAAAAGATTTCCCTCGCTAGCATACTCTAAAGATGTCGATGGTGCATTTTGTTTACCGTGTGTTTGTTTTGGAGTCCAGTGTGGGCGAAATACGAATAAACTAGACAAATTGTTCAAGTCTCCACTCACACTTTGGACGTCCGCCGCTTCACGTTTTACCAAACACGCCAGCGGGAAATGTGAGATGCATAATTTTGCAGTGATCGCAGTGGAGACTTTTCTGAGAAACATGAGAAGAGAAGCGGTTCCAATTGATCAGCAGATCAACAATTTACTTCAACAGCAAATCAATAGAAATCGCGAAATTCTGAATCCCTTTTTAAAACAATAATTTTCTGCGGAAAAAACAACATAGCCCTCAGAGGTACACGAGATTATGATCGAGGAAATGGGAGTCTTTCCGGTTAGAAGCGGCGACCAAACACTAAAACATCACCTGGAAACCGCTCCCAGAAATGTGACTTATATTTCTAAAACCATTCAAAATGAGATGATTACAACTGTGGGTGCTATCATAGTGAATAATTTGTCACAGGAAATCAGGGACAGCAAATATTTTTCTATTATGTCTGACGAAGCAGCTGACATATCAAATAAACAAAACCTTTCAGTGGTGATCAGATTTCTCGACTCGACCAAAACAGTCAGAGAAGAGTTTGTAGGATTCTACCTTTGTGAGGATATACTATACTTCAAATCCTGATCACTATTCCCATTTCATCGGCATCTTGCGAAAGGTGCATTTCAACCCACCGAAATCTGAAGACGTATTTGAGGAGTACAATGGTCCAGGATAGACTGAATGGATTAGCACTGATGCATGCCCATAGGGAAATGGAATTAGATCTTGAACAAATTATAAATTTATTTGCTAATTTACATCCCAGAAGAATGAAAATGGAAAATATTTTAAATGAATAATTTTGTATCAGGGAGTCACTAGTGTTTCTAGAGTACTTGTGAGTTATGTTCCATCTGGATGTAATCCTTAATTAAACTGATGGAGAACAGTACAGATACATAACTGGTGTCTGTGGTACAATTGTATTAATACTTATATCTGGACAAAAAAGTCATTCTTCATTAGTTTTTAGAGTTATTTTTCCACTGACACTGGGTATTTGATAAGCTTAAATGGTTTTCACATATTCTCTCAGTCTGAGCTCATTGGACCACATCAATTTATACACTGATCTAAAAGGCTGAAAAAGGCAAGTATGATTCCAACTTTTCAGTTTTGCTGATACATTTCCACAACAATGTTTCTTAATATTCACTAATAAATCCTTATTTTTTATCTTCCATTCCCACTTTGAACTAACTGACCTGATTCCCATTGGAAAGTTATTTGCACCCCCACAAGCATCCAAGACAGCAATCCAGGCAGCAGATCTACTACATTTTCAACAGTAGCCCTCAATCTTAATTCACATGCTAGACTCCTTAGACAAAAAAAATTTAATGTTATTCTGGTTTGTCTGTGTAAATACACAGAATTGATTTTTTTGTACAGAATTATGCCTTTCTGAGGAGGTACTATTAATGTGTCTGAATGGCTTAAAGTGCTACACAACCGAATTGCATTCTGGGAGCATTAAATTTCAAATTTTCTTGGGGGGGGGGGGAGCATGCCCCCAAACCCCCAAACCCCCAAACCCCGCTAGTTAAGGTGCTGCAAATCACTCATGTAAAATCCTGGATCCGCCCCTGGCTTGCATAAGAAAGATACAAGTTTAACATAAAAACGAATGTCTGTTAAATCCATGAAGTCTTTTTAATCAGTATATACATGTGCATAAAAGGAAAAATGGATTAAAAGAACGGATACAAACCTTTAAACAGGAATGCCTCCTCATGAAATCCTTCCGTCGTTAGCCACGAATGCACATCTTGTGCTGACCAATGCATGCAACCTTGAACATCCTTGCTTGCGCTTAGACTACATTCAAAACTTGCCAGTCATCGAAAGAAAAGAAGGGAACGGTTAACCCGTTATGCTTATAGAAATTAAAACATTCACAAATTTGCAAAATTTATTGCGCGAAATCTTGAATTTCTCGGCAGTTCACTCTGTTCCGATGGATTGAAATATATTACGTTCATGATCTGACAGTGAAGCGCTGACATCCTCTTCAGCCCTTTCAGCCATAACTTTGATACTACATGTAATTCTACCAGCTGTTTTCCAATTTTAAAAAATATATATATACTTCTTTCTTCCGTTCGATCAACACCTTTCGATCTATCGAGCGAGGAAAGAAACGGCGGGAAAAAGTGCTAAGGCCAGGCTCTTGGCGGACTCTGGGTACATGGAACACGCATGATTCGCATAAATTACCGCTGACAGGCTGTTGACCCTCAATGCTCGTTCGCGTTCATAATACTTTCCACTGTTGTTTTAACTGTTGTTATGGGACCTCTGATAAAATCCAGATCTGCAGTTACATATGAACAAGGAAAACCAAAGAATTCTCTTCAAAGCTTGGTAATATTATTGTGCTATCTTTGGTAACTGAAGAAATGATTTCCAATAATTTCACAGTATAATCCAACATTGGAAACTTGTAAACATTTTGTTCCAATAATACTACAATGATATTCCAATCATAACCAGCTCAGTGGTGTAGCAAAATTAATACCTTGGTATATCATTGTGCAATCTTTGGTGACTGAAGATATGTCTTCCAATAATTTCAGTATTATCCAAAATTGGAAAATTGTGAATATTTTATTCCAATAATACCACGATGATACTCCAATCATAACCAGCTCAATGGCATAGCTTGGTATATCATTGTGCAATCTTTGGTAGCCGAGGAAATGTCTTCCAATGTTTTCACGGTATTATCCAACATTGGAAGACCAAATGTGTTCTGTTCCAATTAAACTCCAATAATATTCCAACTGTAACATCATGAGGAAAAAGCAGTTTTCCCTTTGTTGGAACCTTATTGGACTTTTATTGGTGCAATGCAATTTTCCAATGATTATCCAACATTGGAAGGTTATAACTCAAATTTTCCAATAATTTACCATATCGGAAAATGTATTTTTTCCTGTGTTCGAGCCAATTGAAATTCATATACTGCTTGTAATCTTGGGGGCGGTCAACGTCGGAAGAGGGAATAGTTATCATGTGGTCACGTTTAGCGCCTGGCCGAGTCAAAGACTCGTAAAATTCAGTCTCCAAGTTGGCCATTGTCCTAACTGAAAACATTTAAACTCCTTTTGATTTTAGTAAGACCGCTAATGAGGCCCTGTTAGTGAGGTTCTTTAATTAAGTCGCGCGTCTGAGTTTCAAACCTTTTCATGTCGCAATTTCCGAAGGTCGAAGGTCGCTGTCGTAATTTCCCGTGAGCGGCTCGTCTTTCGTCACCATTTGAGCTCCTTCATGTTGCCGTTTCAAGGCCATGTCGCTTGTCGAAATTTACCCCTAATAGGGCCTCGCTAATCGTCCTCTTAAGCTACAAAATCATTACAAACTCTGGCACCAGTACGATACGCTTTCAGCGTCAACTTTGATCAGTAGACTTCGGTGACGACAATTGTCGTCTTCATATCGGTGCTCCCGAGTTCTTTCCGACTAATTACGAAGAGTGTCTACACTGGAGTGAGTGAGTGAGTGAGTGACAATTTGCATATCGGAGTCCCCACAAAAACTCGCAAATACGCTTCGCGTATCCACGAGTTAAAAACTGGATAACAAAATTCTCTGAAAACTTATGCTCTTTACATTGCAAATAGGCCCTTTGCAGCTAAGCCATCACGTGACCTAATTTTCATAAAATTATGGATTATAACTTAACAAATGCCAGAAATGGAAAGAGCGCATCGAAAATACCGAAATGGCCAAGTTCGAGCTCCCTGGCATAAAAGAGTAACTTTATACGACAGCTTTCATTGTCGGAAAATTTAGAGGATTTGTATGGAAAATGTTGCTGGAGAGCAAGACTATGTTTATGCATATTTGATGAGCTACTGGGAAGACATGTTGCCTGGCTATAGTATAGCATACACTGCCAAGCCAGAACAGACAAAATAAGACGTCAGGTGACATTGCATACATTTTATTATTCAGTTTTACGAGTGCGTTCATAATTATCATAGTTAGGCCTTTCCAGATTGTGCTCGGCACTTTTTTAGCGCAATTTGGCTTTGGGAGCACTATTTTGATCAGAGAGCACTTTTTTGGCCAAAGAGCATCTTCTGACAACTTTTTTGGTAAACAAGCCAATTTCTAGTTTATTTGAAGCAAATTACTGGATTTTTTGTTTTATATAGCAATTTCAAGTTCCCTTGACTACAAATAATATCTCAACTAGGCTAAAACTGGTGATTTCGACATTTGATTGGGTATCCATTCCTGTGGTACGTCGGTAACTACAAATAATGGGTAGCCTGTGGGCTGTTGAACTAGTTAATAACTAATCTAACGCCTTATATGGAATATCTGTCTGCCCAGATCAAAAAACCCTTGAAATATTAGTGTTGAAGGTACAGAGTAGAAGGTAAGAAAACACAAAAGAGAACAAAAGCATTTATAATAGTAAGTTGTCATACGCTAAAGTGTGTTTCACAGGTTTATGGAAACTACTCTGACTAACGCATTTATTTAATAAAAGTATTATTCGTTATTTGTGCAATTATTGACTTGTATTCAATGGAAACTTGCCTTTTAGTTGCAAATCTTAATTGGAAAGCATCTTTTCTTTCAAATAATTAAAAATATTCGGTAGCACTTTTTTAATTTTTGGAGCAACTTTTGAGCACTATTTTGGTTTTGGAGCACTTTTTAAGCATCTTTTGGGCATTTTTGGGAGCACTTTTTTAGCTTTTTGGGAGCACAATCTGGAAAGGCCTAATCATAGTGTGTTCTAAGTAAGTGGCCGATATGATCAATGCTGAATCACACTGGCCTAAGTTGGTCGGTATCAGGGGACACACATCTTGCATGTCTTCAAGCAAAACCCATAGTCAAACGTTGCCATATTAAATGCAACGTTTGCAGTAGAATGCGTTGCGCAGCTGGAACCTTTAGGACTGCAATCCCTCTTTGGATTTCTTGTTTTGTCCCAGCAGGGTATTTCTTCAAACAAAGCAAACAAAAAAGGCAAATTAGCCAAAGAACAAGAAAATGCAAATTTAAATTTTGCTCTCAACTTTCATTAACTTCATCTGAAGGCTGGCAAACGCCAGACAAAGAATTTACATTTAACACCCACCTTTCGCCGTTAAGTCTTAGTTGTCTCAGTGTTGATCAACCCTGGTGAAACTTCATATACCTTCTTTGTGCTGTAATCAGATATAATGACCTGAAAAGAATATGAGTTATGCATTCGTGTTGTTAAAAATGTCATTGAACAGTCATTATTATTTAAAACTTTTACTACAGATTTTCTCGCTCTACAATCTTATAGGCACCGAGTATTAAACCAAATGCAAAATATGAGATGGTCCAATTGTTTTTTACGATGTGTTGCAGTAGCCCATCACAAGGAGCGTTTAAACGCAAAAAGGAATAAGCTTAATATCCAGTCATCTTGACAGAACAGGCTTCATTGAAATTTTTATGTGGTGTCTTTCTTTTGTTATCCCTAGCAAACAAGAAAGACCCATCTTTCCCGCTCGAGTAGCTAATCAGAACACAGCTTTCCCCTCATCTTGCCCGCTCGTGTAGCCAGCCATGTGATAAGTAATGGTCATGGTACTAAGCGGAGGCGAGACCAATTTGGTCTGTAATCATATCAGTGATAAGGGACGGACCATTAGAAAAGTGATGGTGCAGGAATTTTTTTTTCAGGTGAACCCCTCTGCTCGAATTTTTTTTACTACGTGTGAAAAAGTCACAATTGGACCTTCCTTCTGCATGAATTTGTTTTTTACCTTCCTCTTTACATGAATTTTTTTTCTTGGCATTTTCCCTTGCATGAATTTTTTTTTGTTTTTTCCCCACCGCCCCCCCCCCCCCCCCCCATCACTTTTCTAATGGTCCGTCCCTAACAAGATCGGATGACCGTGAAGTGAGGTTGTATTAAAACTTGGTATATAAGATGTAAGGCCGCCGTAAGAACCAGGTGCTCAACACGTTTCATGGCACCGATTCCAGAAGCGATCTTTTTGGCTAGTTTTTAAATGTGGTTATTCCAGCTGAGTTTGTCACCAATTGTTATACCAAGTGATTTCGTACTTGCAACCTGTTTCACCCGGGTACCGTTCATTAAGATTAAGGGGGAAGCAGCAATGGTATTTAGCCTTTTGCCAGATCCTATCGGCATGAATTCTGTTTTGGTCATATTTAAAGTAAGTTTGTTCGCATTTAACCAAGTATGCACATTCAATCACCAAATGTTTATGCTGATAATTAAACGTCGCAACTAAAAGCTCGTCAAATGAGGGGGGCAGTTTATCCTGAATTGAAACTTAGACCAAGAAGAAAACACATGCCATCATAAAAAAGAACCTTTTCCTCTTGCTCGAAGTTTTGTCCCATCAAAACAGCTTCCATTATTCGTAGTGAAGAAAAACGTTTGGAGAAAATTTGTACCGCATTTTATACTGAAGACTGACGTGGGAGAATCGGGCTCATACTCGGTGTAAAAACCCTGTTACATTCGCGAGTGACATAGAAGAAAGAGAGCAAAAGGGACAAAACAATAGGACTAGGAAAATAATTGCGAAAAAAAAAATTGGCCATTTTCTTGAAGACGCGAGAGGAAAAAGCGGCAAAATTGCCTGGAGAAATTCAGAATGAAATATAAGCGGTAAAGATTAAAAAAATTCTATAGTTTGAAAGAAATATGGAAAGAAAATCAAACAAGCCTGTCTCCATTAGTACAGGAGAAAAAACAAATTATTTTTTTTACCGGTGCCATTCTCGGCGTCGTCGTGGTGTTTACTTCTAAAAGCTCCCTTATAATTGATAGGAAACAAGGGACTGCAGTACGAACTTGGTCATTTTGGAAGAGCCAGTATTAAATAGGAATCAACTGTTTGTAGAGGATTAAAGAAAAAACTGAATGATGTGGGCCATCCTTAATCAACGCACTATTGGGAACTAGGATAAGAAAAGAAAGCCTATGAATCATGGAACCTTTGTTTTTTCTTCGTTCATGGTCACATATCTGTACACTAGCGTTTTTGCAAATTATTAAAACCTAAAATAGTCTAGGAGCGAATCAGTTGGTTCGCTTCAGAATCTTCCACTCCGTCAGAGAAGCCATAATTTTGTTTCTTGTATAGTGAATCAATGGAAAAATTACAGGATTTTTGCCCAGCTGTTTCTACGCAAAAGGCAACTCATACGGGTACCATCGTGCTACTTCCCAAGGAGAACATAATTAATCTTTGCATTTTCTCCCTTGTTCCCCATAAAAAAAATCATTTGCTCCCTTACTCTTGTTCCCTTGTTCCCCGAGATTTAATCAGTCTCCCTTTAAAATAAATGCTTCTGTCCCGTGTCTAAAACCTCTGAGAAGGGCTCGCCATCCGTGATCCCAAATACGGCCAAGCAACATTGAAACCCTGAACCGATAATGTAGAAATTTTTTACAATTACAAACATTTCAGTCTGATTTTTAATTTAAAGGATTTTCGTACCATTTTATCTGCGGCCACAAATTATTTCATATGGAATGCAAGTAATTGCATCCACTCACTGTGATGCCAAAATGAACTAACCTAATGCGGTTAAAAGGGAGTTAAAACGCTTGATTTTGCATGCAAAAAAATTTTGACCGAACGTCTAGCGAGTGAGAGTGAGAAAATACGTCATAAAACCAACAATGTATAACTCGATGGACACGGATTTCCTCCAGAATCAAGCGTTCGCATAAGAATGGCTGTTCCGTCGTCCACGATTCGGTTGTTTTCCTGCGATGCATCACGGTAAGTGACAAAGGTCCTTTAATCGTTTGGTTTGATTTGATTCAAAGTTATATTTTAGCCGCGTTAATGTTTTGACCCGCCATGTCCAGTTCGTACGTCTCGAAAATTAAAAAAATTGTGCATTTTTTTGAAGATGTAAAATTTCTTATTCGTAGTGAAGTGAAAAGGCTTACTGGGTCAAAAAAGCAAAGTTAGTAGTTCCCGTTTTCTTCACTCAATGTTCTTTAGTACAATAATTTGAAGTTGCCAATTCCATCAACCTCGCATTACTGGAGCCACTTCAATCTCATGAGCCCATCGAGAGCGTGAGGCCTTAATTACAATTGCCCATGGAAGATAATCCGGGATTTTTCTAGAAGTGTCAATCCAAAGAGTGTAAGACAATTTGTCTCACCTGAATAAGCCTGATAAACTGGCCAGGACGGCCGTTCCAACTGGGTACTAAATAAAGGGAATACGCCGAAATCCTGGTCCATCCCGTTCATATTATCCCGAACGCCTCATACAAAGAGCAAAAACTATCCTCAATGTGGAAAATGACTTTCTGTGCGGGTCCTTCTCTTTGACTATCGAAAAGGCCTGCCGCCTTATTGACCACACGGTGTTGGTCAAAAAACCGGAGCAGGTCAATATTCCCAATCAGAGTATAATCAGTTAATCAACTGGGTTATTGAAGTTCTTTCTGGAAGATCTCAAAGAGTTAAACTCGGAGAGGAGTGCCTTTCCAGGGGGGCTAGGTCCCGTCCAGTGTGCCACAGGGGACAAAGCTGGAACCGTGGCTCTTTATCCTGATGATGAACGATGTCTGTTCCAAGTATCTTCGACATGTGGAAATGCGTTGACGATACAACAGTATCTGAGACCATACCTAAAGGCCAGCAGAGCAAGTAACAGGAAGCAAGGAAAATATGTTCCAGCTAAACGGTGATAAGACCAAAGAGCTAACTGTCACGTTTAATCGTGATTCCCCGCAGCTCCCTAGGGTGTGTATAGATGCAACTCCTATTAAAGCCAGTAGTTGCAGACGGCCGATTCTGGCGCAATTTCATTTTGATCGATTTTTTTGCGAAATCGTGGTTTTGGGTGTGGTCGATTTTTTGATGTTACGATTTTTTTGCGAAATCGATGTTTTGGGTGTGGTCGATTTTTGGTGGTGCGATTTTGTCAGATGGGCGTGGCCAAAATTTTGCCTCTCGACTCGGCTGTTTTTCGATCGATGACTTTTTCCGTCGAGTGCCAATTTTTTCAGTTGGATCGTCGATGTCCTTTTGGGGGTGGGGTGGGGGTCGAGTTGTTAAAGTGGTATTTTTGGTCGAGGTTTTTACCATCGGGTACAGCTTTGCGAAATGGAGAATTTTGGAACGACTTTGGATGACATTATTGAATTTGATTATGCAACATCTTTTCATAGTTGGAAAGATGGTAAAATGATGGTTCACCTGGAATGGATTAATATTGGTGAATTGCCTATGGTTGAATTTCTTGATTTTGTTAAATCAGACTTAGTAAGGTACTACTCATTGTATGGAGATTGCATTAGACAAAAAATGCGGGACGACTATTTAGATGGTAAACTTTCTCCAATTCAATTCGACTTTAGGTTTAATAGGTGTGGTTTAATGTTCCCAGAGATTGGAGGTCAATTTGAAGATTTTGATTTGATGGATACTGATGAACTCTATAGTGAATTAAATAAAGAGATTAATAAGTATATATTTGTTTACAATGCTGATCCTGATGACTTGGCAGAGATTATAGATGTTAATATGTCTATAGAATTTGATTATGTCAAGTTATTTAAGTTTTGTCTTGATGATGTTGTATACGATGCTAGTAAGCGAATACATAGACGTATTTTCCGGGATGAAATTCAGTATGAGTTGAAAGCCGTGGCATGGTATCCAGACAGGGTTTTGGATTGGTGTCTTGATTTTGAAGAGTCAAAGGATTTGAAAGAGCGTTGGGGGGTTGGTTGTTAAACATATGGAAGTACCTTTGTGACATGTATCGTGTCACAAAAGTATAAGATTGATATTTAGGTTTGGGGTTGGTAGGGATTGGCATATGACTTGCGAAATGTACACCATGGGAATGCCAACATCATTTGACTTTCTCTATGACAACGTGGATCGTTTAGGGGTTTATGATTTCATGGAAGAATACAAATCAGGCATATTATACATGGTCTCCAGTTTCAACCAGTGTTTTGTTGAGAAGGTTCGTCTTGTATTTACCATGGCCTATTTTCCTATTGACGATAACGAGATAGTATATGAATATTCAAAAGACTTTGATAAGTTGTGTATCGATGACATTGCTGAGAATTTATGTAGGGATGCTGCAGATTTAACTCTGTTTGGCATGATGGATTCTGATCTCGAACGGCCATATTCTGTCGATGATATTCTTATCGGAGATCTTTTAGTTACTGTGTTTATAAGTTTCAAAGACGAGTTGTTACATGAGGCTTGGAAGGGCATACACAGACGTATTTTCCTAAATGATATTCGGGGAGAGCTGATGGCTGTGGCATGGCATCCAAGTAGGTTTGTGTATTGGTGTCTTGATTTGGAAGAGTTTCAAGAGGTGAAAAGGCGCTGGGGGGCTAATTGGTAATCGTAGAGGATTTGTTTTTGTAACATGGATCGTGTTACAAAAAAAAAAAATGTAATTGATGGTTGATGGCTACAGTGGTATACATACAATGGATTTTGCTCAAGTTAAACCAAGAAACCGATGTCCACATGGTAGACGGAAGTATTATTGTAAAGAGTGTGGTGGTGGAGGGATCTGTCCACATGGTAGGTCAAAGTATTATTGTAAAGAGTGTGGTGGTCCTCAGATTTGTCAACATGGTAGACGGAAGTATTATTGTAAAGATTGTGGTGGTGCTGGGATTTGTCAACATGGTAGGTCAAAGTATTATTGTAAAGAGTGTGGTGGTCCTCAGATTTGTCAACATGGTAGACGGAAGTATTATTGTAAAGATTGTGGCGGTTCTAGGATTTGTCAACATGGTAGAACAAAATATTATTGTAAAGAGTGTGGCGGCGCAGGTATCTGTCCACATGGCAGGCATAGATATTATTGTAAGGAGTGTGGCGGTGCAGGTATCTGCCTACATGATAGACATAGATATCGTTGTAAAGTGTGTAGCCCTCATCGTTATTGTAAACATGGTAGAATTAAGACTAATAATAAGAAACGGATGTGCCATATGTGTAGTGGAGAGTATATTTGCCGTCATGTTAAGCTACGAAGGGATTGTGAAAAGTGTGGGCCTTTGTGAGGTATCAAAATACATTTGTAACGCGTTTCACGTTACAAAAGTTCACTTAATCATTAGACATAAACGACTATAACCTCTCTCTTGTATTTCCTAGCCATCTTAATAGCGGATTTGGTACCCGGCGAGTAAATACAAGAAGGTAAGGCCAATACATGCGTCGCACACTCCATAATCGCTCTATTGCGAATTGGCCCAGCCGCCTTGCCATAGTAGTCCCATTGAGGTTCAAACGCTTTGAATGGGATCTTCTTTTCAATGGCAAAATCTCTGGCCAGTTCATCAATCCCTTCTGCACCCCCAGACACAATCAATTGTATGTCTGAGAGATCCAGCTTCCATTTCTTGAGGGCTTTACCTATTTGCTCTTTCAAGGTTATATAGTCATCGAAGTATCTACTGCCAACGATTGCCAATGATGTCATGATTTGCGAAGTCGTGATCTATGGATTGGGTATGCCATTTTTTATTTGAAGAGCAGCCAAGCTATGATTACACCTCCAATGATTAATAGTATCAGGTTGGTTTCATGATTAGTATTTGTTTCTTCTTTGATTTCTGGTTGAGGATTAATCGTTGGTGTTGTTGGTGGTCGTTTAGTCTCTGCAGCTGCATGTGGCAACTTGACTTTTGAGGACCCCAGATTATGGTTGATTCCCACAGTCTTAGTCTCTAGGTTTATGTTTGTGTTGACACCAAATTTCATCTCATCAGTGGCCTTCATGAGATTGTTGTTATACCCAACTACACTCTCTGTGTTTATGATCATGTTACTGGGCACCAACCACACTCCAGGTGCAGTGGCCAAATCAAGTCTTAATTTAGCTTCTTGAGTGGCCAGTCGATACCTTTGGATCGAACTCGAAATGTCATTCTCGATCACGCTACTCTCAAACAGGGCCAAGAATTCTTGTTGAGTCTCGATCGCCCCACCACCAGTGCCCACAATCGAGTTTCTAGTGTTGACTTGAGCTCCCAATACGCAGTAAACAAAGGCCTCAGCAGACCGATTCAATCTGCCAAGTCCGGCTTTAGTGAGTCCATAGCCACTAGTTGGCATGAACCAAGCATATTTGTAATCAGCAAAGTCATCGTTACGGATGAATGAGATGAGGTCACCCTTTTCCTTCTTACCCCCATCATCGGCAAATTTACCACCTTCACCAGGCCACTGATCAGCTTCATCGTCATAGTTTCTTACCATATGGACATTTTGGTATCCTCCACCTACTCCATGGTATCCAGCACCATAATCGATGAATATGTCGCCCAAACCCCCGTTTCGTCCACCTTTCCATCTAAAGTCAGAGTTGTTTGAGATGCCAAATTCAGCGCATAATCGTTGATAAGCGACTTTGCTGTAAGGGTTGTTGTTGATTACAAAGGGTTGCTCATCAGGTAGTGGAAGACTCAGTTCATACAATATTCGTCTTATGGTGAAGTACACATGAAACTTGATGAAGCTACTCACGACTTTGGGGTAGTTGAGGCTCTCGAAGGGGCTAATCCCACAGCCAGAGGTCGCACACCACACTGCAAAGTTCAGTTGTTGTGGCCAGTAGTTCATGTCGGGGGCGTTCAACCACTTTCGACTTTGTTTACCAAACTTGAAAGTTACAACTTGGGAGGTGAAAACATTACGCATCTTGGCGGTGAATTTCTTCTTATTGGACACGTATATGTCTAGTGATGTCAGCATGCTTGTGGTGTTACTGGTGGGGCTGTCAAAGTCAACGGCGGGTATCGGGTAGTATCGTTTGGTCATGGTTAGGCTTGGTGGGAATGAGTTCAGTGTATCATCATCGGCCAGCCCAAGATCAATCCAGAGTAGTAATTTTAAACCTGGTCGCATCCCATCAGTCCATGTCTTCCCAGAAGGGTCATCATAGGACATGATTGTCATACCGTTATGTTTCCATCTAATGTAACCCCCATATTGATCGGTCACAAATTTGAATTGGTCAAGGTCAGCCTTTGGATACTTGTTTCTGAAGTCATCGAGTAAGCCCATCTTCTATCCAGAATTTGGGTAGAAGGGGTCAAACTTTTAAGCTAGTATTTGTTTTGTTCATAAATTATAGTTATGGTCCTCCTTTTAGTTCTTTGAGGATTTCGTTGCGTACTCTCTGCCTCAATACCAATGGGTCCTCTCCACTCATATTTTTTTGAGCTTTAGCCCGTATCTCAGCCTTGAGCTTTTCGAATTTCTTGAGTTCTTCTATGATCAACGAGAATTGCTCATCAGAGATCTTATTGTCACGAAGGGCTTTGGAAACCAGGTCTTCAATGGTGTTTATCTTGGACTTGGCCAGTGTGATGGTGTTTTGGTGTTTCACAGCTTTCTTTGACAGTCTCTTGGATATTTGTTGCAACGCTATGGATGCACACACAAATACGCCACTTACCACACCCAGTGGCACAGATGCGATGATTCCGACTCCACTAAGCGATGTGCCCAATCCACCAGCCGCCAAGACACAAGACAGTATACCACAGGTCGAGCTTATATTCATGAGTACACCCTTGGATCGGTTGTATTTTTTAACTACTGTCTCATAGTGGTTTAATTCAGACTTTCGCTTGTTCAAGGCATCACAACATTGTTGAAGTCTGAATGATGGTCCATCAGTGGGAGGTGCAGTAGCCTCTAAGTTGGGATAAATCGTCTTATATGCATCCATTTTGGAATGAATATCGCTTACTTTTAAGATATTATCTGAATCGTAAACTGAATGTGATGGGAAAACCCTTCAGATCAAGTTTCTTCCACCCAATGTCGAGGATGCTTAAGTCGAAGTGGTTTATGGGGCTCTTATGTTTTTGAGCTGGAATGGCTGGGTAATCCTGTGATGGTATGTTGGCAAGGAGGTGGGAGGGCGAGAGTTTCACGGGTTCTCCAGATTGAGTCTTATTCATATATGACGACTTATTGTCCACTATACTACACAAAAGTCTCAGCGGCTCCTTAATCTGTATATTTATGGGATACAGCTTTCCAGGGGTTACGGTTTCAGGCACCCCAAGAGCAACTTGTAGGCCTCTTGTGAGTTTAATGATGAAACTCTTGTTGGAATACAGGTAGTCAACAGTGTCAGTCTCAATGATCGATAGCTTGGCATTATCCGTATCGTTCAGAAAGATTGCGTGTATGTCACGTAGAGAGTATGTACCGGGTTGAATTATTAAGATGGGTCGATTATCCTCCTTGAGAAAGCCCTGTCGATCTTTGAAGTTGACCAATCGTTTGGGTACAATACAGTCGAGGAGTTGGATCTCCCGAATCTTTTCCAGTGGGGGATCCAAATACACCCTGGCTTCAGACTCGTACATAGTAATGCTCAACATGTTGTTTGATTACTTCTTAGTCATCTTTAAATTTCTATAGTCGGCATCTGAGAGGAATCGAGTTTTGATGATGCCACAGCTGGAACATTTACACTTCATCATCGGCCTTCCTTTGGATGTTTTGGCAAAGGTTTCACTACCAGGCACACAATCAGTCAGCTTTTTCTCTTTGACACAATAAGTCTTCATTTGATTCATTTACGTTTCCTTTTTAACTCTTCTATGAAGTAAAGCACAACCGCCATTATTAACAGCCAAGCATGTTTACCCAGGAATGAGACGACCTCTCCAGCAGTCTTGAACAGAAAGCTTACAATAGCGCCCACCATCCCAGGCAGCAATTCGCCAAGTTTCTTCCCAAGGGTTTTTAACCCATCACCAACCCCTTTGCCCAATCTTGAGAGCCCTTTGGATAGGTTGGAGACTATGACACCAATGACCACTCCAACAGCACTCATGACAGCAAAGACTGTAAATCCGTATTTCTTGAAGATGGCTTTCACACGATCCCGCAATGACATTCGTTCCTGTATCTCTTCATTCTCACCCTCCAAATTGGCTATCTCCTCCTCCTGCTCACCGATTTCCCTCTCCAGAGTCTCTATTTGGCTACTTTCTTCTGGGGTCTTCAGTGGCTTATCCCTATGGAATCTTAGTTTGTCCTTGAGTTTGGATATCATGGTCTTTCTTTTGGCTATCTCACCATCATTAGCTTCCACAACTTCTTCTGCTCTTGGGCCTAGGCTACTTTTGATGGTGTCCGGCAATCCATCATTCAATTCATCATCACCTTTGAATAACACATAAGGTTTTGATCCTTTCCTAAGCAATTTGACGACTACTTGTTTGAATTGATTCAGCCTAGCTGTAAACTTGGACGTATCAACTTTGGGGAATCTTGATCTAATCTTGGCCCAGGCTTCATCTTGTTCTATTTCCATCTCCTCCATCAATAAGGGTTGAGTTTCATCAATACCACCGAACGAGGTTTCCTCCTCTTCATAAGGATCAATTGGACGAGTGGTGGATGTCTTTGTGATTGGGCTCAAGTAAAGCGTATCATCCCCATCATCATGACCTGGCTCATTTAGTGTAGTCGGATCCAAATCGGGATCATAAGCAGTTGCCATATTTGAAGTTGAATATGGAAACTTCTAAATTATTTTATATCCACTTGCTGGCAATATATCCCAAGGCTAACATCCCACCAGAAACATAAACCATTTCTCCAGTCTTTTGATCTGAATTGGGTCGGTAATAGTCTGAGAATCTAGGGGGATTGCCCATTTGATTGTATAATCTTAGCGCTTCATCCGTCTTTGATATGTTATCAGAGGCTTGATTTTCATCACCCTTCCTACGATTAATAAAGTCAATAAGAGCCATTCGTTTCTCTTGGTCTGCAGCATAGTCTTTCTGGTACTTCTCCATGGCTTTGTCGTGCCTCTCCCTTTCAAGTTGGAGATCGGCCGAAGACGAGCCGCTAATGACCTTTGCTAAATAATTTCCACCGATGAAGGCTGTTGCGTTGAGGACTGCCCCTCCAAGCATGATTGCTATAGTCGCCATTTATCCACTTGTTGTTTTGTTCTTAAACAATTTCGAGCCTGTGTATAATGCGATCGATGTCAACACCCCGTACATAAAGGATACTAATGGTCGCGGTCCTGGTGGTTTGGTTTTGGGCTTGCATTCCTGCTTTCTTTCTGCTTCAACCTTAGCTTCGTATCTCTCCTTGAATTTGGGACTTACATTCTTCAAGGTTTCTTTGATGTAAGCGTTAAGATCAGGAATTCTCTTTGAATGATTATGGATGTCATGCTCATCACAGAAATACCACTCCATGTCTTCAACCTTCAATTCGGGATTACCTTGGTTGAGCTTGTGCCTAGTATAAGCCAAGTAATTGTTGTTTGCATCTCTGATTTGCTCCATCAATGATTCAGCATAAAAATGCATAGCAATGTCAAGTACCTCTTTCACACTGAAACTTTTCGTAGCCATTAGATGCTTGTGGGTAGTATCTTCTGATCCTCTAAGTAGTTTTTTCCATACGTAGCTGTAGTCAGCACAAGTACCCATTTACCAAAGTTCATGATACTGGTCGATGGGTCGCCGATGAATGACTCCCGAAGAGCCTTTTTGGCCAGCCAGCCCATCCCAGCTGACAATCCAATGAGCACTGCAGAGCCAATAACTGTCTTTACGAGCTTATTCTCAGCCATTTTGAATCACAACAGATCATCTTTTAAATCGGTTTCCTCTCTGATGCTGGCCACGGGCTTACTTTCTGTGACTTTGGGCTGTGGTGATGGTTTGAAAATGGTTGACATATGCGCAGCTATCCTATCTCCATAGTTTGTCCACAGTCCATAGGTGACGAGGCCAATTACACCTGTGGCCAAAATAATAGTTTGGGATGACATATATTTTGGTATCCAATCACCCCCTCCACCAACAGAACTACCCTTATCCTCTCCCTTTTCACTCTCTTTCCTTTCTTTCTTCTCCCTTTCCTCTTCACGTTTCAAAGCCTCTCTGGCCCTCTTGTTCTTTTCCGATAACGTTTTGCCAGCTTGAACTCGTTTGGGGTCTTTGACCTTGGTTTTGACAGAAGGCTCTCTAGTGATTTGTTCAACCTGACTTGTTTCTTCAGACATGTTGTGAATTAATCTACTGTAAGCTTTAAGTCTCCTAGTAAGTTGTATACTAGGAAACTAAACATTTATATTAAAAGATTAGGAACCAAGCTGTGGTTGCAACTGCAGCTGCAATTGTTAATATTTTCACTAGATTAGTCTTTAGCGCTGTGTGTCTCACTCCATTACTATCCATACTTGAAAACACTTCCTTCCCATCTCTAAATAACACATACTTTACTTCATTCTCACCCAATTCCAAGCGAAAGTATATACCACCATCATCATGTACAACAAAATGGGTAACCTTCACTCTACTATCATTTCTCATCTTTACAACTACATTGGTTAATGCGTTTGCTAGATTAGTGCAATTACAAGTCTTTACTTCCTCATTATCTTTCGATAACAAGTATATGTGTATATCCCCATTATCCTGCTTCTCGATAACACCATGTGTGACTTTCTTATTGTTTCTTTCAACACCAGACTCTTTAGTTTGCACTTCTTGTTCAGGCATGTTATGAGTTAATCTATTGTTACCTTTAAGTCTCCTAGTAAGTGGTATACTAGGAAACTTTCACATCCCACCCATCACCCTATTTGGATAGCTGCTTATTTCTTCTTCTTACCCTTTGTAGCTTTCGCTGCTGCTAACAATTCTTTGGATGATACTTTTGGTGGAGTTGGGGGCTTTTCTTCCACAACTTCCTCCTCTTCCTCAGACTCTTCTTCGTCAGTCATGTGTGCAAAAACATCCTCCTCTTCAACCTTTTCTTCTTCCATGGGCTTGCTTAGTTTAATTGCTTGAACCACATACTTTACATTGGCAATGCAACTCATCCCAGTTCCACAAGCACCAAATGTTATTCCTTTGATTCTCAATGAAACTGTTGCGCATGCCTTGGTACTGTCATCATCTGCGGCCATCTGTATGTAATCAATCCATCTGTCACACTTCTTTCGGCCTCCGAATGCTGTGTAGTTTTTTAGTTTATCGCCACGTCCACTTGTGTTGAATTCAGGGTATACACACGTATTACCGTTTTCATTTGTGGTATATGATGGTTTAATCAAATCAATTGTGGACCCTTTCTCCATAGCTTCGAGCTGAATTTTATTCAATTTGGGCATATTCTTACAAATGGTCTCATCAGCGTAGAATTCCTCAATGGCATGAGCTACTTTGTCTATGATGGTGTCAAACCTGGATTGAGTTTCCTCGTCACGTAGCAAATAGGTGAATTTAATACCTGACTGGGGCTTTTTGTTCTCAGGACCATGGTTCCATTTGAGACCAAATATGTTTTGGTCAGCCAATTGGAAAGCCAGATTCTGTGGTTCACCATCATCATCCCGAACAACAAGGTTTGAATATGAGTAGTTGCCTTTCTTCACTGGAGCTTCTATGTCAATAGAATCCCAATTGAAGTCAGTCTCATCAATGGGTACAAAACGAGTTTTCAGTGATGAAGTTGAAGAAGCATTTGAGGATTGTGACATGTTTTCGATCTCTTTCGAGTATGCCTTTGCACCTACACTTTCCACACCTATTTTCAATTTTTTCACCGAACAGTGTCGACGCCCTCACCCCCTAAAACTTGCCCAGCTCCCCAATCTTCATCCGTGTTGGCCATGTCATACAATCTAGTGGGAGGGCTAGGCTCTTTTACCCTGAAGTGATTGAAGCCAATAGTAACAAACAAGGCCAAAACAGAAAGTGTACCACCATATACTATGATTGAACCAAGATGGTCTGATAGCCACTGCTTTATCAATTGATTGTTCTTCAAGTCTTTTATTAGGGTATCTGGATAATCTATTCCACCATAGTCACCAATAAGGTGGTTGACTACTCTAATCAATAGATGTAAAGGAGGTTCAACTAGCCCGTCAAAAAGATTCTTACCCGACACCATCTTGTACCTCCTATAATACCTCTCTACGTCCCTATCCGACAATCTGTGGACATCACCTAGAGCCATTTGAACGCCAAGATACTCCTTGGTCGAGCCTAGGCAAGCTAGTATTGCCAGCTCTTCTCTTTTAGCTTTCACATCATCAACGTTAATGTTTGGTGTTGATTGTTCCACCACAGTTTCACCATTCATGATTTCTTCGGGAGTTGTCATGGTTGTGCCGTTAGAGCTGGTATCTCTAAATAATTTTGGAATGGATGTCTAAGGGAGAAGCATAGCCTGGCATACTTTTCATTCATAAGATGCTTCTTGAGTTTCTTACACGTTTCAGCATCCAGGTCCCCGCCATACTCCTCGAAAAGCATCTTCATCGCCGTTTGTGATGGATTGTGGAATGAGACCACACAAGCTACATTTTCACGGAATGGTTTGGCTATAGATGTCAGTTGCTGCGTGAGAACCCAGACCGATATCCCTACATGTCTCCCAGAGAAGGCCAAGCCGATGAATTTGTTGGACCTATTCTTCAGATCCTTGGAAACGGCACAGTCGTCCAATATTAGGAGCGTATTGGTACCCGAGAAGAACGATTCACAGTCCATCAACAAATTATTGATTTTGTCATGATCACTGGCATCTGGCGACAGTACAAAGAATCGTTTGTCCCCCTTGGCAAAGCCTCTATAAGTCTTGTTATGGGCATATGTTGGACAAATCAACACAATATAATCAAACACTTGCCTATAGTGACCACGAAGCTGCTCCACTATGTATTGGGTCTTTCCACAATTCGTGGGACCAGTGATGATGCAATTGAATGGAATCATATCTTTGAGTTCGTTCATCATTACTCACTACATTAACCCCTTTAGATTGATGTTTCTTCTCATGACAGCGTGAGAAGAAAAACACACAGCAGCCTAATATTTAATCTCCTTTAGGCCACCATTAACAATGCTCATGATAGCGTCAGCAATAACAAACATGTGACATGTAAGAACTTTGTCTCCTTTCTTTTCTCTCTTAATTTCCAAAGTCACACCATCACGAGTAGCATGAATATACAAACCACTTCCATGTATATCATTATCTGGATAAGTCCTCAAATCAATCCACAAAGCGAACTTATCTGTATAGAAATCAGCTTCCTTAATTGAATCACTAAGGCCAACTCGCTTAATTATGGATTGCCACAAATCAGTCGCCATCATACCTTTCAAATAAACTTGGTTGGGCACTCCATCTATGTCAATCTTGACTGATGTGATCCTTGGGTTTGCAAAAATCTCAGAATCCCTAAGACCTTCTGTATGAGGGGCAGTGAAAAGACATAGTATACCAGTCATAGATCTCCTCGGCACATTAACATGCTGATTTATCACAACATCATTAGCCTCAGAGATTGTAAAGGTTTTGTGAAGAAGTACCTTTTCATACGTGAATCCTTTCCCATTTCTGTAGGACGCAACAGCCTGTCTTACTAAAAAATCATTTGATATGCACTGATACTCCATCTCCATGTTTATTAATTTATAATCAGGTGGTGCTTCACGGTTTGAATAAACCACAACATCAGAAACTTTGGCCAAAGTCAATTCAAATCTAAGTGGATGTGGTAATCCTATTGGATAAAATACGCCATGATCTTTGAGGATTGTGTGATCTAATGGAATGGCATATCTTGTGTTATGAATCACAGCTAAAGTATTATCCCTTGCTTTTGTTGTATCTTTATTCCCCGCATTGGTCCTGATCTTCCTTGTGTTAACATTGGATATACCCTGTCTCAACCTATTCTCGCGATCTTCAGTTGTCAAAAACAAATCGTGATAAGTCTTGAACAAATCAAATCTACTAAGATCCTCTACGATTTCACCACCAAATAGAACCTTATACTGTGAAATTAGATTCCTTCCCAAATTATTAACAAGAGTGTTGTCTTTGTGTCCGGTTACAACCATATCAAAGGTTATGTAGACGCTACCGGGCACAATCACAAGATTTTCACTCAATCTTGGTATTTCAATGTATAATGTCTCACCAGGTTCGGCTGATGATGGGTTTAGTGTGACCCTATTTAATGACGTCATAGCCTTCAACCCTTCGCGAGTCCTTGGAACGCGATTGATGTCAAGAATGCTTGGTATAGAAGCCATTTAAAATGCTTATATTCTTTTTTGTAAATGACTGATTCCAACGTTTTAAATCGATTATATTACTCCACTGATGGATACTGGAAAGGATACTCAGCCATACCCAAATTGGCCAAAGCAGCCAAAGTTAGTGAAAAGGTCGCCAAAGAGTGGTTGGAGAAGCAAGCCTTGTGGAAAATTTACCTCCCAGCCCCCAAGTATATACCCAGGCCACATTGGAGTGTGAATAAGCCTAATCAGATTCATCAGGCGGACTTGTTGTTTCTTCCTCACGATACAGTGAGAAGAAAAACATACCGCTATGCCTTAGTCGTGATTGATATCGCATCAAGATACAAGGATGCCGAGCCATTGACCTCAAAGGAGAGTGGTGAAGTTGCCAATGCCTTTCAACGGATTTATTCCCGTAAGTTGAAGTGGCCACAAACATTAATGGTGGATCCAGGAACAGAATTCAAGGGTGATGTAACAACTCTTATGAATAAGCATCAAGTCACAATCCAACGTAGTGAAGCTGGGAATCATAGAGCTCAAGCTTTTGTGGAGAGGGCCAACAGGACTCTCGGTGAGAAGTTATTCAGCCATCAATACGCTCAAGAGATGGTTAGTGATACCCGATCCACAATTTGGGTGAAAAGATTGCCCGACATCATGAAGACCCTCAATAGTGAGACCACCCGTATTACTGGAAAAGAGCCTGTGGAAGCTTTGAAAATGGACTCAATTGACACCAAAACCCCAAACTACAAGCGGCCTGTGGGGTTGAATGAGAAAAGATTACCTCCAGATGTTCAAGTCAGATATCTTTATGCCCCCGGTGAAGATGAAGGTGGGGACAAACGAAGGGCTACTGATCCCATATGGAGTCTTGAAGTCTATGATTTGGCTCGAACCATAATCGAACCGGGTCAACCAGTCTTGTATTATTTGAGTGGAGGTCCAAAACGAGGATTCGTTCGCGAAGAGCTTCAATTTGTGCCTCAAGACACTGAATCGCCCCCTTCTAGCGTCCTGAAATGACCATGTGCATAAGTGTTTACCCCGTCTTCCATTATCACACGTTTATCGTCCTCGCGTGATAATGCAATCTTGTTGATAGTTTCAGTGTAGATGTCATGACTATGACTCCTTATGGTGTTCATCTTCCGTCTCTGGGATTGGCCACTGAAAAGGCAAGTCTTGTAATCCTGGAAACTTATGCTTTTGCTGACCACTGCCTTGTTAACCCCCTTACACTTCTTGACTTCCTTCTCCTTATCCGTCTTGAAAGCATACAGTTTAGCCCTCAGACCCACAAATTCCGTGATTTGTTCACCGACAGCCTCGTCTTTGAACATCCCTCCGACCTTTTTGTTCACTCCGGTCTCAATCCCGGATGGATGGTCCCTGGGGTAATTGCTGGTGTCAAATTTAGCCCTCACATCTGGACTGATGTCCCTGTAAAAGTCCTCAGTCTCTATCACATAGGCTAAAGAATCCGTGTCTGTGAACAGCAACTTGGCCTTCTCCCCATACTTGGGCTTTATGTACCTGTAATGGAAATTGTACATGACAGTCTTGCTCAAATCCAGAATGGACAGCCCCAAGTAAATGGGCTTATCAAAGACCAATCTCGTTCTCTTCATGTGAAAGGCAGTCAGATCCTCGCAAAAGATGTTCCTATGATGGAAGTTTGGCTTCACAATCAACTTACGCGCTTTCTTCTCATCAGTGACCAACTGGATATCCACCCTCTTCCTAATGTTCTCCATGGTCTTGCCAAACACCGAGTTGTTCATCAACTTGAAGAAGTCCTTTTCGAAATCATTCTCAGCCCTGGCTCTCAAACTATTGTTCAAGTCAATGCAGGACCTCAGCCATTCCGACTCCTCGAACTTGATCCCTCTGTGTACCTTGGTTAACTTCAAACCCAACGACAAATAGTGTTTCAGAGCTTCGTGGTGTAGAATGTACTTCTTCTTGGCTCTCAAATTGGGAACCAACTTAACAACCCCATCAACATCCAACCTCTCTGGGGCCAATGGATAATCATTGTGAAGATCGTGTAACACCAATGGGTACTCCAAGTCCACCTCCAATATGCATGGATGGTTCCTCCAATCTGTCAACTCTTGATCACTCATCCATTCAAAACCATGGGTTGGTAAAGCCTTGGTCATTGCATAGCCATAGAGCCCATTAGCATCCAAATATGTGATGTACTTTGTAGGCAGCCTGGGATTATAGTTCTTCATATATCGATTATTGGCCTTCCCGTGCCTCGTCGAGATCATTGATATTCCACCTCTGATACCATTCTCTACCATAATCAGCATATCGGGGTCCCTCAAAAGCTCCAACTCGACCTTGGTGATCTTCAACGTGGCATCCCAAGCCAATCCAGGTGCAGTATAATGCCATGCTGGATCCAACCCGTAATTCTTCATACAAACCCCTCTGAAGTTCTCAAAGACATCAGCCAACAGAATCACATCTGTTTTGAGATACAAGTCATGGTAATCCCTGAAACTTCTCATACCAAAGGTCTCCCACACGTTTCCGGCATGTTGATAATCGTCATCTGATATGTCAGTGTCGTATAATACCGAATAGAACTCGTCCTTGGGTGGTAGGCTAGACACTTGTAACTTGTCAAAGCCATCAAACCAATCATAGGGGAACACTCCCTTCCTAGCCAAAAGATCAAAGTTTGCCCCTTCATAGTATCTCGAAAGGTTTGCCAAAGACTCTCTCGGTAAGTTATCAGCCAATCTAGCCAAACCACTTGCCATGAACCTAAAACTGTCTATAAATCTAATGGTTCGTTTAATCTGAACCTCCTTCTCCTTACCATCCTCCTTCTTCATGAACTTTTCAACCACAATCTCTTTGGTGAATGAGATGTACTTTTCATCGTTGAGTGGGATACAATCAATCTTACCCTCTGACACTCCCATCTTCTTGATAAACAAGTGACTGTCATATCCAGACAAGTTGTGGAATATGACTGGGAAGAACTTTGGGGTGCTAAATTCCAGGTTGCATTTTCTGTGAGCTGCTCCCCTGTACCTGCCTGTAAGATGGCAGTGGTCGACCACCTTATCATTCCTCAATTCACCCTCACAAATATGGCAATAAGTAGCCTTTCTATGATTCCTATGATCGCTATTCTTCATTACAAGCTTCCTTTCAGACTTGAATTGATCATAAATCTTTTTGATGTCCTCCTCCAAGCTTTCCTGAAACATTTGTGGTATGTCATCCTCAGGTGAATTGGCTGTTCTCATCACCAACTTGGGCTCAAAGATCCCATCATCGAAACACTTGATAAGATAACAGAAACCTGATGGCTTGTGTTTCTGATATTGATTTGTGAAGCTATACCTGTCATCCGGGAAACAAGTGTCCAACTTCTCCGTGAAACACTCGAAATCCGCATAGATCACAAATGGCACTTGCATCTTCCGTCTGTGGTTCTTGAAAGTAATGTACTTTGGGCTACCATCCTCTTCCATGGGCATCTGGACTTTGACTGCCTCGTTGTTTAGGCAATACTCCATATGTTCGTCCAGCGACTTTTGAGAATTGAACGAGTTTAGGCAGTTGTCACAATAGAAACGGGCATGCTCGTTCTTATTATACTCGATAAGTCTTGACATGTTTTTGATCCAACAGTAATGATTTGTCTCTTCGTTTGATATCAAGAGTAGATTTATCTTTGTAACCCCTGACTTGTTACTGCGCCTGATTTGGGTTGGCCCGCCATTCTCATAACCAAGGATATTGATCCCATATGGGTTCTGCCTTTCGAATTTATCTATTTGGGTTGTACTGAGTGCTGCCACTGGGAACTCTATCCCCGACCAATCGAGTTTCTCTGAATTCTCCCTCATCTCCCTATTAAGTCTTCCAGCATCCTTCTCCCTTGGAAATACGGCAGATGTTACTGCCCATTTGAAGCACTCCTGATCTTTCTCATTCTTGACATTGATGATTGCCTTCTTAGCAGCCAATTTGGGTGGTAATTTAATATACGAACTTCCTGAAAACGGTTGAAATGGGTTTACATGGATACGAAAGTCAATCACACTTTCAAACATCCATCCAGAGCGCTCATTCTCGTATTTCTGCACCAATTCAACCAGTCTAGCTTTGATGCTATCAACCATAGCGAATGTGTCTGTTGAAGCTGTCACTGTCTCCATCAGTGAATGAAAATGACCTTGACTCCGCTCAATAACACGATTATCTTGGTTGTTCCTCCTCGCGAATCCACACGAAAGAATACACTTCAACTTGAATGGCTTCCTAAGTTTATAAAACAAACTACGAAACGGTAGTCTAACCTTGCCAAGGAATGAAGTTGGATCGTATCCACCTCTTCTCTTCACTATGTAAGTCCTCAAAAAGCCTCTCAGAGCCGTTTCATGTCTTTCAGGGACGAAAAACTCAGGTTCCCTTCTAACCGCATTAGCTGCCCTTCTTAATCTCCTAGTGATGGCCCTCCTGTTTGGGTCTCTAACATTAGATCTTATCCAATTTGTAGTCTGGATGATTTCACGCCTGGCAGAAGCAATAGCCCTTCCATACGAAGCTCGGGCGGGCCTTGTTCTTGTGGGTCTAACTGGACCAGGAACTGGAACATTAGCTTCAACCACCCGTAAGGATCCGACGGCATTAATGAGAGCCGCTTTACGCATGTTGCCAGAACCTCGAACACCAGACTTCTTGGCCATGGTTCGTAATATCTTCACTGTCAAGTTCTCGGGTTGTATATCAGATAACGCTGTGAGCATTTCAGCCTTTCTGAATCCTCGAACACTCACACCAGCTCTTTTGGCTATTGACCTCAAGTCTTTCACTGTCAAGTTCTCCATCAAGTGTATGTCTACGTACTAACTCTTAAACCATGACGTTTAAATTTTTTTGTGACATGATGCGTGTCACAAAAATTCTTGCATATAATTATTCAGCAAATTCATTCAACAGACTCATACAAAGACTTTTTCTGGTCTTCGTCATAACACCAATCAATAAACCTGTCTGGATGATATGCATGTTTCATCAACTCTTCATAGAAATCCTTGTAGTTGAAAGACTCTTTGTGATTGACCTTGTACTCATTAATTAAACAAATTTTAATGTGTCTTTCTTCTTCACTACTTACCAAATCAAGTGACCCTGCAAATTCAGTAAGAGCTGAATGAAACATACAGCGATCAGCTCCAACCTTTTTCAAATTCTCAAACAGCGCATTTCCTCGATCCAAATACACAGTAATCACATTGATATCCCAACCCTTTGAAGATAATGACGTAATGATCAACTTGTTTGCTTTAGTAACATCACACCAATATTTAAGCGTTGACCTCCAAAATGTTAATGACTTCAAGAATCTGCAATTACCATAACGGTATGACAGCGAAACTTCAAAATCATCCCCCTTTCTAGGATAGTCAAGATCCAAATCAATCTCATAACCAGTCTCTTCATAATCTGATCCCATAACCATCCATTGTATAAAATCCTTTTCAAGATCGATCAATTGACTCATCTCGTTCATGTTTGTTGCCATTTCGCAATCGTATGCCAGCCGCTACCAACCTCAACCTAAAATCCCACTTTAACAACTCGACCCCCACCCCACCCCCCAAAGGACATCGACGATCCAACTGAAAAAATTGGCACTCGACGGAAAAAGTCATCGATCAAAAACCGAACAAGTCATAAGACCCAACTAATCAATTATGCACAAACTTTTTTTGGCCACACCCATCTGACAAAATCGACCACACCCAAAACATCGATTTCGCAAAAAAATCGTAACATCAAAAAATCGACCACACCCAAAACCACGATTTCGCAAAAAAATCGATCAAAATGAAATTGCGCCAGAATCGGCCGTCTGCAACTACTAAGCCACACTCGAAGATCTTGTTAAGAAAGCTTTCAAGAAACTGTATTTTCTTGTACATCTAAAGCGAGCTCGTGTTCCAACAGTAAATCTTGTTTAACTATCAGTTACTGCACATGTATTAGGTCTTCGCTTGATTACGCTTGTCATGTCTTGCACGACGCATTACCTAAGTACCTTCAAGTCGAGTTGGAAAGAGTGCAGAGAAGGGCCGGCTTTCATTTATTTTTCCCAGGGTGCATTACTCAGACGCCCTTCAGCTTGCAGAGATGGAGCCCACCTGGGTTCACTAGGAGAACACACCCCAATATCGAAGAGAATACTGTCCAGAGGGGAATGTTACAAGACCCCGTTTAGACTAAGTAGTCTAGATTCTGATGACTACTTTGAGAGTTGCAAGAGCTAACAATACAAGATATTGAAACGAAATCGCCAAGAGTACACAAAAAAACTCATTTTGAAATAATAAATTCCAAAAGCGATACTCAATGTTGAGTAGAAATAAAGTGCTTTTTCAAGAACTGGAGATCACGTGTGGTATTTTTCACTCTAATAGGAATTCTTTCTGGCACACGTTTGGGTGAGCAAACTCCCAGTCACCCCTCTACGAACCCCCTTGAGTAGGGGGTACCTACCATCTCTATGCGAACTTTGGTCGCGCTCTGGGGTAGACGCTTTGCGAGCTACGTACTTGGTACCTCCATGCAGACATGTAAGTTAGAACCCTAGGCTCCTCGCGCTACGCTCGCCCCACGCCACCGTTAACCTACTACAAAGGATGCCCTCAGTTCTAGCACACTTGTACCACGGTGGCCTAAAGGTGGCGTGGGACTGCCAGCGAACGGGCACCTTCTGTAGTAGTTTCACGGTCGCACGCCCTGTCTACCAATCGATCATATTTATTTATCACCGAGGCGAAGTCGAGGTGAATATGCACCTAGAATCACTGAGTCTGAGGCGAATAATTGTTTTAGTATAAATACACAGGTGATTATTTCAAAAAAGAAAAGAAAAAGCATTGTACAACACGAAAAAATTTTATTTCATCAAAAGCGCGCGAACGACTGACAGGTGACAGTCATTATGTTAATCGAGGTGATTATCACCTGATAATCCGAGATAGCGAACCAATCAGAGCGCGCAATTTTGTATAAGCACCCGAGTATTTATACATATTTATACATTTATACATATGTTAACCCATTCATTCCCAAGATCTGGGTAGCAACTCTTGTAAATGCAAGCCAGACATTTGGTTATAGGTTAGTTTGGACAATTTGAAATTAGATTTATTCACAAAACTTCAGTTGATCCTTTTAACATTGAAGAAGAAGAAGAAGAAGAAGAAAGCATTTTATTTATCGAGGGCTAACATATAGTGGATATTCATTAATAAACTTGTGGCCCTCACTTAGATAAATCTAAGGGACGGACCATTAGAAAAGTGAGGGGGGGGTGGGGAAAAAAACAAAAAAAATTAATGCAAGGCAAAATGCCAAAAAAAAAAAAAATTCATGCAAATAAGAAGGTAAAAAAAAAAATTCATGCAGAAGGAAGGTCCAATTGTGACTTTTTCACACGTAGTAAAAAAAATTCATGCAGAGAGGTTCACCTGAAAAAAAAAATTCCTGCAAAAACAGTGAGCGAAAAAAATAATTCATGCAAGCTGAAAATTCCCCACCCCCCCCCCCCCATCACTTTTCTAATGGTCCGTCCTTAAAAATACAATAAATTTTATAATACCAAAAATTAACAAATTCGCATCAAAAAATACAACTTAAATGTATGCCCCACTTGAAGACACTGAAAACTGACACCTTTTTATGTGCAGCTTGTTTTTCAACCACTACTTTCACGCTTCATGTATGAGCCCGTCTCACCTGAACACCACCCACCCCTCCCTTGCTCCCACTTCCGGCCACGCAGAAAATAACTGGAAGGGGGAGACTGGTGACTAGTGATGCCAGGAAGAAACGCCTGCCTCAAATAGACCCGTCCCTTCATTTATTTTGTTTCAATGAATAAACTAAATGAACCTTTCTGCTCTTCCACCGGAATTAATAGATGAGGTACTGAAGCATTTGGATGGAATTTCCCTTGCTAAATCGCGTCAGGTTTGCCGTTTATGGTTAAGCTTGCACGATCAACCGAAGTTTCAGTTGCTTTGGAAACGCGCTTGCATTGAAGATATTCCTCAAGATATATTGGCTGAATTGACCGGAAGAAAAGACATTTTTGCAGAAAGATGTGCATTAAGAGCAGATGAGGAAAACAAGGACGCTACAGTACGCACTGATGAGCATGGAATAAAATGGAAAAGCCTTTATCAGGAGTGGTACAGGAGCCGCCATATTGGAAAATGGCCCTGTCTGATAAACGAGCTTACAGGCCATAGAGGTATTATAATTAAGGAAAAGAAATCGAGCCTTAAAAGAGACCGTCCATGCAATTTGCGGACCAAATGGAGATGAAGATACATATGAACGCCATGCATATTAATTTTATCTTTTTTTTGAAACTGAGTCCCCCTTATGACCAGACTCATTTGAAGAAACAAAATGAACCCTTTACATAATAAAGTACAAATTTTTAACTGTACTAACAATAATAATCATATTAATATTAAATAACAATATTATTATTATTATTATTATTATTATTATTAAACGTTATAGTTGTTGTCATTACTGTTGACAGCTGTAACCTCTTACCAGTAACTCATTGTTATATAGAATGTTTCTTGATATTGCAATAATTGTTGTTTGGCTATACTGCCTTTGTGTTGTATAGGCATTGCTCAGTGTCTTTTAATGGTATCATCAGTGATTACGCTTTCGGTACAAAGGAAGTGTCTTTATTTGCTCAGTTGAGTTTTTGCCATTTTCATGCAGTTATCTTTCTTCCTGAGCTGATACAGTTAAATTAAAAACCGTGTTTAGGTCCAGTGTGGGATGCTCAGTTTTCAGGAGAAAAAGTGATAACATGTGGAGAGGATGGTACAATCCGAATCTGGGACAGCTGGACAAGATACTGTCTGACAGTACTCAGTGGTCACCTTGCAGGAGTATTATCAATCTCCCTGCGACAAACCCCAGGTAAGTGTATTTTTTTTGAGCCAGTAAGAATGATTTAAAGAAGTCATATACTAGGAAAAGATAATGAAGATAAAGAGACAGACTATGCTTTTATAATGATTATGAAGGTTAGTCAGTACCGTACATAAATTGGAAACACCTGTCCTAAAGAAAACATACATGTAGCTCTAACAAGCTGGAAAAGATGTATTTTTGTGGCTTGATCTTGGGATATCATCACTGTATGCCAACCAATAATTACTAATAATACATGTATGCATTGATAAGGTAAGTTGTACTACAATAACTGTAAGATGAAAAGAAAAGCTGACATTCTAATAGGTAATTTATAATTATGAATTAATTAATAATTTTTGTTAGCCCCTTGTTAGACCTTTTTTGTGTTAGCTCTTACAAATGTTTATTGCCCAAACATAAGCTCCTCTTTCGCCTTACAGTTGTGTAGCTTAAGCTGAGATCAACCCTTTTGAAAAAAAAAAGAAGAGAAAACGATTTTGTGACTGTTTCAATTTTCCACCAGCAAAGTACCAGTTTCTTGTTTTAGAAACTAACTCAGTATGTCGTTGAACATTTTTTCTCTGCTTTTGTAGTTTTGATTCTGTTTGCCATATTATTCTGCAGTGTATGTTTGCTTGTAAGTACAGGGCACTTTTCCGTTTTGCATATATCAGGTAAACAACATGTTTTAAATACCTTATGGCTTTCTATCCAGATTCTTCACTCCATTCACAGTTGCCCCATGATTTGATCATATCAGGCTCTAAGGACAATGCTGTCAAAGTATGGAGTTTAGAAAATACCGGGAGGTGTTTGCACACCCTTCATGGTCACACCCTCTGCGTGAACTGTGTGGCTGTGGAAGGAAACATAGTAGCATCTGCTTCAGATGATAGCTCTGTAAAACTATGGGACTTAACTAAGGTATATGCATTACTGACCACACATGAGGTCAAAATGTAGATCTTATTGACCAAGCACCAGGGCCTTAGTCAGGTCTTGACTGTAAGGACCAAGCATTGCAAGGTCTGTACAAAAAAGACTTAGGGCTGATATTATCCCAGTATGGTTCAAAGCATGAGAGATTTATTGCACAACTGGAAACAGCAGTAACAGTTTACGTACTGGGATATGTTATTCTGGCAAAGATTGAAACAGGATATTTCTGTATTAGCTATCCATTCAGGGGTATCAATTGTATTGGTTTTTTCTCAAAAAAAAAATAGTTTGTTTTTTTCTGCCAACCTGATTTGAAAGATGAAAATCTGATTTTGAATTACATGGGGTCATTCAGGTCATTGCCTGGTCTTATACTGGGGAAATATTGGTCCTCACAGGACAAGAAGTGAAAACATCTGATTGGCAGATTTTAGTCATTGGCCGTCAGCCTTTTTAAGCCTTGTAATTGGCTGGATATTAGCCAAGTGATTTTTTGAATTTTTATTGACCAAGACAAAGTTTGCTGCAGTATTGTTTTATTGTGTAGGTCTGCACATTTATTTGTCTTCTTTCATATCACTTTCACTCTAAATACAGGGAGTTTGTTTACATACACTGAGCAACTTAGGGGACTGGGCCAAGTTTGTGTGTCTTTGGCAAGATGTGTTACTTACTGTTGCTGACAACAGCTTCCTGAGCCTATGGTTAGTATTTATGCATCATCAATGAAAAGGTCTCAGACAACTATTATTGGCCTTTCTAGAGTACTGTCAGGGCTGACATGATCCATAGCCACACCCATTTCCCTATACCAGTAAATACTGATTCAACTAAGACATAAAATGATTGACATTGGTGACTCATTAATCCCAGTTTCAAAAGAACTTGTGAAAGCAGTCTACCCCAGGAATGTTCTGCCCCAGTTAAAAATGTTTAGGTTGACGAGGATGCATTGGAGGGCAAGTCTGGTGCCAGTAGCCACAGTAATTCCAGCTCCAATAGCGTATATTAAAGTTGTTGCAAGGTTGTTGTTAACTTTGTACTTAAATATGTGATAATTTTACTGTGCAACTACTCAAACCAAGGTCACCCAAAGAAATTTTCATACAAATTTTTAATGTCTGTTTGTGACGCTGAGCAGCAGATTTGTGGCAAGTTTCCAATGACTAAGATGATTCTTTTTTTTTTTTCAATTTTGATATGTTTTATACAGTTTTGGAGCAAATTATATGCATTTTAAGCAAAATATTAAATAGATTTAGGCAAACCTAAAAGCGGAGCTTCTCACACAGTCCCTCCAAAAATGCTTGAAAACTTGTAGAAAGAACTCAGCTTTATGCTTATGTCCCTCCAAAAACGCTTGAAAACTTGTAGGAAGAAAATTTTTCCTCCAAAACCGCTATGAATAATCCGTTTCTTCAGCAAAACATTGTAGACTGCTGTAGACTGCTGGCTGTAGGTTGTGTAGCCGCGGCAAGCCGCGAAAAGCGCGCGAAAAACAAAGCCTCGTTTCGGTTTAAGACCTAAATATCCCGGATGACTATGGCCGCCATGTTGGGGCAACATCGTCGTCGTCGATGTCGTTAGGCGCACGCGCCCGCGAGCCATGCCGCTAGCCACGATGACCATGAAAACTCATACGCATGGTTTTCTCAATTTCTATCCTCGCACGGTAGTTATGGGGCTCCGCTCTGCGGCTCTTCGAGCCGCTGTGGAGCTCCGCTATTAAGCTTTACCTTGACTTTGATTTTTGGTCTTATTTATTAGGAGGGAGCTTCAATAAAGTATCATTAGTTTGTATTTTTCTGAACACTCTATTGCATGTGGAATGATACACAACCATTGATAATAATGTTTATAAGATTAATAGGTAAAACTCAATATACAATCTATTGCATAAATAATAATGGCTTCTTATATAAACACCAATGAAATACTATGCGAGGTTTTGCATGAAAGCATGATATTTTCATGTGTGATTTCAAATATCGTGTTGCTATGGTAACCTAATAAATCACACCTCAAAATGTTGAAGTGAAATGGTTTGGTATTTCAATGTTGAAGAATGATATGAAGTTTCACTTGCTTGCTGTGCTCACTTGTGAAACACTATTGAACACTTGAAAGTAAATTTTGTATCTCATAGTGGCCATTTTGTAATGGCTATTGCACTTTTACACAGTTGCATTTTAAGTAATGTATAAATACAAGTGAGTCTCTTTTGAGTTGTTGGAAACTGTTTTTTCAACATGTTACATATGTGAGGTACAATCATGTGACTAAAAGGTCAGTTGAACTCCTGCTGGATTTTTCAGGTCTGCCAGTTCAGGAGAGTCAGTTTCATCCATTAAACTGCTAGATACAAGAAGAGTGCATAGTACACTTCCACCAACACCTGGTGTTCAGGGTGCAGTGTTAAGAGGCCAAGCGTCTCTAGTGATTACTCACTCTGATGGTCTGTACATCTGGTGAGTAGCATTTTAGACTACATAAAACAGAGATCAATCAAAAGAGGGTTATTTGCATGATACTGGAGCAAATTTCACTCCAGTGCATTTGAGGCTCTAGCTGTATTTGTTAATGTATACTGTAACAACCACGGGTCTTTCTCTGATTAATAACAAAACTCTTTGCTGTCTACATCTGACAATGTGGCACTGTAAAGCAATGCTTATGCACCTGTGCACACCTGAACTATACTGGAATTGTTAGATTGCTGGAGGAGATATTACAGATACTACTAGAAAGAGTAATGGCAGAGTGAGTCATACCAAAATAAAAATGTCCTGTCAGTACAAAATTTTGTACTGGTTTCATGTAAACATAAAAGAAAATTATGATTCAGTATGAAATTGGCATTTTCATTGTACATATACTGGGATGAGTAGTGTATGTGTTGTATAATATTATTCATTTCGAGGGTGTATTTGATAGTAATATCATCTGAATATAAAATGAAATCAAGGAGTCACCCAGGTATGGAAGTCTTGCTGAGGAAACCTTAGAAATATCATTTGAGTCATTTATAAATTGTGCATATACACAAATTGCCAGGACAAATTTTCTGTATTCTGATTTCCTAGTTGTTATCCTATGATTGTACCCTTTCAATCCCAAGGGGTCTCCATTTGACAGGTAAAATTGTCTGGCATTAGACCGAGTCAGGCTCATAGCCAGGATTTTTTTTCAGGTATGGCAAAGTTGGATATTAATTGTCCAAGCAATTTGTCGGGTGATGTAAAATTGTCCAAGCAACATATTCCTACAAAATTTCAGGTACACCATGGCGTATTGGCATACAGGTAGCTGCGCGCCTGAGAGTAAAATCTGTAAAGTTACTCTTGCAGGGAGTGAAAGGGTTAAACGTGTATTGGTATTTAAAGGAGACGTTAAGGAGAAGCATATTCATTACTGTTTAAGTAAAGAGTTAACTTGATGTAGTTGTTAAATGTCAAGTTTATTATTCAACTTGATTTGTCTTTACTCTGCTGTATTCTTCACCACCTTTCCCCCTTCTTAGGGAACAAAAGTCAAGTTCAGATGGGTCATTGTGTGGGAGCATTGTGTACAACTTTGCTCTCACTGGTCAGAACACCCATGTCCAGCGAGGGGAGTGTTTGACCATGAGGGGACCTTTGGTTGCCATAGGAACACGATCAGGGTCTGTATTTGTTTACCACATTCATGGAAAGTGGGAAAATCAGGTAAGTATATAGGGTTACTTCAGGAGCCACAAAATATGTAGCAATAAAGTATATGCATTGTTCTTTCAAAGGTAGTCATCTGGTGGTATATATGACACAAACTGCAAAGGCCCTATCTTTTACTTCGTGTAAGAAGCAACTGTGTTGTTGAAACTTAAGAGCAATGACAACTGCAAGTATCTCCTTGGTCTTGTGTTTTATCTATAACTAGGAAACTCTCTTTGACTTGGTTGCAGTTCCAGCAAGTTCATTTTGTCATACCTGGGAACAAAGCATCAGTAAATGCTGTTGCTCTTGGTGATGACGGGGAAGGACCGTCTCTCTTGACAGCAGGTGAAGACGGAGTTGTAAGGATCTACCGCTGGTTTCCACCAAGCACCCTGGATAGCTAGCACTCTATCAGTAACCACATTCTTCCCTCCGAAACCCTGGATTTTTGTTGCATCCTCAGTGTTTTCATTTTTAAAGAAAACAGCAAGAAAAACTAAAAGTGGCTTAGCAATACAACGCAGAGTGGCACTGTGCAGTTAAGCCTTGCTTGGGAAAGGGTTTGTTTGTGCTGCAAAACTATCTGACAAAATGTTTCAAGTTTGCCAAAAAAAACTTCCTTTAGTAAGAATGCATAGTATGTGAAAGTCAGCAAAGGAAGTAAACCCACAATGCAAAGCAGTCCTTGAAGTGGCATTTGTAGTCACAGTTTGTCAAAATAATAGAGAATCTACTCGAGTGTGCATTAGTTGAAAACATCCAATCTTTAAAAATTAAAGTTTCTTGTCCTTTTTTTTATTAATGTAAATTTGTCTGAGAGCTGAGCCTTACTGTAGGAAGAGGCTAAAGTTTGTTTTTTTTTTTTGCTTATTTAAATGCAATTTGACATATACTGTATTTACTGGGACTGAGGTCTCATTGTGGGTCTGGATGACAATACAAAGAGAAGCATTAGTTCTCAATAATTAGTGTTTGAATGAAACATTTATTGGTTTGATATAGGAATAGGTAATACCTATTCCTATATCAAACCAATAAATGTTTCATTCAAACACTAATTATTGAGAACTAATGCTTCTCTTTGTATTGTCATCACAGGGGTGGATACAGACTAGTGCAACTAGTTTCCAGAAACTAATCAGAATTGTTAAGAAATTCAAAAAAGAATTAAAAATGATGCCAGAAAGTCTCAACTGCAAGATGCCAATCCGTCCTCGGTGATTTTATTATAAATATACAGAATTTGTTAATTCCAACTGCCAAGCTTCCATTGGACCAGCGCCTTGTGTCTCACTGAGCCCAGTCCTCACTCTTCCCTTTCCCGCCCCCCTCCCCCTCCCCCTCCGTACATCGCTGCTAAATGTATGTGCACTAGTGCAAATATTCTATAGATCGTTTTCACTCACGTGACCAAATCCCTGACAACTGTTGCTATGCCGCCATGTTTGTGTACAGACATTGCAAACAAATCGACTGCGTCCAACAAATGAAGATGGTTTTGTGTTTTAGTGTGGGCTGTAGGAATAGAAGTGGACGGGATAAAGGATTACATTTTGCCAAAGTACCTTCCATCATTGGAAATCAAGGGAAAGAAGCCAGAGAATTATCAGAAGAAAGAAGATCGCGCTGGATTTCGGCGATTAGCAGGGACGACCTCACTGATACCATTTTGTAGTTGTTGACACCGGCACACAATCAGAGGAGCGCGTAAAAGTCGTTCATCTCTTCTTCTGTGCGAACTGGAATTGTATTTGCAGTACTACCATGGATTGTGGAATAAGCGACAAGAGGATCAGAATTTGGAACTCCCGGTTGAAGATTATATATTTTCGAATCTAGGTCAGCTTTCATTTTTTTAGCCGATGTAAAATTTATGGCTGTGGCTATATGCCCGGCAGCCGGGCACGGTCTTAAATAGACTAAATGCCCGGCAGCCGAAAAATGTCTTCTATATTTCCTTTCAGCGTAAACCAACCATTAGATTTGAGATCTATAAAACTTTTCAGGATTGCTTAGCACTTCTTAATCGACATATGATAGTTTGGAGGTGACATTTCTGACTGCCGGGTATTTAGCGCATTTGAGACCGTGCCCGGCAGTCGGATCACAAATCTTTTAAGTGTGGAGAAACAAGCGACTTCACGGTATGCACAAGCTCGGAAAATTCGTCGACTACAAAACCAAAATAATTTTTATAATCGCTTGGCATATCTTAACAAACATCGAATACACTCGTTAGGTTTGAATGAGACTTTCTGCCGGAATTTGGTGACTATTTCTGAATGCCGGGCTGAGCCAAAATTTTCTAAGTGTCGACAACAGCAGCGATTTTATAGTATGCCCAAGTTCAGATATTTCGTCAACTAGAAAATCAACATGGTTTTTGGAATCGCTCAACAATTCTAAGAACACATCTAATACTCTCAAGAAGTTTAAAAGAACCTTACAGTGGAAATTCCGTAAAATTTTTCGGCTGCCGGGCATTTAGTCTATGTAAGACCGTGCCCGGCTGCCGGGCATATAGCCACTTTGAAAATTTATATCCCGGGCCATCGCGTA
>OX453273.1:5699205-5731705 GCA_949710005.1 Ricordea florida | reverse complement strand
AAATATTTTACTATGTCTTCTACTACTTAAAGGTAAAGCACAGCTTGGCCAGTGAAACAAGCTTGATCAACAACCCATAGTGTGTTCTCTTATTAACCAACACCCAAAGTGCTACACTTAACAATTTACAAATTTCCAAGTTTTTCTTTAGAAAAAGACGTAAAAAGCTTAAATATCGTTTACACAAAGAAATTATACTGGCAATAATTATTACAAGTACAAACATGCTTGTAATAGAAACTTCCACAGGTTAGCAACAGTATAAATTTGTGAGTTTGCACATTCAAACCCAATTCCTTCTTTTTTCAAACTAAATCACAATTGCTAACAATGAGAGGGCCACAACTTCTATTATTTTTCTAAATGCAGTGCAGGCATATGACTTATGTCACAATATACTCCAGTTATTGGGAGCAATTGAGGTCACAAATTTAATGTGTCACAAATTCAAGATTCACAAACTACAGTAACTTTTTTTGCTGTGTTCCATTTAACCATTCCACCCCCTACTAACAGATCTGCTCAAATACATATTAAATTACATTAGTTAAGAACACAACTTGTAAATGAAGAGTAAATTGTTTTGGTCTGACAGCAAGAACTAAAAACATGAAAGAGCTCTCCATTCATCTGCAAGTCGTTGAAACCTTTTCCTTGGAAGAAATATGATCACAGTGTTGCAAAAGAAAAAGTCTGCAGATCCTCTAGCTGCTGCTTTGCTATTCACGTCTGCTTGCTCTGAATTTTAACTCAGTCAAATAGAGGCATAGATAATAGTCTCATTAGCAATCTTAAGTGTTATTATCTTCTAAAATGGGATCTCTTCACACCAGCAGAACTATGAGTTGCCTGGAAGGTTTTACCAATTCTCTTCTGACCGTCCAAACTTGAAGACAATTGCACTATAAGGTTAAAACAAAAAATGTTTACGTAATTTCTGTTGCTGGCTTCACTGCATCTTTGCTGCATTTTCTTTTTCAAGGTCAGAAATTGCGACTGACTGGTCACAAGTGCAACCAAAAATAAGGTTTTTGGGACTAACACAAGCAGCGCTATATTGAGATAAAAGGTACAGACTGTAATTGCAAACATCACTGGAAATAACTCAGGCCTTCAAAAAAAACCAATCTCTTTAAAAATGATAAAACTTTGGACTGGTCCTAAAAACTGTTAAGAGATCATTGCCTTTCACATTGAAACAACACATAAACAAATGGCTACTCAGGCCAGAAGCCAACTTAAAATCTACAGTATACTGCAGTTGGTTTAAATGCAGTCAATCTACGTAACTCATTTTGTCAAGGACTGGGCCAAGCGTTTGTTGATTGTAAGACAAGATGTGACTGACATCAGGAAATTGTGAAACTGTGCATTATATTAAGTTTAGCTTTGTATCTAGGAGTTAGCCGAGGATTACCTACAGTATCTACCTGTGATTGCGAGAACAACTCTTGACTCAGAATAAATATAGTTTTTTCAACTAAGTGACCTTGTTTGGATATTGTATCCTACAACCGGAGAATCCAGCAAAAGTTTACTTTCAAAAATGATAAAGATAATAGTAATAATAGTCTTTATTTCCACAAGATAAAAATGCATATCTTATGATACATGAATACCATATTAGGTAATAAAATAAGTAAACAAATCAAAGACTCACTGTAAACTATCCAGTAAGGTTGTATTTAAATATTAATTTATTATTAATCTTGTGTTCCCTCAAAAGGTTGCATGAAGAATTTAGTATCCACTCACCTGAAGAAGATGAAGGCATTCTGTAAAAAGATGGCTACTCCTGGCCAAGGATTAGGGATTGCTATAGATCAAATACATATGGGTTATTGACCATTTGTGAGGTGAATATGGCTGCATATTGACCATTTGTGAGGTCAAGATGGCTGCATATTGACCAAATGTGAGGTCAAGATGGCTGCATATTGGCCAAGTTCTTTTCTTTATTTATAACTCATTCATGCACACACATGATGCGCAATGAATGAGTTATTGCAAGAGGGGCCTTTGTGGATGGAAGTTGTTGCAGAGTTTTTATTGACTGAGAAATAATCAAGGCCAATAAAAAAAAAAAAAAACAAACAAGCCCAATATTCATCCACCTTGACTGAACAAACTGGGACTCATTGCATCTTGTGTTTGATATAAAACAAATCCTGACTTTTGTATCAAGCACTTCCCTACATTTCATAATTATTTTGTTTGTATTCTCTTTCAAGCAGGGTATCTGATAAAGTGTGATAAAAATAATGTAATTATGCAGCATTGTATGGCTGATTATGCAGAAATTATGTGATTTTTTTACGTGATTTGTACCTGTCATTATGGGTACTAGGGCTGAAACCTATCCTCTGCACTGCTAAAAAGACATTTAGCGCACAGAGGAACAATAGACAGACTGCACTCTTCGTTAATTTTTTTTTAAATCAATATTTGGTGTTAAGTCAAACACTAGGGATAATATCTCAGTGGACTATTTATCAAATGCTGAAGAACATTGTAGCCTTAGCATTAGCAGATAAGCACGCTTCTTCTGCTTGGAGGGAATAGCAGCCGATTTCCATTGCAATAAATTTGTCACTTCAAGGAGAAATAACTTAATTGCCTAAGTGTCAAGTCAAAATTCCCACAAAAAGCTGCAGCAAAATGGCTAACTTCAAAACTCATTGTTTTTGTTCTGCACCAATAGATGGTAGACCACTCGGCTAGAATGGTAACTACTTACCTCCTGGCGAGGCTACAATGCCCTTCAGGTACTGTAACTATGTTCCTGTCACATTATGATAGATTCGAGGACATTTCATTGTTATGATTAATAATAGATTCATAGGCTGTTACATTTCCTTGCCAGACTCTTTTACTCTGACATCCCACAGAGAACAATTAAGTTGAAATTTGGATATTATTTATTATGTTCAATCACAAATTGCCACTTGGGTCCTAATTCATGAGCATGGCCCTAACACCCATGTAACAATAAGTCAGATGTTAAATGGATCCAGATATAAAGGGATGATATTCACAAAGGAAACTCAAGATTCACTACATGCTTGTACTGTAGGAAGCCTGAATTAATGCAGATATGTATCTTGTTTTTTAAATCAGTTAATGTTAGCAAAGAAATTTCAAAATATAGAAAACACTGTACCAGCTGCAAGCAGTTAAAACATTGCAACCTATATCAAAATAATTTACAAATGTCATATTTCAAATCAGTAAGTCTATATTACCAATACTGTACCTGGAACAACATAGGCACCAAACAGAATCCAGCTAGCAGCTATCAAACCACCAAACGCCAACAGAAAACCTACTAAGAGCCAAACTCTTGCTCCTAAAATAACAACATAAACTTCAATTACTTGAAAGACGCAAAGTGGTTAAAGTTCATACTGCATATAAATAAAAGCACTTTGCTGCAAAGCAATACATAGTACAAACGGATAGGGATCTTCATGGAAGCCACACTTCTTAAATCCAACTGAACATTGGATCTGGGAGCAATTTTCCTTTTGGCTCTAGAAAGTCCTTTGTAAGGCTGATACATCTCAAACAGTTGGCAACAATCTTGCAGATGCAGGTTGTGCCTTAAAAGAAATTCAATCAGTGAGTTTACCTGTCTGACCCATACATCCAGTATTGAAACTATCTCCTCTGACCTGCGCATTAGACACTGCATTTATCCTATGAAAAAAAAGTCATTATTTATTACACTACAGCTAGTGACATGCAGGAAAATGAAACTGGAACTACTACAAGCCCACAGTCTAAAAGTAATCTGGTGCATCTATATTGAGCTAAGACTGCGAAGCTTGCCAAAGAATACAGACTGAACAACAAATGAAAAGATCTTGCTTCCTCCGTACGTGCCAGATAATGTGAGGGAAAATGAATATGATAATGGCGATGATGACCACAGTGTCATCCGTGTAGATGTTGTATTTTCCTTTGTTTTCTGGTATGGTAATATATGATAATGAGTTTGAAACAAAGGAAAATAAAATTTGAACCAAGGATAAGATTGAACTACAACATAGACACAGTAGTGTAGTGGTGAGCATGTCCAACATCCAACTAAGAGGTCCAGACTTCAAGCACTGGTGATGACATTGTTTTTTCCGTAACCAAGCAACTTAATTCCATGCAGTCTCCCTCCAGCTAGGTGTACAAGTGGGTACCACCAAAGTTAAGCTGAGGGGAAACCCTGCAATGGAGGAAGATCCTATCCAATGGACTACAATCCTAGTGAAAACCCTGTTGAGTCACCAGTGAAAATGTGTTCACTCTGAACACTATCAAAGATACAATGTGGACATTTTTCTTAACACTCCCTCTCCAATGCTGTTTGATACACCAAGCATACTGTCCCAAGGTTTCAAACATGAAATCAACATTGCAAAGGATGGAAGTGGAAGGTCTATCTGTCAAGGTACAAAAGTATGTTCACTGTTCCAAGGATTTTCACCAAGATTGTACATACTGTATATATGCACAACCCCTTCAAGCGTTTATCATATGTAAACAAAGGCTATAGTTTCTACATCTATCTATCTATCTATCTATGGCTTACATGAAGACAGCTAAAGAAGATACCACACCAGGAGTATGATACGCTGGCTCAAAGGTCTTTGTAGCTGCTGCATCAATCATGATCCACCAGCCGATAAAAAACTGTTGATAAAACAAACATTGGAGGAAATTGAAACTGGATGAGTGGAGTTGAGGAACCAAACTGGGCTAGATTTCCACATCACCCCAAACTTCGTTGTGCATAATGTACATGTAGTTGAATTGTTCAGGGTAATGCATATGCAAACATTTCATGTTTTTGAAGAATGAAATAACATAGCTAGAGCACACATAATGACCCATAATCATACCTGCCAACTCTCCTGGTTTTCTCAGGAGTCTCCAAGTTAGTTGAAGTTAGGGCATCTACCGGTCTCAAGGTTGGTGCACCAAATCCCCCAGGAAATACCTACTGTAGCCTTTTTCAAAATCGTTTCTTTAATTTTGTTATTTTCGAGACGTAACAAAAGAAAATAAAACAAGAAGTGGATTTAGTGCTCTTAGTTGAGCTGTTCTCGATAGGTCAACGGTTGGTAAATCCTGTTCTAACCGAGAGACGTCGGGAACATTCGGAAGGCCTTCGGGTGATTTTCGGAGAGTATTCAGACATTGTCGAAAATAATACTCTTACTATGCAAAGATTTCTAGACGTCTCCAGGTTTTTGTACTCCGGGGGTTGGCAGGTACGCATAATGAAGTGTGGGCTGATATCTATAGTCTAGCATTTCTTCCTTATTGTAGAGACAGCCGATTACGAGCCTGACACAAATCACTTATTTAAGTTAGGGTGAAGAAAAGGAACGAGTTTGCACATAGCTAAGAAGAAGATATCGTTCTTAATTAACTAAAGACTTAAATGTGCGTGCGGCGCAATAATAAATCGGGAATGAAACATGTCTGAAAAGCGGAAAAGTTCTCACCAAAGATCCAGCAGTAATTGACGAAATCATGTTTCTTCTCTCCGCTACAGCCTCGAAATCGGGGCAGTGCATTTCATCCAGACACCCACTCATGGTTGAAACGGCTTTCAAGAGTTTCTAAGAGTTAAATTCGCAGAGAAATAAAACGTTTTCTTGCCACTACATTGTACTTGAACCAATCGTTGAATATTTTTGGAGATGATTTCTGACTGTTTTCCCAGGAACCTTTGCAAGGTTTGCTTGGTAGCCGCGTCAATTACTCAGCAAACCGCCATCTTTGTTCTTGTTTTACATGTGTGCGGCTTTTAGAGAAACAGTTTAGAATCTCTTCGCCTTGAAAATTAAGTAGCAAGATGTCCATTTTGGAATACAACGGCGCTGCCATCATTGCCATGGTGGGGAAGGAATGCGTCGCTATTGCGGCGGACCGTCGTCTCGGGATTCAAGGGCAAACCTTATCTTGCGACTTTCAGAAAGTTTTTCAGATGGGAGACAAGTTGTTTATTGGCCTTCCCGGACTTGCAACTGACGTACAGACGGTGGCCAACAGGCTGACGTTCCGTAAGAATCTGTACGAGCTGAGAGAATCTCGTCAAATCAAGCCAAAAACGTTCATGAGCATGGTGTCAAACCTGCTTTACGAAAGGAGGTTCGGGCCGTACTTTGTGGAACCAGTGATCGCTGGTTTAAATCCTGGTACGAATGAACCCTACATCGCCGCATTGGATCTGATTGGCTGCCCGATGGAGACGAAAGATTTCGTTGTGAGCGGAACTTGCTCGGAACAGATGTACGGTATGTGCGAGTCGTTGTGGGAACCAAATTTGGAACCTGATGATTTGTTTGAAACCATCTCCCAAGCTCTGATGAATGCTGTTGATCGAGATGCCGTGAGTGGTTGGGGAGGCATTGTGCATGTCCTAGAGAAAGATAAAGTCACAACCCGGACTCTGAAAGCTAGAATGGACTAAGGACTCTGTTAAGACAATAGGGAGGCAAAGATTGTCATTGAATCTAACTTGGTAACCAAAAAACTTACTCGTTGGTGGTTTGTACGGCAAGATTTCTGCACAGGTCCCTACTTCATTATGCATGCAGCAGATGAATTGTTTAGGGTAATGCACGTGTTAACATTTCTTGCTATTGCCGAATGAAACAGTATAGTTACAGCATGCATAAAATGAAATAGGGACCTGTGCGGAAATCATTCCGTTTGTACTGAAGGGAGAGAAGGGGAATTGTACTGCCGATCCCATAAACCCTCTACATGCTACGGACCCATTTCTCAAAGGTCCCAATAACTTTACAGATCCAGAACTCCATTTTTATTTCACAGTCTATGGAATCTTTGTATAATTCTTGACATGCAAACCATCCCAGCATGAAAGTTAACTTAGAATAGCCTGGCTTAAACTTAAAAACCAATAATATTGCAGTTCCCTTTGTAAATATTGGGATCATAAAATAGTTTTCCGGGCCTTTTGAGAAATGGACCCGAGACCATGCTTAACTGCTATTTATGCACCATGTTCCAGTGTAAGATTAATAATTTCTGCCCTATTCCAATCCAGTTGACAACTGAAAATAGGTCAAAACCATCTGATTTCTATATTTTATCCAATACTAAAATGCTTGAAAACCTTTTCTTTTCTCAGTAGCAGATTCTGATATAGCTCACATAGATTCCCTTTACCAAACATTGTTAATAGTTTATTCCTAGGACAGCTTTAGACCTCATTATATATCAATTCATATCCAGTGCTGTAATTACTCAGTGCAATTTGAGGGCTGAATGTATTACAAAACCTTGTCACCATGCGTTGCCATCATTTTTATTTTCAGCACAAACTAGGACAAGGTTTAAGGGGATTTTTTCCTTGCATCAAATATTTTGCATAGGGGGTACTTTAAGCACAGGTGTTAAGACCAGGGTGTAAAACATTTGCAGTGGTCCTGTTAGTGGTTATCAAATGGTAATGTAGAATGGATTTTTTGGTTACCACTTTGAGATGATAATTTTATGTCTAAAAACAACCCAGCCTTACTACTTTATGGTACATAAACAGTCATTGCAATTTATGTACTTTTGCATTTCTTGTGAATATAAATGAGGCGAGTTCAAGATTTCACTCATAACATTATTGACTTCTGATGGCTCAGTTGGTAGAGCACCAGACTGCTGTGCAGGAAGTTGTGGGTTCAAATCCTCGACCGGACCAACACTTAGGGTCTTTAAATAACTGAGGAGAAAGTGCTGCCTTAGCAATGACATCTGCAATGGTTAGACTTTCTAGTCTTCTCGGATAAGGACGATAAACGTAGGTCCTGTCTCACAGTACTGGTCAGTGTGGGACGTTAAAGAACCCACACACTGTTCGAAAAGAGTAGGGGACATGGTCCCGGTGTGATCGTCCTATCACGTCTTCTGTTATGATGGCACCTGTGTATCCTACTATTCACTTTAATAAGATTGTGAACTGCGTGGCTGCAATTTGCGCCTTAATAACCAGTCTGGCAAAGTCCCCACAAAAGTGTTATAAAGTGCTTTGAGGCTTGGGATAAAGTGCTATATAAATCCCTCATTATTATTACAATTATTATTATTATTATTAGCAATAGACCAGTTACCCAGTATTAATATTATTTATGCTGATCAAAAAAGAGATTTTTGCCACAAGATCCTATTGTCAGTCACCACTGGGTCAGTGAAATGAAAAAAATGAAATTTTTGATCACCTTTTTTGCCGCCATTTTGTCCTATATTTCAATATACATTGACTCCTACCCAGATTTCCCATTGTAGGTGCACTTCGCTCAAGACCTCGGCCCGAATGCCACGGGGGAGCTCCCCCACCCTCCCCCCCCCCCCTACCCAAAAAAAAAGAATAAAAATAAACATTTTTCCTTTCACTAACGTTCGAAAAATTTGGACCTAGAAAAAAAAATTACATCAATTGTTCCCACACAAGTGTTGAGGTCTTTAAAAAAGCATCTTTGATATGTCTTCTTCCAAGACCCGAATACTTTTTGGTCCCGCAAAGCCGTCTATGAAATGCGATGTACTTACTCTACCAAGCTTATCCCTGAATACACCTTAACGGGAAAAAATGAGACAATTCAATAACCTGGTGTTTTCATCAAAGCGAACTTGGTGTGCCTTACAACTGATCATTATGATGAAAATTTCAGTTTTTGACTTACAGATAGAATGTTAAGGATGCATCTTTTAACCGAGTGCCTCTTGTAATCAAACAAAAACTGTATCACACTCAGTAAAGTTTGAAAAAATAAACATGTTTCTCACCATGAAACCGTTTCTTTAACTCTGGCTCAAGGAACAGTTTTGTTCACTAAGTGTTTCATGTTATGATCTCTACTAAATTTCCAGTCGAGTTTTTGACACATTCTTCAGCCATCTGTTCAAAGCTTTATACGGAAGTGAAGGAATTTGTACTATTTTGACACCTGGAGTTAAAATAGGAGTTGGTCTTGTCCCATACAATGCTATTCAAGGACGTCCATACTCTCAAACCTAGATTTCATAATCATTTCAAAACACAAATTCTGCGCCAACCGTATTCCTTGCTAACTTACTTTTGTCATCATGACTAAAATAACGTCCGTTAGACAGATTTCACAATTTTCCACAATGTAAAAGACTGTATCCTCTCGGCTAAAGTTATTTCACTGACTAGCCCCTACAGGTGTTTGCCTCACTGACCTACCCCCTTTAATAGTGAACACTCTATAATTTTGCGAGTTGGTAACGGCAGGAGCCCTTCGGGTTATGGGCTCCTGGTAACGGTTAGTTGTATCACCGTAAGACCAAACGTAAGGGCTTTGTCAGCGCGGATAAAGGGTTAATGTTCGAAACATGATCAGTTCCCCGCCTTCAAGAAAAATCTTACTGTGACATCACTTGCACCATAATTGAGCCTCTCCCAGTGGGGGGTGCATGTTCCCATGATCCTTTAATCTTTTTCGACTTCATCCCTTGTTCCCCATTTATAAAACCACTTGTTCCCTACTAGTGCAAAATTTATCTGCTAGGTTGATGCTAAATCCACAATTGGAGCAAAACCTGGTTCTGGACTTCCAGTATATACCGGGAAAAATAAGCGAGAAATCTACGTTGAATCCCGTTCAGGTCCGAGTTATTTTCAGGCTTTAATTTCACAGCTGCTTAACTTGTGTACAAAACTGCGATGATCAATCAATGTCATTACATATTACTCCGCAGTTCAAAGATATGGCCTTTCATATACATATATTCACTTGCAAATCTACGTTGAGTTGATCGTGAGGCGTTACACCACGTTCTTGGACAACCGCTGACCATTAACCACTGACCACCAAACTTGATTTTGCCGCGAGTCCCGCCAGCATTTTGCTCTTGCCGTGACGAATTTGTTTTTGCCGTGGACGTTCGTAGTTTGCCGGGAGTACCGTAATTTGAATTTGTTGTTTCGAATTTTATTTTTCCGTGGACTAACGTTAGTACGGTGGCCCATGGGTGTCACAGTAAAACCAAAAACCCCACTACAAAACCAAATACCTTATCGACAAGAGCAAAAACCTCACGGAAAAACCATCATTTCAATACAGTGGTTCTTAAATAGAAACAAACGAATTTCTTTGTACTCGAAGCCTCTAAAAAAGTAATACTAGATGAGACCTACTTCATCTTCTTCCTCTTCTGGCACCTGTAAGTCCCCGTCTTAAAACTCTTCGGAATCAGCTGCCATCTTTGACATGCAACACGCGAGGGTATATATGACAAATAACTTCCGCCGTAATATTCACTTCCGCCTCACTTCCACCGTGGACTAAATTGGGTTTTTCCGTGAGGTTTTTGGTTTTGCCGTGAGGCTTTTGCTTTTGTCGTGAAGGTATTTGTTTTTGTAGTGGGGTTAACCGTTTTTGGTTTTGCCGTGGGGTTTTTGGTTTTGCCGTGAGGTTTTTGGTATTGCCGTGACACCCATGGGCCAACGTACAGCAAAAAATCCAAACAGTTCGGAAATATATGTCACAAATTTATGAAACTTCCCCTAGAAATTAAAATGGAAAGTACACTGCTTCTTTTTGATTAGCTTGTTCAGACACATTTCCGCTCTCAAAATATTCAAATTCCAACTTTCTTGCTCGCATCAAAACAAAACTTTATTGCACAGAAATTTCCGTTCCTGGAATGACGTCAATCAACTCATTATTTAGTCTCCTCTGGACGATTTCTGTTCATTTTAATACCCAGCAGTTTCAAGCCTGCGAACAGCAGACGTATTTTCGGTCGTAAGCAGTTTCACCTGTAAATAGCGGTTCAGACCTTGACTAGATCATTATTATGTTGAAAGATACATTAAACGCAAAATCGCCCCCTATGCGGAAGATCGATGACTTCCAGGATTTCTTCGCCATCTGTGATTGCATATTGACTTACATCTTTTAATCTCTTATTCAATGAGATCTCTAAACTATACTTCAAAGTAACACAGAAATCTTTTGTCTCAGTAAATTTTTTTGAAGGATGGTTACCGTCTCATAGGTCCCTTCAAAAACATAATGTAAAGCAAAATTTGTGTCCTCATGACAACCGCGGGTCAAATCACTTTACGGAGATAAAAAAGTTTGCCTTTTACTTTAAGCAAAGTATATAGTCGCAACACAATTCAACTGGTAGTATTTTTCTTCTTTCAACGCAAAATTAATGTTATTTCCAAGCTGTTCTTAATCTTTGGAGCTACGCTCTTGATTTCGAGATTCGATCGTCTTTGACTCCGGCTGTATTCCCATTGTACTGACTCAACATTTAAACGATTTTCAATTAAAATTCTTAAATATTATTTTTTCTGCAGGTGATCTCGGTTGGACCCAACCAATAATTATGCTAGTTCTAAATTTAGATCTACCGGGGAGTTGTCCAAGGAAAAAAATTTATGAATGATTTGATCAGGTTTAACTTTAACGATGCGAAAACCCGACCGATTTCCTTCCTCGACGTTGTCACCTAAGGAATTCGTCAGGACTATTTCTAGATCCCCATCTTTTACGCCGCCGTTTAAAGTCCCAGCGAAAACGGCTCGAACGTTCGCTTCTTTCAACTTTGGTAGGATCTCTTGCCGAGTTTTTAAGGCGATGTTTTTCGTGTCGTCTGCTTCGTCTGTGGCGTTACAGTACCATGGCAAGTTTTGGAATAGGATTATTTGTTTTGGTGGATTCACTTGAGCTTCCAAAAGTTTCGAATTAAACCACTCAAGCTGTTCACTCTTAAAATTATCAGACTGGCTCGATTCTTTGAAGTAAGCAGTATTCAGTGTGATGAACTGTACTCCCTCAACCCAGAACGAAAACCAGTCTTCGCCAAAATTGTTGCGATATGCCTGAACGCTCTCTAAACTCGGAGAATCGCCGCAATCTGTAGCCCCACAAACGCAAACCACCAGTATATCAGGGCTTATTTTATCCACTGATGATTTAAAACTCTCTATTTGTTGAAAATACTCTTTCTCATTCGGTTTAGCGTTGGTAAAATTCCCTTGGATGACCAAAAACCTCGGTTTGGGGTTCATTTTGTTTAAAGCATTCGCGAGTTTTTCCATTGTCGCTTTTTCTGCTTCGGTGCCTTCCTCTGGTAACGCAGTGAAACCGAAATTTGGCGCGACAGCTTGGACAAAATAAAATGATTCTTTGCTGGTGCCCTCGCAAAACCTTGTCAACACCGGTAATTTTAAATCTTTGGCCTTTAAAATTCGACTTTCTTCTGGTGTTTTTCCAGCTTTGCTCGCTTGATTCACCACGAGTGCATCTGGATGAATTTCTAAGTTCAAACCCAAGATGTCTGGTCGAATCATAGTGCCGCGCTGGCCCCAAATGGCAAAGCACTGGCAAAAAAATTCGTGTTTGTTCGCTACGTACGTAACATAAACATATGACTCTTTCTCAAGACATGCGTACCGCCTGCAACGATTATGCAAATTTGGATTTTTGCGTCTTCCGATGTGGACTGTCTTTGGAATCCGTTGTCGTGTCAGACAAGTCTACATGTAAACCTTTCGTAATCAGTGCTGTGTCCATTTTAGGTTGTTTTCATGTAGAGGGATTTACGTCTCGCAGTCGTCCACTGAGTGCTTATGACCACTGAACAGGTTAACACATTCTCATTCTTATTCGGATGATTTATCATTTTGTTGACATCGAGATTCTTGTTGGTTATTTTGAATATTGAATGAAAGCTAGAAAATACAATGCTTATAATTAAACGAATTTTTTTAAAACCTTTCAGGTTTTCTTTAGAGGGTTTTCATGAGATTGTTAGCAAATCAAGTGCATTTAAAAATTCGGCATTCTGAGATATGCGCTGAATATTTTGAAATACTAAATAGTTTTTGAAACCCTTGAACCGAAACACGAAGATGTGAGATAAATTAATTTACATGAGAGGGTCACCTAAAGGGATTTTTGATATTATTTATTGGTAAGAGAATAGAAAGGCACTAAACCTCTTTTTGTATTTCATGCTATCGTCGTAATTACGAGGGTCCCCAATATTTTGACGGGATGCGGGATTTGGCTCTTTTTCGCGGTGACATTCGGGATTTGAGCTGAAAACAGGGGCGAGAAGCGGGAATTTCGGTTGCGAGTGGTAGCGGGATTTCGTGTTTTTATAGGGTTAGGATGCGAGATTGGCAAGAGAATCTGAGCGGGATACGGGATTTCACTTCCTGACTTCGTCCAAAGTTGACCAGCGCAAAAACCGGAAGCTGGCGGAAAGGAACTTAGAAGAGCCTCTTTTTATGCTAAACGAGATCAAATGTAAAAAAAGGTAAATCGGACCACGCGGTAAAAAAAGAAACAACAACAAGACTGCGCATGAGCGCTAAAAATTCTCACGCAAAAAATTTAAGGCGTGTCCATATCCCGCCGGCCTTGATACAACGGTGTATCAATATAAACTGTTCAACATCAATAACGACTTGTAATTTAGTAACACTACCAAAGTTCTATATCCCTAGTTTAACTAATAGTTAAATGTCTTAACATTTGCTATGGTAGTTCATCATGTTCAGTTCAAGTGCTGTAAATGCTCTGCTGGGAGAAGCAAACATAGTTTTACAATCGGTCTGAGAAAGGTTCCAGCTTTGGTTTTTACAGTGACAACTCGAACCATGTGATCCGGTCCAGGATGGGTTTTTGTGATGAGACCAAGTGGCCACTGACAGGGGGGTGCTCGATTATCCTTGATGAGGACAACATCCCCAATACTCAAATTTCTTCGAGGTAACCTCCATTTGTTGAAGCGCTGAAGGGTATTGAGGTACTCGGTTGACCAGCGCTTCCAAAAGTGTTGTGTCAATACTTGACAGAGTCTCCACCGCTTCAAAGGAAAAATGGGAGTGGTTGCTGCATGATCAGGAAGTGCTTCGAGGGGTCGACCAATCAGAAAGTGGCCAGGAGTGAGGGGAGAGATTCCATCATCATCATTTGCGTCAAGAGCTGTAAATAGCGGTCTTGAGTTGAGGCAAGCTTCAATCTGACACAGAACAGTTGTCATTTCTTCAAAGGTTAACTTACTTTCTCCAACTATGCGTTTCAAATGGTGTTTACAGGCTTTGACGCCATTTTCCCAGACAGACCCATGATGAGGACCAGTAGGAGGACTAAAATTCCACTGGATGTTTTGACTAGTGCAGAAATTCATCACTCTGTCTTGTGTACCTTGCCGCTGTAAGGCAGACGACAGTTCTTTTAAATCTTTATTTGCACGGCGGAAACAAGTTGCGTTGTCGCTCCAAATCTCTTTTGGTTTTCCTCGTCGGGAGACAAAGCGTCGAAGGGCAGCAAGAAAGGCTTCGGCAGTAAGGTCTGAGACGAGCTCAATATGACAGGATTCTGTTGCCAAGCAAACGAAAATGGCCACATAAGCCTTGTGATAAGTTGGCTTCCTTTTCGATCCAACTTTAAGGGTCAATGGTCCTGCATAGTCTACTGAACTGAACTTTCTCATTGGCAAAGGTGGGTAAGACTCGTGAAGCTGGAAGTTGACCCATGAGTTGAGTTGTTATCCTTGGCGACGCACGTTGGCACACAACACACTGACGTGTCCATTTGCGTACAGCCCTACGCGCACCCACAATGTGATAGAGGTCTTGAAGAGATCCGAGAGTGAGTTTAGGACCAGCATGGCACAAGCGTTTATGCTCACTTTGTATGATCAGTGACACAACATGGTGCTTTCCATGGAGGATGAGCGGATGACGGGATTGGTAGGCTTTCTGTGACTGAGAAAGTCGTCCTCCAACTCTTAAAAGACCATCTGCATCGAGGAATGGATTTAAAGGCTGCAGGAGATTGGACAACAGTAATGGTTTGCCTTTCTTGAGTGTTTCAATTGTGTCTGGAAACATCTGGGCTTGTGCTTGCTTGAACAACCAGGTTTTTGCTTTGGATAATTCGCTTACTGTCAGTGGTGTGTTGCTGAACAAATGAGAACGGGTGACGACACGAAAAACCCATGCAGTTACTCTGACGAGATGCATGTAACTTGAATACCGGAGCATATCAATCACAGGTTCAGCGGTGACTGCTTGGAGAGCGACTTCCTTTCGTTCTTTAAGTTGCAAGTCTTCTTCTTTGAAGCCTAGTGCGTACAGAATTTCCAATGAGGGAGCACCGGTGAACTTGGATGGCCAGTTTGAAGAATTTTCTTTCATCCAATCAGGGCCATTCCACCAAAGTTTGTTGTCACTGATTTCCCCTGGTAGAATGCCACGTGACCCAAGGTCAGCTGGGTTTTCTTTGCCATCAACGTGTCTCCACCTTTCAGGAGGGACATCATCTTGAATTGCTCCTATTCTGTTTGCTACAAAGGTCTTGAAGCGTTGGCTGCTTCCATAGATCCAATAGAGAACAATTGTGCTATCGGTAAATGCACAAAGGTTAGTGGTCGGAATGGCCAGGGTTTGTTGGAGGTGTTTCATGAGTTGTGCAAGTAAATAAGCTCCACAAAGTTCAAGGCGAGGCAAAGTGACCTTCTTGAGTGGGGCAACGCGTGTTTTTGCCATTACAAGTGATGAGTAGATTTTACCAGTCATGTCTATGCTTCTTAAATAGACGACAGCACAGTAGGCCTTCTCGCTGGCGTCAGAAAATCCAATTAATTGTCGGTGGACGATCTTGACGCCAACAGGAGTGCAACAACGCGGAATGCGGATAACAGAAATTTTAGATAGCTGTGTTCTCCAATTCAGCCACTCTGTCTGAATGTCTGGTGGCAGAGGATCATCCCAGGAAGTGCCTCGTTCCCAGAGACGCTGGAAAATAATCTTCACTACGATAGTGACGCATGCGATCAGACCAAGGGGGTCAAAGATCTTTGCTGAATCTGACAATACGGCACGTTTGGTGAGATTTGATTCTGAAGAAGAGAAATCCAATCAAATCTCACTCTTCAAGAGTTTTGACAAAGTTGTTAGAGTTCACCAGACAAGATGTATTCTTTGTATTTCGAATTTCAGTTGGGATGTGGTTTAAGACTTCTTGTGGGTTTGAATCCCATTTGTGGAGTTTGAATCCTCCTCTGTTAAAGAGCTCTTGAAGCTGATAATGCAGCAAGATGGCATCTTCAATCGTTTCTACTGAAGGGAGGCCATCATCGACATAGAACGATTCTTTCACAGCCTTGGCAGCGAGAGGCAACTCTGACTCGTTTTCTTCAGCGACACGCAGCACTGAGTTTGTTGCTAGGAAAGCAGCACTTGCAATTCCAAAGGTGACTCTTGTCATTCGGTAGTCACGTACGGAATCAGTAAGTTTATCCCTCCATAAGAACCGATGATAATCCCTGTCTTCAGGTGCTAAGCTGATAGCACGGTACATCTTTGAGACATCAGTTGTTAAGACATAAGGATATCTACGAAAGCGTATGAGGACATCATTGAGGGGAGGATGAACAGTGGGTCCCACAAGGAGTTGGTCATTAAGGGAGACACCAGAGGTTGTCTTCATTGAGCCATCAAACACGACGCGAATGGGCGTGGTAGCTGAATCCTTATAGACAGCATGGTGGGCTAAGTAGAATGAGTCTGAAGTGGGCTTCTTGAGGTCACTCTCTGGTACTCTTTCGGCATGGCCAGATGTGAAGTACTCATTTACGACCTTGGCATAATCTTGGAACTTACTGGAGGACTGAAGACGACGCTCAAGAGACAGAAAACGTCGTCACGCTTGGGGTCGTGACTCTCCCAGAGAAGCCTTCTCTGGCTTAAATGGTAACCTGACTACAAAGCGGCCAGTATCATCGCGTTTCTGGTGTTGGTTGTAGTCCTGTACAGCCAGTTTGTCAAGTGGAGACAAAGGCAGCTTGGGCTTAGGTGGTTCCTCTAGAGACCAAAATTTCTGCAAGGTTTCTTCACAGCTGGGACAGGAGGTTAATGCATGTAGCGTTGTGACTTCATTAGGCGTTTGGTAACCGTTAGTATTTCCGAACAAAACCCAGCCAAATATGGTTTCTTGGGCGGCAGGCGTTCCTTTCGGTCCAAGGATGAGTCCTGGTTTCAGAATATAGTGGTATACATGAACGCCAAGAAGAACATCAATAGGTTTTGAGACATTGTATTCTGGATCGGCTAATCCAAGAGAGGCAAGGTGTGGCCAGAAACCCTTTGGAAGGGATGTGAACGGTAGATGCTTGGTCAATGAAGGTAGGACGATGGCTTGTACATTGGAAAGAGAAGAGGAGTGCTTGGTAGACATCAATGTGATGTCGACAACAGTGTTGCTTCGAGTGGAGCTTTGTGTTCCTCCAATTCCATTAATAATGGTGTGCTGTTTTCTTCCCTTTAACTTGAGGTGCTGGGCTACCCTTTCAGTGACAAAGGAGGCTGTTGAGGCTGGATCTAGCAAAGCTCGAACAACCATTTGACGACCATCCAATCCACTTAAGATTACTTCTGCTGTCATCATGAGAACTGGACCAGAGGTTGTTGCTTCCTGAGTTGCCATGTAGGTGACTAGATGAGTGGATCCATTACAGTCACTGCTCTTGGAACTGTTGTTGTCTGATGAAGTTGGTGCAACAAGGGGTTCCACTTGCTTCGAGAGGTCATGCGTATCTTCAGTGTCGAGATGTAACAATGTATGGTGCCTTTTTTCACATTTCTGACAGCAGTAAGATGAAGGGCACTGTTTGGCCACATGATTTCCTTTGAGGCAAGCACATCTTGTGTTCCAAAACAAAACTGCGCTTGTCCTTTACTGGTTTTGCTTTAAAAGCTTGGCAATAAGCTAAGCTGTGTTTTTGTTTATTGCACGCGATGCACTTGTCTTCTACATTTGTTACATATGCCGAAACTGGCTTCAATGTAGGAGTAGAGGAATTTCCTGAATGGAACCATTTTGTCTTCTTGGGAAGGTTTGGCTTTCTTGAGTTACCGTCGAGGGTGGTTAACTCGGTAGCTGTTGCTTGAAGATCAAGGAATTCTAGGAACTTATGATAATCAGGGATATCCTTTTCAGCCTGGGTGTATTTTTGCCATTTCACCATGGTATCCGAGTCTAATTTGGATTCTCCAAGTGCTGTCATGAATTTTGAAAAGTCAAGTTTGTCCAGGGCCTTTAACCCTTTCACTCCCAAGGGGTCTCCATTTGACGAGTAAAATCGTCTGGCGTTAGACAGAGTAAAATCTGTAAAGTCACTCTTGGGAGTGAAAGGGTTAAGTGAGATAGTTTTTAACCCTTTCACTCCCAAGGGGTCTCCATTTGACGAGTAAAATCGTCTGGCGTTAGACAGAGTAAAATCTGTAAAGTCACTCTTGGGAGTGAAAGGGTTAAGGATCTTAAATGGTGTTGCAGGTTATCATGCAACTGCGACAGTTCAGCGCTCAACCCATCTTTCATTGGTTTTATGCTTAGTAATGCTCTTACATGTGCCCGATGAATGATCTGAGGTCTGTCAAATCGTGCCTTCAAGGCTTCAATGGCTTCAGGATAGGCTTCAGCCACGGCATCGATTCCTTCAATTGCATCCTTAGCCTTCTTGGTAACAAGAGACTTCAAAAGATACTGCATGCGTAGTTGATCATCTAAGGTCTTCGAGTTGTGAATGGTAGCCTCAAATTGTTGCCAATAACATTTCCACTTTGTCGGGTCGCCATCAAATGTGGGGATGTTGAGAGGAGGAAGCTTAACAGATTTCTCATGTCCACCTGGTGTTTGCTTGAATTGGCACAATAACTCATTCATTTCCTCACGATGTTGAAGCTTTCGCTGCTCGAGTTCTTTGTCCCGTTGTTCGAGTTCAATGGCAAGTCGTTTTTCGAGTTCTTTGGTTCGATTTTCCCATTCAGCCGCTTGCTGTTTTGACAATATTTCGCGCTCCTTTTGTTGGCGAATTTGATTACGGCGGCGAATGTCAGAGATCAGAGAAGACAACGTGTCTTGACAGGTTTTGATTTTATCAAAATAGCTTGTTACAGTGTCGCTCCAATTGTCCTCATCAACGTCCACAACTGAATCCAAATCACTGGCAAATTGATCGAGCGTTTTTTCGGCTTCAGAAAATTGATTTCTGAGGTCAATAACATCATCTATATTGGCTGAATCGAGGCTTTCTTGGACTTCATTGATCCTTGATTCAAGCTTGTTTACATTAGATGTAATGCGATTCCATTTTCGCTCCGAAGGCCTTTTCACACTGTCAGTCGAAGAGTTTAATTTGGATTCTACCGACGCCACTTGAGTGCTTAGAAAAAATAAAAGTTTACTCACGTTTTCCCTGACTCGTTCATCGTGAGCATCCAATTCGTCGAAATCCCTTTCCAGTACATCTTCATTTTCGTGTGCAACCAGAACGCTGGCGGCCTCGTGGTTCGCTTGAAATTGTTCATCTAAACCACGAATATCTTTCAAATACTGTTCGGCACAGACTTTATCGAACTGAGATATGTCTTGCTTGTGGACCAACGGGTCAATCTTTTTAACCAAGTTGGTTATTCGTCGCTTTACGAGACCACGTTTGAAAATTAGAGATTCTCGGGTCTCCACAGAGGGAGTTGACATAACTGACTTTCGTTGGGACTGTATACGCTAACTTAATATCCGGCTCGAAGGACCAGAAATAATAGAAGAGCCTCTTTTTATGCTAAACGAGATCAAATGTAAAAAAAGGTAAATCGGACCACGCGGTAAAAAAAGAAACAACAACAAGACTGCGCATGAGCGCTAAAAATTCTCACGCAAAAAATTTAAGGCGTGTCCAGAACTTTTGTGCGTATAGCTGTGACAGGTGCGGCTCTGTACTCTGTCAGGACTTGTCAAACGTATCGATTGTGGCTTACACCATGTTAGCATCAGACTGTATGAGGACATTGAGTTCTATTGCGTTAATAATAATATACATGAAAAAATACTCGATTCTGATTGGTTGAGAGCAGTGCAGTTCAACTGTAACACCAGTGCAAAAAGGGTAACAAGGCTAACACCAGTGCAAATTACACATCGATATTCTGGATTATGATATTCTTTATTTTTAAAAGAACCGCTTTGAGTTCGTAGCGTTATCAGCTGATCTTCATCAGCCAATAGTAAATAAAGTGTCAAATCCGCGTCAAATGCTCTCTTCCTGTTCGCAATGAGATCTTCCGGCACTTCGTCCAGGGGAATTTTTTCATGTTTATATTATTAATAAGTAGTCATACGGTTTTTATCGTTCAATTTGGAATTAGTTTGCACTTGTGAGTTTTTCGAAAAGCTGAAATTGCACTCGCCGAAGCGACTCGTGCAATTTCAGCTTTTTGAAAAACTCACTCGTGCAAATTAATTCCAAATTGAACTCGAAACCGTATGATTACCAGTAGTATAGTTGGGATCATTTAAATACCACCACTTCTAGAAGCCGTTTTTCAGCGTGGAAAGGCTCCCAAGGTAAAACAAAAATAGGATTAGGAGAGCGCATTTTTTGTGTTCGGCTACCCTGTTTTCGGCTACCAAAGATAGCCAACGAAGGCTTCTTTTCGTCCAATACACCTTTTGTTTTTCGTTGTAGATCTTTGTTTGGCTCTACGACTGCTACATTTGTTTTCTATCCAACAGTTTGCATTCTTGCCAGCCTATCTGTCCAACAGTTTGCATTCTTGCCAGCCTAGTACACGCGTGAGGTAGACCAAAAAGATTGTTCTGTTGGACATATAGTTCGCCTCCCTCTAGCACAACAATCCACCGCTCGAGGTAGACCAAAAAAAGTTTTTCTATTGGACATATACGTCGGCAACAAAATATCGCAGCCATGGCAGTCCGAGCTACCTTCGAGAGCATGGGTCTGCGCGCCCGCAAATCTATCGCCACCCACCTTCTTCTGGAGAACGCCTACGAGAGCAATCTTGTTCCCGACATTGCCCGTGTCGACTATCTCGAGGGAAACCTGGGCAGCACCCACCTTCGCCCGCTTCTCGGGCTTCCTGTGTTCGTCGACGACCTCTACGTCTTCGGCTATTTGCGTCGCGAGGAATGTGTCTTCCGCAAAGGGTTCCTCTCCTGCACCACGGGGGAAGATGGTGCCTCCAAGAATGTTGTCCGTCGCATTTCTCTTGCCACGAGCGAAAGTCTGGGGAGACGCGTCCAAAATTCCATCCTCCACACCGTCGCGCGGCGAGAGGACACAGCTGGCAGCGCTATTCGGGAAACCATCGCCCGGATCGAAAAGGATACCAACCGAAAATCGCTCGAAGGGTGGAAGAAGTTGTACCCCAACAGCGAACCGATCGGCCTCTTTGTCGCCAAGGTCGACGTGTCCGAAATCCCAATGGACGAGTTGCAAGAGTCTTTGCCCGCTTTCGAACGGCAGTTGTTGGCCCACGGATACGGGTTCTACTCCATCGACTACACCCAGGATTTCTCGGGGGTTCTCGATCGGAAGGCTCTCGTCGAATACCTGTCCAACAACAACGGGTTCCGCGAACAAGGCGATCTAGCTTCTGCGATGCACAACGAAGACACACCCACCATTCTCGACAACACCGCTAGCGTAGGAAACCATGTCTGCACCTGGGTCCACACCAACGCAGACGGGTATACGGTCCGGACGAAGATCTACAACAAAATCGTTTCGAACTTCGAAGCCGGCGAGATCCAAGAGGCGTTCGGCGGACACCTTGCCGACTATGTCGATTGTCCGAACAAACATCTACGCCAGACTTTCTCGCACCCCGACGTCCAAGCCCGCGGCTGCACACGCATCGAGGTTTCGCTCTACGCCTGCCGGGGAAAGGCTCTGTCGGCAAACACTGCAAGCGAGGTGGTGGGAGAAGCCTTGGCTCTAGTATCTCCAACAGACGGCGAGTTGTTTGTCGTCCAACCTCCCGCCAAGCAGTGGGGCAACCTAGCCGTACACCTCGACCGGTGTCTCGTTCTCCCCAACAGACCGCAAGGCGAAATTCTTGTCGCTTGGTTCGCCCATACTACGACAGGAAGAGTCGCGGGAATCCGGGTTCGTCCTACACAATCTAGAGTAGACGTCGACGCGATGTGGGAACGTGCTGTGGCATGGACTGCTGCCGATTTTGGGTTCCGTTCCTGTCCGATCTTTCGGTTCGACATCCTTCTTATCGACGAAAAAGGGGTCGAGCTATCGCCTCTCCGCTGCTTCTCCAAACCTCCCGACTCGCGCACGATCCTCGCCGCCAGCAAACGCCCAACTCAGCTGCATCCGAACGGCCCCGACCCCGAGACCCTCTTGCCGTCCACCCCTACGGTCGCGTGGGCCTGGCGAACCAAGAAATGCCATGCGGTGGGAATCGAGACCTCTCCCTTCCAGCTCGTCGAACTCCCTAGCATAGCAAAAGGGCGAACCATCTCCATGCTTTCGACCAGGAACCGCGAAAAACGTCTCCAAGAGATTCGCGACGCAGCCGAAGCGGAAGACTGGCGACGCTGCATGGCCCCTGTGGTTGCGGACGAGAGACGCCGGCACGTGGAAGAGCAACAACGTCGACAAGAGGAAAACGAAAAAATCGCCGACCAGATAGTTGCGCACAAACAATATTGCCAGGACAACGAACAAACCCGCAAAAAGGTGGAAACTGCGCTTCGAAAACGCACAGACAAGATTGCGAGTATTGCGAGGCTTGCGGTCGATCGTTGGACGGTTTGCGGTGGATGTTTTCTCGATTCGGACACAGCACGCGTTGTCTTGCAAAATGGAGACGAGATTCGTGTTGTATGGGCGTCCAAAGGTCTCCGAACTATTCTCGTTCGCCGTCTGGAATCCTTCTCGGGAAGCCCGGTGTTCTTCTGGCTCCTTCCCTCCTCGCCCGAAAACCACCTTCTCGGAGGATTGGAGATTGCGCTAGAAGCTAGCAAGACCTTCCAGACAAAGGACGGCACAACAATTTCGTGGAACCCCATCTCCGTTCTCCGCGCCCCAAATCCTCGTCGTCGAAAATTTTTGGAGCGTTTTGCAGCCCAAGCCGAGACAGAGCACAAAGTCGAACCGACTACGCTAGTACACACCCCTCTCCTCCACACCAAAAATACGACGAAGCTTCTCGATATGGAGGCTGGCGAGTATCGTTGCTACAGATTCGCGACCACATACTTTCGTGGAAGTCTGCGCACTTTCCTCTTCCTGGAAGAAACACCAGTCCACGGCTATTTCCTCGAGAAAGAAATTGCACGGATCGGAGGAGCGGACACACTGCGAAAAACAGCCGCGCCTCTGCTTTGCAAAGTAGGAGTCGAGCGAACAACACCGCAGAAGAAGAAAGATCGTCTTGTTTCTATTGCCATCTAGGACCGACCCACACCTTGGCTCGACTAAAGCAATCTTTTTCCGTGCTAGGCGTGTTCGCAGGCGCGGTAGGCAGCACCACAGTCCCACTCGAAAGGCAAAACACCACCAAACCGAAGTATCCCAAGACGTAGAGCTTCCCCCGCTTCCACCCCACCCACTCCTTCGCAGCCTCCGAACCGATATGGCCCAGAAACTTTGCACCCTCCTCGACCTTCTGCACCGCAGCCCCCAGTTTTTCGAGAGAGCTCCACTCGCGTTGGGGACCGGCTTCGTATCGCAACCGCCGCTTCTCGAACTCTTCGAACGGGAAGAACGGAGGACAGCAAGAAGGCGAGTCGGCTAGATACATTTCCACCTCGTCTCCCTCTTCGTCTTCTACCTCGTCTTCCACCTCGTCTTCCTCTTCCTCTTCTACCTCGTCTTCTACCTCGACTTCCACCTCGTCTTCCACCTTGTCTTCCTCTTCGTCTTCTACCTCGTCTTCTACCTCGTCTTCCACCTCGTCTTCCTCTTCGTCCTCTTCCTCGTCTTCTACCTCGTCTTCCGCTTCGTCTTCCTCTTCGTCTTCCACCTCGTCCTCTTCTTTCGGGGAGTCGCTGCACACCAAATGCCCAGTCGAGATGCAAAACACCGGCTCTTTGTAGTACCCCAAGACGTAGAGCTCGCCCAGCTTCCAGTCCAACCACTCCCTCGCTGTTTTTTCCGAAATATGGCCAAGAAATTCTGCCTCCTCTTCTACCTTCTCCGCTGCTGCTTCGAGTTCTTCGCGAGAGGTGTACTCGCGCTTCGGTCCTGCTTCGTATTTCCGCCGCCGTTCTTCGAACTGTTCGCACGGGAACCGGGGAGAAGTGTGCGGAAGTTTTTCGGCTAGATACATCGCTCCTCGTTTGTTCGCCTTGTCTAGAAACACCCCGTCTGGATCGCAAAACAACACACGTCCGCGGTACCCCAAGGCGTACAGCTCCCCCAGAGGCCAGCGCACCCACTTCTCTGCCGTCGCCGGGTCTAGATAGCCCAGAAACTCGGCACCACCCTCCACCATCTTTTCTGCGATCTCTTGTAGAGTTTCCAGCGTGCGGACAGTCTTTTTCCAAGCTTCGAGTCGGGCAGCCCACGTGGCGGGAGGGAAGAAGAGTTCCGGCAATTCGATATCGTCCCCACGCTCGACTAGATGCATTGGCTGGAGTTGTTCGCGCGCCTCGCTGCACAACGGTGGAACCATTTTGCAATACGAAAAAACACAAATCTACAAAAAGCTACACTTTTCTACACAAATTGCGACACTATTCGACGCTAGCCGTCTCTTTTCCGACACAAAAACAAATTTTTCTGTTCTCCCGAAAAAGCGAGCGGTAGAGACTAGGAGCAAAACACCACAGTAGAAGGATGTGTATATTCGGTAGACGACGTCGAAGGTGTAGTACCCCGTATCGGTAGAACAAAGTCGCCCACCAAGACAACAGGAAGCCCAGCGCGGGTCCCCTTCCTACCACAACGCCGCGCCTGGCGGGAGCCAACGAAAAATGGACCGGTTGTTGCGGCGCCGCGGTGTGGGTAGACACCACAGGGAAAATATACAGAACATCGAGCAAACACCAACGAGCCACGAGCAGAACATCGAGCAAGCACCAACGAGCCACGAGCAGAACATCGAGCAAACACCAACGAGCCACGAGCAGAACATCGAGCAAACACCAACGAGCCACGAGCAGAACATCGAGCAAACACCACCGAGTCGCGCGAGCTTCGATCCTCTTTCTCCTCTTCCAGGTTTGGTCGATGTGGTTCCGCATCCAGAGGGGTTTCTGGTTCGCAGTCTTGTTTGTCTTTTGTATGGCAAGAGGAAACAGATCCCGCGGGGGGTGGTTCTCTCGCGCGGTGCGTTGGAGTGGTTGGGCCAGCGTCTCGCTGCCACAAATAGGACTCCGTGGCTAGCTGCCAAGCCGATCGTGTGCATAGAAGACAAAGAGGCTGGGCCTTGTTTCTATGCAGCTCTTTGTCGGCAAGTCCAGCAGTATGGAGAGCGCGACGAGCGAGGTTTCGTTGTCTGCAGTCCGACTACAGGAGTGTCGTTTTCTCTTCCAAAGCGAGCGAGCAAGCAAAAAGCCAACGTACACGAACAAGCACCAGCGAAAGACAAAGCCCAAGACCAAGTACACGAACAAGCTACAGCGAAAGACAAAGCCCAAGACCAAGCGACGGAAACGGAATCGGAAACGGAATCGGAAACGGAATCGGAAAAAACGAAATCGGAAGCGGAAGCGGAGTGGGAGGAATGGGAGTATTGGGCTCCGGAGCGAGTACGAGAACGCGAGCAGGAACGAGCACGCGAGCAGGAACGAGCAGGAACGAGAACGCGAACAGCGAGCACAAAGCAAAGCACGCGAGCAGGAACAGCAACAACGGAGACGCTGGTATGCGAGCAGCGGCAGCGGTTGTACAGACCTGGTGGAGGTGTTGGGGGAAGCTTTTTGGCAGCTGGACGAGAAGACACAGGTTCGTCTGCAGAGGGACGCCTGGGAGTGGGACAGAAAAATCGCAAGACTGTAGGATATGGTAGTTTCTTGTCGGATATTGTTTTGCCGTTCTGCAATAGGGACACTCTGCTACTGGCGCTATGCTGCTGGCAAAAGGTTTGGTCGAGGCGGTCCCGCACGAGGACGGTTTTCTTGTGCGGAGTCTGGTCGGGTGCAAGTATGGTCGCCGCTATCGTTTGCCGACGCAGAGATTCTTCTCTCCCAACGCTCTGGCTCGGTTGGCACAACGGTTTGCGTTCGTCGAGGGGGAAGGGTGGGGGAGACCCGACCCCGAGACTACTCGAGCCGAAGAGACGGCGGTCGCCGAATTCTTCGAGATGTTTGCCCGCCAGGCGCGGCGTTGTGGTAGGAAGGGGACCCGGGCTGGGCTTCCTGTTGTCTTGGTGGGCGACTTTGTTCTACCGATACGGGGTACTACACCTTCGACGTCGTCTACCGAATATACACATCCTTCTACTGTGGTGTTTTGCTCCTAGTCTCTACCGCTCGCTTTTTCGGGAGAACAGAAAAATTTGTTTTTGTGTCGGAAAAGAGACGGCTAGCGTCGAATAGTGTCGCAATTTGTGTAGAAAAGTGTAGCTTTTTGTAGATTTGTGTTTTTTCGTATTGCAAAATGGTTCCACCGTTGTGCAGCGAGGCGCGCGAACAACTCCAGCCAATGCATCTAGTCGAGCGTGGGGACGATATCGAATTGCCGGAACTCTTCTTCCCTCCCGCCACGTGGGCTGCCCGACTCGAAGCTTGGAAAAAGACTGTCCGCACGCTGGAAACTCTACAAGAGATCGCAGAAAAGATGGTGGAGGGTGGTGCCGAGTTTCTGGGCTATCTCGACCCGGCGACGGCAGAGAAGTGGGTGCGCTGGCCTCTGGGGGAGCTATACGCCTTGGGGTACCGCGGACGTGTGTTGTTTTGCGATCCAGACGGGGTGTTTCTAGACAAGGCGAACAAACGAGGAGCGATGTATCTAGCCGAAAAACTTCCGCACACTTCTCCCCGGTTCCCGTGCGAACAGTTCGAAGAACGGCGGCGGAAATACGAAGCAGGACCGAAGCGCGAGTACACCCCTCGCGAAGAACTCGAAGCAGCAGCGGAGAAGGTAGAAGAGGAGGCAGAATTTCTTGGCCATATTTCGGAAAAAACAGCGAGGGAGTGATTGGACTGGAAGCTGGGCGAGCTCTACGTCTTGGGGTACTACAAACAGCCGGTGTTTTGCATCTCGACTGGGCATTTGGTGTGCAGCGACTCCCCAAAAAAAGAGGACGAGGTGGAAGACGAAGAGGAAGACGAAGCGGAAGACGAGGTAGAAGACGAGGAAGAGGACGAAGAGGAAGACGAGGTGGAAGACAAGAAGGATGTCGAACCGAAAGATTTGACAAGAACGGAACCCAAAATCGGCAGCAGTCCATGCCACAGCACGTTCCCACATCGCGTCGACGTCTACTCTAGATTGTGTAGGACGAACCCGGATTCCCGCGACTCTTCCTGTCGTAGTATGGGCGAACCAAGCGACAAGAATTTCGCCTTGCGGTCTGTTGGGGAGAACGAGACACCGGTCGAGGTGTACGGCTAGGTTGCCCCACTGCTTGGCGGGAGGTTGGACGACAAACAACTCGCCGTCTGTTGGAGATACTAGAGCCAAGGCTTCTCCCACCACCTCGCTTGCAGTGTTTGCCGACAGAGCCTTTCCCCGGCAGGCGTAGAGCGAAACCTCGATGCGTGTGCAGCCGCGGGCTTGGACGTCGGGGTGCGAGAAAGTCTGGCGTAGATGTTTGTTCGGACAATCGACATAGTCGGCAAGGTGTCCGCCGAACGCCTCTTGGATCTCGCCGGCTTCGAAGTTCGAAACGATTTTGTTGTAGATCTTCGTCCGGACCGTATACCCGTCTGCGTTGGTGTGGACCCAGGTGCAGACATGGTTTCCTACGCTAGCGGTGTTGTCGAGAATGGTGGGTGTGTCTTCGTTGTGCATCGCAGAAGCTAGATCGCCTTGTTCGCGGAACCCGTTGTTGTTGGACAGGTATTCGACGAGAGCCTTCCGATCGAGAACCCCCGAGAAATCCTGGGTGTAGTCGATGGAGTAGAACCTGTATCCGTGGGCCAACAACTGCCGTTCGAAAGCGGGCAAAGACTCTTGCAACTCGTCCATTGGCATTTCGGACACGTCGACCTTGGCGACAAAGAGGCCGATCGGTTCGCTGTTGGGGTACAACTTCTTCCACCCTTCGAGCGATTTTCGGTTGGTATCCTTTTCGATCCGGGCGATGGTTTCCCGAATAGCGCTGCCAGCTGTGTCCTCTCGCCGCGCGACGGTGTGGAGGATGGAATTTTGGACGCGTTTCCCCAGACTTTCGCTCGTGGCAAGAGAAATGCGACGGACAACATTCTTGGAGGCACCATCTTCCCCCGTGGTGCAGGAGAGGAACCCTTTGCGGAAGACACATTCCTCGCGACGCAAATAGCCGAAGACGTAGAGGTCGTCGACGAACACAGGAAGCCCGAGAAGCGGGCGAAGGTGGGTGCTGCCCAGGTTTCCCTCGAGATAGTCGACACGGGCAATGTCGGGAACAAGATTGCTCTCGTAGGCGTTCTCCAGAAGAAGGTGGGTGGCGATAGATTTGCGGGCGCGCAGACCCATGCTCTCGAAGGTAGCTCGGACTGCCATGGCTGCGATATTTTGTTGCCGACGTATATGTCCAATAGAAAAACTTTTTTTGGTCTACCTCGAGCGGTGGATTGTTGTGCTAGAGGGAGGCGAACTATATGTCCAACAGAACAATCTTTTTGGTCTACCTCGCGCGTGTACTAGGCTGGCAAGAATGCAAACTGTTGGACAGATAGGCTGGCAAGAATGCAAACTGTTGGATAGAAAACAAATGTAGCAGTCGTAGAGCCAAACAAAGATCTACAACGAAAAACAAAAGGTGTATTGGACGAAAAGAAGCCTTCGTTGGCTATCTTTGGTAGCCGAAAACAGGGTAGCCGAACACAAAAAATGCGCTCTCCTAACTCTCGGTAACCGCTCGGAAAATCTTCGGGTCATCTTCGGGTCATCTTCGGGTCATCTTCGGGTCATCTTCGCGCATGTTTGCCTTGGGAACCTTGCCGCTTTTAATACAGCTTCTAGAGTGGTTTATACGATTTGACCCTTTTCACACTGAAAAACGGCTTCTAGCGTGTGGTATTTAACTGTCACCTCTTATCCTATTTTTGTTTTACCTTGGGAGCCTTTCCACGCTGAAAAACGGCTTCTAGAAGTGGTGGTATTTAAATGATCCCAACTATACTACTTTACCTTTACTTATTATTCAACAAATTACTAACTAACGCAGAAACGTTTTTGAAAATAGGGCGGGATTGGGATTCCCAAGTAGGCCTTGACGGATTGTGCTCTTAAAAGTGGCATATTGTGCTACCAGGAGTGCTCAAAATTTTGCCAAATTGCAGTGTGCCAAAATTATATATACCAGAATTCCAACATTATGCTCCTGATTTCCGAAATTATGATCACAAAATGACGTAGATTCTGTACATATGGGCGCGCAATAACGACACCAAACTATGATTTTTTTCAAATAAGCTGATAGCAGTTTGTCTCGGCCCTCAGCTGTCCAAATTAGGGACGGACCATTAGAAAAGTGATGCGGGGGGGGGGGGGGGGAATTTTCAGCTTGTACGAATTTTTTTTTCAGACAAATATTGCTTTTTTTTGAACAATAAAATCTTGATTCATTATCTATGTTTTTGCGCTTTATAAGTTATTCTACACTCACAACAGATCAAAGGATACAGTGTAGGTTGTAGGTACACTAGCTGCAATTTAAAACAAAAACAAGGTTCTAATTGTCTCCTTTCAATAAGAAGAAAGTGATTTTTGTTTATTCATATTGTGCCTGGTAATATTGTTGATTTCTGAAACTAAGACTTTCTGAAAAAGTCACGGACCTTTCTTCTACATGAATTTTTTTCTTTACCTTCTTCTTTGCATGTATTTTTTTTCTTGGCATTTCCCTTGCATGATTTTTTTTTGTTTTTTCCCCATCCCCCCCCCCCCCCCATCACTTTTCTAATGGTGCGTCCCTCAGCTGCTCACATCTCTGAACCGTTTGTAAAATGCCTTAACCGCGCATGCAGAATTCGCCAAAAGAGGCCTAGTAACTAAGCATGTCAGAACAAAGTCAACACTACTATTAGACGGTGTAGCTAAAACACGCATTGCAATCACATACTACCTAAATTTAATTTATTTCTGTATAATGACACCATATTTACTAAATTCTATGAATCTATGCTCCAAAAAGTGCTAAATTTGCTAATTATGCCGTGGTAGTGCTCGTTTAAAAAATCATGCTTTTTTGCTCCAATTATGCTGACTCGTCCCCTGTCGTCTCTCTCTGTCTCTCCCTAGTGGCGCGAGGGGTGTGATGGGCGTTACGCGAAGACGACTGGGGACGAGTCAGCCAATTATGCCAAAAATTATGCTAGCAGAATCAGCCAATGGCGGGATTAACAAAAAAACTGGGCGTGAGAGTGGGATCTGAGAACCCTCTTGTGAACCCCCTTAAAACAATGGGTCGGTTTACTTCATTTTGAATCGATTTCAAAGGAGTGTTTGTAAGGTGCGCCTGATGGCATAAAAATGACTTTAACAGGCAATGGTAGGCCGCGCACAATTACACGCGAATTTAGCTTTGGCTTCTGCTTATCAGTGTGTATGTGATTTTCTTTTAGATCGGTTTTCACCCACTGATTATTGGAAGTAATGTCTTGCGTGATTGGCCAAAGAATCTCGCGGTCGATACCAACAACGTGCAATTTTTCTTTGAGTTTTCATTGGTTCTTTGCAAGTTGTGCGACTTTCTTAACCAATCAGGCCAATACGTATACCAAATTTAAAATTAAGACGCGTGAATTTTTATTAACTTTTTGTTTTGGCGGTTGATACCAGCATCGAGCATTAAATTTTCCTTTGCGTTGTCATTAAGAAAATCATTTGAAAATCGCTCCTAGGTCAGACATTTGTTAGTTCTGAACCATTCAATGCATTGAACATTTTCTCAAAAATATTAATCTTCAGGAGCTGCCCATTTGATTCAACAGCACAACGAGGTACCGTAAAACACATACTCCACCTCTCAGGCATTATGCGTCGGTCTCACGCCTGCCCACGGAAGAAGACTATTGAAATCTCAAGACTGATCTAAAAGTCCGCACAAATTGTTCTTCACATTTTATAATAAAAATGACTAAAATATTCCATAGTGGCACTCAAATGTCGTCGAACCATCTTCGGAAAATCGTCAGAAATATTCGCAAGTCGCTGTGACGTTTTCAGAAATCGCGGTCATGACAATGCAAAAATCCCATGCCTTTGTCTTACTTATCTTGCATGTAATCCGTCACGTTCAATAATTGATTTTAATCGAAGAAAGCAACATGGCCTTACTTGGGATTCTTGTGTCAGCGCTCGCAATTGGTTGCGCATTTTCAGCCCGAATTGCTTGTTTTTCGTCATTCGGTGGATCTCAGTACCTTGTCATGCGGCTAATCGCGGAAGAGTTAGGATCACGGGGACATGAGGTTAGAGATGCATTACATGCAGCTGAAATGATCGTTACGCCATATTGTTCTATGCGTACGTGACTGAACGCAGAACACAACACCATTAGAATTGCTTGAAAATTGAATCTCCTCTGTATTGAGAGCTTAGCGGATATTATGGAGAAAGATTTATTCGGATTGTTCGATTTTCTCTACTGTAGTCTGAACTGTTGAATTTCTGAAAATAGACGCCGTAATCCCGGTCCTGCTTCCATATGTCATTTAAGTTGATTTAAAGAATGAGTTTTCGCTTGCTTTCACATCGGTTCAAGATCGAAGAATTGCATTTTCCATAGTTGCTAGCATTTTATGGTAATTTTTTGTTGTATCGCTATATTTGAAATTATGATGTTAGTGTTTTGCATACTTTGCAATCCTTGATCTACTGTGACGCTTCCATCCTAAAACAGACGCCATTAGGGACATTCACGGTAGATTATTATTAGTATTATTATTATTATTATTATATAAAAATCATTATTATTATTATTATTTTATTATTATTATTATTATTATTATTATTATCATTAAAGAAGTCCAATTTTCTGTTAATTTCATGTTACTGGGAATAGATTCTACACCCCTACAGCGGAATAACAACACGGTGACAAATAAAGCATATAACGTAATACCAGGAGCCCATTACCAATAATGGTAATGGATCCTGGTAATACGCAACTTCAAGGGTTTGCAGGCGTGACTAATCACGAACAAAGATGTCCGGATTGAACAAAGAGATATAATGGGGTCACAGTATCAGTCCAATTGATATAAGAACTGCTCCGGTGTGTAAAGAACGAAGCACAGTAGCATAGCTTCTATATTTACCATGAGAGTAAAAGGGACAGAGAGGGACATTCCCAGTCCAGCCTTTCGGATGTGAAACTTTCACATAAAAGTTTCTTTTGGACAAGGAAGTCTGTTTTCCGATAGGTCCGCGTACCTTATTGTGATGCTTATAGATGTTCATAGCGTACCTATTTGGACTTCTGTTTGTAAGCTCAGCCTAAATAATCCATAATTAGAAAAACTCATACTTATACAGACGGCTAGAAAGATTGGGTTGCAGAGGAGTCATGAGGACG
>OX453273.1:5684205-5694205 GCA_949710005.1 Ricordea florida | reverse complement strand
TAACTTTGCGTCAGGTTTGAAGAAAAAGGAAGTCGACATATTGGCTGAAGCCTTTGGAAAACTGAAGCAGGGCATCATATGGAGGCTAAAAGGTAATTGTTTTGTTCTAAGTTAGGCGAACACATTTTAATCTTGACTGTCCTGTGGCAATAATAGAGAAGTTTATAAACGCGAGATTTTCCTCTCAACATAAACAGTGATTTTCAAAAACTTCCCTGGACTTCCGAAGGTTACCGATCTTTTTTCGAAGACTTCTGAACATTGCCGAAGATGTTCTGACTTCCCACAACGTTTGAACGTTTCCAAAGCTGTATGAACTGATCTATGACTTTGATGATATAGTTTCATGAATTCAATTTAGGAATCTTAAGTCTAACAGCATTCATCCCGATGCCTTTTTGAACAGGTTACATTCCCAGCAATCTAAGACGCAACATCAAAGCCGTTGATTGGATGCCCCAGCAGGACTTATTGGGCCATAAAGAGATCAAAGCTTTTGTCTCACATGTGGGACACAATAGCTACTACGAGTCTGCGTACCACGGTGTTCCTCTAATGGGCTTCCCACTGTTTGGTGACCAGCACTCTAATGCCAAGAAAATGGAACATTTTGGACTGGGCCTAGCAGTGGATCATAACACTGTTGATTCTCAGCAGTTGTATGAAACTATTACACGTGTGATCAGTGAACCAAGGTACAGTAAATAGATCAAGGAAAGATTTCTCCTATTCCTCAAAACTTTCCATAAAATGCCGTTATTAAAGATTTCATTTTCAAACGATTCCAAAGATGTGAGGGTGAATTAATCAACATGACACGAGCATGGGACAAAGGAAAAAATTCTGAGTCCCTGACAGGAATCGAACCCATGACCTCCCGAACACCGGGCGGGCGCTCTATCCACTGAGCTACGAGACCTCATGGAGAGCAAGGTCATTTAACTGAGTTCATATATGACAGGTGTCCTGCATACTGCTAGGATCAACGCTATCGAAGTCATCGTGAGTTGTGATAAATTTGTAAAGATGGTTAATTTTAAGCTCGGTAATGAAATGTGAAGGTGAATTAATCAACGTGATTCCAAAAGATGTTTTTTAATCCTATAAGTACTTCTGTAAAAAAGTAAGAAACAGACAACGCGCGAAATCCCGAAACCCCGCTGGAGTAACCAATCCAAACTCAGGATTCGCTTCATTATGCCCACCCGCAAAGCCAGCCACATAGTAAAAATAATTGAGGCAAGCTTAACTCTTTATTTCAGTTTCAAAGCGGAAGCCAGTCGAATTTCTCGCCTATTGCAAGACAGCCCAAGAACACCTTTGGAGAAAACCGCCGACTGGATAGAATATGTGATCAGACATGGAGGAGCGAAACACCTCAGGGCTCAAGTGTTTAACATTCCTTGGTACCAGTACTACTTACTTGACGTCATGGCTTTTCTCGTTGCTATAGTTACTTTGGTTGTCATCGCAATAAGATTGATGTGTCGTTGCCTTTGCCATCTCTGTTGCCGTAGAAACGCTAATAAGACCAAAGCGGATTGAATTATCGATATTTTTACTACTTTATGCACACATCGTCATAACATTAAGTTTAGAGCTTTCTTTTGATTGGTTGACAAAAAGGCTAACAAGTCGATGTTTTTAAAGGAAAGCTCTTCGCTTTTTTGCAATAACATTAATATGTCAATGGTTCACTGATTGTGTTGCGAGTGTTCTTGAAAGAGTTATATATCAATCAAAAGAACCGAGTTAACCATTTTAAAACTATTTTCCTTGTGACATCGCTTTCTTGAATTTAACAGTTACAGTCGTATGTAAATGTAACACCCTTTTATAGAATGGGTTAGACAGCAGACAAAGTCAGAGAAAAAAATTTGCCTCACCCCTCTATACTGACGGATCGCATTATGACCCTAGATTTCATCTTGTACCAAGTAGAGACCGGTGTGGCTGTTTAAAAGCGCGTTTTGAGGGATTCACTGGACGTGGACATTTTATGACTTTAGTAGGGGTGATGACTGGTCCTGAAAATTTTCCATTACTCGCAAAATTGTAACTTTGCTCGAATTGCTCGCAAAATTTAGGCGAGTGCTCGCTTGCACATACTCGCAAGATTTAATGCAATTGCTCTGTCGCATTGTTGCGTTCTTGTCAGGATTGCTCCATTGCTCAAAATGTTGTAAGTCCTTCTTTGCGGCAAAATAAAAGTAGTTTTCTAGCTTTTTCTGTAGTGCGTTACTCCTTCAAATGTGGCTATCCAGTTTGATGGAAATCGCCCGAGAAATGAAAGTATAAGAAGTGCTCACTACTCACGAGTTGTACCGCTTTCTAAAACGCTCGTTGCTCGCAAGGCCAATTTTTATCATTGTTCGCGCTCGCAAGAAAAATTCCAGTGCTTGCACGCTTGCAAAGACCATTCGTCAACTCTTTTAGTATGAAACATACCAGAGTTACACTCCAAACAAAAACATGCGCGTAAGCTACGTCTGTGCTCATTGTCAGCGGTTTGTATCTCAATCAGCAGCAACTGCCTCCTTTGCTTATGTTATTTCTGTCTTTAAAAAAGAAAATACAAACTAATACAGCGTTTCTTTCGTGTTAAGTTTCAAAGTGAATCTATCATTTTTTTCTGTGCTGGCTTACATAAACGACTGTTGCTAGCTTGGAATAAAAGCGGAAAGAATGCTGGCAGCTAAATTGACGAGAGTACTGCATGGATTGTGGCATGAATACATAGGTCGCACAAGTATCTTGGAACCCACTCCGTCCCGTTTTATGTCGTCGCCTTATTCCAATTTGTTCTTGTAAAACGTTTTTTTTTATTTTCGAGCATATTTTGTCCGCGATGCGTTTTATATTTTAAAGCGCGTTTTGCCAATAAAGTTGTCTTAGGACGACATGCTAAATTTTACCTCAAACATGGATATCTCAAGTTTTCATATTCAGTGCGTACGATATTAAGAGAGACGGCACGGCCAGCGGATAAATTGTTTCCCTCCCATAATAAACACGGCAGGCGTATTCCATTTTCTTACCCACTGCAGAATAACTTTTCACACTTCATTCCGTATTTCTTTAGTCATTCTTGCCTTTGTACGCTCGCGTCTTCACGGAAGTGGTCATTTCGCGTAGCTGTCAGTTTGCAAAGGAAAACAAAGACACTTAACAAACTGTCTTGCGCGTGTAGTTTTGCATTCATTAACGCCACCGTTGTTTGGAGCCATCCAAGTCGACCTCGTCGTCGTCGTGTCAGTTTTGCTTAAACTTCAAAATAATTGCCTTTTTATTGATTGTTATCTCCATTTTGAATAACATCAATGCGGGAATTAACGTTTTTGACTCTCAGAAATGTAATTAGTTCCTTATTTGTTTATAAATTAAATGTTAAAATCGCCAGCGAAACAAAAAGTACTACAATAATAGTAAACTATATATTTCTGACTATGAAAGTTCCATATAGATGCATTTCCTATTTTGTTCAATGTTAGAAGCAAAGAAGCAAGGCAGTATGCAACAGTCCTTACTCTAAAATAACATGCAAAAAACCAACTGCCTCCTTTGATAATGATATGAAAAAACCTTCCAGTGTCAAAGTGTAAAATATTCCTCCGCCTACAAAACTGGCATACCGTATTCTTCATCATGAAACCCTGGTGCTGGAGTTCAATCGTTCCTTAATTACGAAGATAGCGTTTCGCTGCACAATTTAAAGCGGTGTTGTCGAACTGAACATTAGTGCAGGGGAATTCTGGAGTATCAGATGGCCTCATTGTGGTCTTTGCTTGTGCTTTTAGCATTCAAACCCGTGTTGTCGGCCAGAATTGCCGGTTTTTCAGGTTTCGGTGGATCTCAGTATATCATGATGAGGAATATTATGAAGGAACTGCAGTCCCGCGGACACGAGGTTGTATGTGGTTTCTCTATAGTATGACCACCCTAAATAAAGCCATGTATCTTGGGCATGAATGGTACTGTACTGTGGTACTGTTTGTTTTACTACACAGCGTGGTTCTAACTTTTTCATCTGTGGATCAAACCATGCAGTGTGACCATTCTTTGTAAAGCGACTGAACAGTACTGTACTGTGGTACTGTTTGTTTTACTATACAGCGTGGTCCTAACTTTTTCATCTGTGGATCAAACCATGCAGTGTGACCATTCTTTGTAAAGCTACTGAACAGTACTGTACTGTGGTACTGTTTGTTTTACTACACAGCGTGGTTCTAACTTTTTAATCTGTGGATCAAACCATGCAGTGTGACTATTCTTTGGGAAGCTCAGTACTGAACAGTACTGTACTGTGGTAACGTTTGTTTTACTATACAGTGTGGTTCTAACGTTTTCATCTGTGGATCAAACTATGCAGTGTGACCATTCTTTGGAAAGTTACTGCAGTAGTTTACATACTGTGTTACTGTTTGTTTTATTCTAGAAAAGTGGTTCTAACATTTTCATTTATTGTATAAAGCCATGCCGAAAGGTGTCACTATGCAGAAATACGGTAGCTACACCATCTAATGCAAAGGTTTATTCTTTTAGGTTACTCTTGTTGTTGACTCCGCGCAAAGAATCAAATCAAACGACGGTATAACGCACAAAACATACCAAGTACCCTATAAACGTGGTTTCACTGAGGAGATCGTGGTGAAAGTGGAACTGGAGGGAAGCAAAATGGAGATGTTTTGGCGAATATGTGAGGTGTTCAACATTTTGTGCGAGAGCCTTTTAAACAGCACTGAACTCTTGGAAGATCTAAAGTCTTTTGATCTGATTGTTTACGATAGTTCTGCTCCAGGTGCCGTGTTTGTTGGCGAGAAGTTTGACATTCCCAGAGTAGAAATTTTGCCCGCCCCACCAAACTCCCCAATGGCGATATACCACAGGTTACCTATGCCGGTGTCATATGTTCCCCAGCTCATGCTGGGATTTTCTAGCAACATGACGTTTTTACAGCGCGTAATTAATCTGGGAGCTTATTTCAGTGCCAAGCTGTTTCTGAACCTCGCGTATGCGAGACTTATGAACATTTTGAAGATTAAGTACAACATTAAACCAGAGAAAAGCTTTGAAGACGCTGTAAATGAGGCAGAACTCTTGCTCATTGCTGCAGATTTTGCACTGGAGTATCCACAGCCACTTTTACCAGGTTTGTGCCTGCAGTTTGCCTTCTAAATGTTGTTACCGCATTTTGCCCCCCCCCCCACCCCCCCTTCGCACTTGCAAGTGTCACACTTGAGAGAACAAGGGGCGCTTAACCTTGCAATAACGCTTTCAGCTGAAGTGAACTTAGCTGAGCTGAAATGGTGCTGTTAAAAGAATAAACGTTGATAATATTAACATTGATATATTCTATGCATACATCAACATGTAATGATATGCATATTTTTCGTCAACGGTAGGCAATATCATGGTGGGACCACTGAATGTTAAGCCACCCAAATGTCTCCCCCCAGACTTGGAAAAGTTTGTTAACAATTCAGGGGGGCATGGATTTATCATCGTTTCCTTTGGAACTAACTTAGCCTCGATCCTGGAAAAGAATAAAGTGGACATGTTGGCTTCAGCATTCGCCAAATTAAAACAAAAAGTTCTGTGGAGAGTGAAAGGTAATTGAATTTTTTTTATATACTTAACAACATTACGTGTTGCAAATGCTATTACCTGTATCAAACAGTGGATACAACGTCTCAAATGAAAGATTTACATAGAAAGATCGAAGCGTTTTTCTAGATCTCCAAACATGTCACAATGAGAGAGATTCCTTCTTTTTTCGCCGATGCATTATTAATAAGTCTACGTGAATCAAGCTCTGATATAGCCTTCGATATAGTCTGTAAGGGTTATGATAAACTTGAACATAAATTAAGATTCCTTTTACCCCAGGATGTGAGACGAAACAAGCTTAACAAACATCTTGTATATTAGCTAGTTTGGAGAATTGTGATGTTTAATCGATTCATTCTGGTTGAGTTGACAGTTTATCTATCGTTATCATCTAGTTGTTCGTCAGGATTGTGAAATGATGAGATGGTATTTATTTGTTGAGGGTGGAAAATATCTGAAAGATATATTTTTCAGTAATGTAACAGGCAAACCCAGAAAATGAAAATCCGAGTTCTCCAAATAGGAGTCGAACTTGACAGTCCGATTACTGGTTCGGACATTGAGCTATAGAAGACTCTAGGAGCGAGACCAAACCGTCAGGATTAGTTGAATATCAAATGGTTAAATTTTCTACGGAGTTCAACATGTGATTTGAGAAGTAATCTTTCAAATCGTTTATAATTATCTTTTTCCTCAGGTTATTTACCATCCAACATCGCCACCAACATCAACGTTGTTAATTGGTTGCCTCAGAACGACTTACTGGGCCATAAAGAGATCAAAGCTTTTGTCTCACATGTGGGACACAATAGCCTTTATGAGTCTGCGTACCACGGTGTTCCTCTGGTGGGCTTCCCACTGTTTGGTGACCAGCACTCTAATGCCAAGAAAATGGAACAATTTGGACTGGGCCTAGCAGTGGATCATAACACTGTTGATTCTCAGGAGCTGTTTGAAACTATTGCACGTGTGATCAGTGAACCAAGGTACAGTAAATAGACTAAGGTTCTACATCTATATCTACATAAAACAAAACAAACAAACAAATAGAAAAATAACACCAGACCATCTTGATACAATAAGATTTGAACAAGCTGCTAGGTGCTGTTTGAGAGATCTTTGACCCCATTCTCACGTTTTAAAGTAGTTCATGTTTTTGTTTTTTTTTTTTTGCTGTTCTTTATACACTTCCATGAAGAACCGCTAAATAAACCGTGTGATTCGTACGCTGCCGTTCACGATTGCTGAAAGGCGTTATAAGATTGTAAACTGATTGTACTGAGAAATGGCTTGTACAAAAGTAACGATGGAGAAATGAATATGGAACAGCATTCATTTTGTGTCCAAAGTTTACTTGGCATAAATTGCTTTTGCCAACCAATGCGAACCTCCGTGAAAACACCATCGTTTCATGCGAAAGGCGTTTCCAAAAATAACTAGGTCTGTCTGATCAAAAATATAAAGTAGAGGAACGCTCTCAGTGATAGGTTCCAGTCCATAGCTACGTCCCCTTCTGTAGTGGTATCTTGTGGTAAATATTTTGCATTAGGAAGCAACCCGCCTACTGTCACAAATCCTGCAATCTTATTGGCTGACGTCTATATCTCACTGTCTTTTAAACAATTAGATTATGAGCTCGGGATTTCTATCGCGTGATAGTTGACTCGGGCTGCGCCCTCGTCAACTATCACGCATAGAAATCGAGAGCGAATAATCTAATTGTTTTAGTATAAATCTACTAGTCGTTCAAAACTTTGTCTTTTCTGGAACAGTCTCGACCGGTAAACTGTCTAAATCTTCTTCACGGACTCTTCGAAAACGTGAAGAAACGGCCGCAATTACGCTACTCACTGTCTATCACAAACTAGCATATTTGTTTTAAGAACATCAAATTTCCGCGGGGCAACTATCAGCCGATAGTTCCTCGACAGAAACACTCTATTGTTTAAATAGAATGCGAGTAACGAATACGCTTGCGCTTGGAAGGTGACCATCAGACTTATCTGAAGTTTGAAAATCTATAAATATTGGTGTAAAATAGACGGTGATATTTTAGTTGGTTTCTATTGAGACAATTAGACTTCTCGTCGTCGTTTTCTGCGAGTTCAACATTCAGTCAACTCGGAAAAAACTCGAACCTTAGTCTAATTGTTAATTGGAGAAACTATAAAAATATTTACAAAAAGAGAGCTATTGTTAATTTTAATTAGTTCTATGGTCTCACGACGGAGTCACTTGGGTGGTGGTCGCGACGTCTTCCACCGCTTACTGCTAGTCTTCTTTCGTCTGAAGAAATGACTAGCAGTGAGCCCTCGAAACGTCGCGACCACCACCCAAGTGACTCCGTCGTGAAACCATAGAACTAATTAATATTATCATTGAAGTTACCTCGATGAATAACAATCTTTTTCATAACAAGAGAGCTTTTTCCAACCAGCGTCGGCAGTTCTTCGAGTCTTTAAAACTCTTTTGCGATCAGACAAAGTTGATACTACTCTGGTTTGAAGTAAATGTAACTTAAAAAGATAGAATTCACCGACCCGACGTTTCGACAAGCCTCTCTCACAGTGTCACAATATTCGGTTGTCTTCTTGGCTGTCATCTCTGTTGTTCAATGTGAAGAATTCAAGTAACCCTTTCTTTCAGATTCAAAGCGAAGGCCACACGAATTTCTCGCCTTCTGAAAGACAGCTCTCGATCCCCTTTGGAGAAAGCCGGTGATTGGATAGAATATGTGATCAGACACGATGGAGCCAGGCATCTGAGACCTGAAGTGTTCAACATTCGTTGGTACCAGTACTACCTTGTTGACGTCATAGCTTTGCTCATGGCACTGCATTCCTTGATTAACATAACAGTGAAGTTTATCTACAGGTACTTGATTCGTACGCGCCGGCAAAACGTTTTCAGTAGGACCAAGTATGACTAACATTAAATAATAATGATGATGATGATGACGATGATGATGATGATATAAATAATATAGGTCATAGATGGAATAAGATTTAGTTCACGAAAGCCGACAAATTCGGAATTCGCAAGTAAAACTGCAATACAACTAATAATAGTTATCACTAAAGCTGCCCCCGCATGCAGAATGCTGGTAGTAGGTTGGATTTTGTTATTAAAAAGATACTGTCATGAAAAGCGAAAACAGTGGAATATTATTTTGTTAAGATGAAAGCGTAGGACAAAGATAATTTTAGAAATAGCTCAAATCTCTCGGATGGATTGGGGTTATTACAGTGACTTAGTTTAAAGAACACAACAGTCAACAACTGAAACGCAAATTTTTATTGTTGACATGAAACAAAGAAGTAGGGAAAACGTGATACATTTACTGTAATAAAGCTTAGAAGAAGTCATACATGGATGAGGGAAACAATTAACTGTGACAATCTCATAACAGCATAAAATAGGTTTTGGGAATGGACTGTTTGGTGATATACTTGAGTAATGTTATACATTGATTTAATTGTCTAATTGTAAGACTGACACTAGTATACAATGTCATATACAAGTAGCGTCTTTTCACAAGAAACAAAATAGGTATTTTTGGTCTGTGAACGTCCTCTGTTGATGTCTTTAAACAGCTTTGAAACGAACATGAAACAGCTCAGTTAAGTTCATCAAACAATAACGACATCAAGTTTTGGTGATAAATTATTGTTGTGTATGTGTTCTGTACCATATCAACACTTGCAAAGAAATGAAGAAATCGTAAACGTGCAGCGTGCAACCATCTAAAGACGAACGCAAGCGGGAGGTTGCTAAGCACAAAAGGAGCGTAAGCCGAGAGCATCTATAGCTTCTTGAGTGCTTCGCAAGCCTCCCACTGAAGTGCGTCCATAACTCAATGGTTGCACAGCTGCTGCGTTTACTGACCATTCATTTTATAACATAAGACTTCACAGCTTCACAATTTGACGTCAGCATTCAGCCCATGGGGAAATGGATCGCACATATTAGCCAATCACAGCGCGTGCTTTTCCAAAGCTAATGTTATAATATCCATTGTTTCACGTCTTTTACTGAAGTTTTGGTATTCTGTCACATTGTGTTACATAGCCGTAGTTGTGCATTGTGTTGGCGTTTGTGCCAGGTTGGTTTCATCCGCGTTTTCCTCAGTGTGCTTGAAACTCTCCATCAGTACGACACGACTTACAGGTGGTCAGTTTTTTACCTTTAGAAAGCTTATAATCCACGTTCTAAAAGAAGTTTTTTTTTCTTCTAGAGTGTTGATGTCTTCTCTATAATCCCAGATATATCTTTCTTTAAGGAAATCACTGACAACCTTCGCAAAGGCCGTTGCATGAAGTTAGTTGCTGTTTTTTCTAATGGTGAAAAATAATTCTTTCAATTGAACATTTGTCAAGCAGCATTGACTTTTTAT
>OX453273.1:5624205-5679205 GCA_949710005.1 Ricordea florida | reverse complement strand
GTGACATCATGATGTATCCATCCATACCCCAGGAACGTCCCCAGCTGAAACAAACCACAGAAAGACATCAATATAATGCTCAATAAAATGTTAATTCTAGTTCAGGGTTCGTACGCTTTTTTGGAATAAAAATTCAAGGAGTTTTCAAGGACTTTCAAAGACATATTTTCCATTTTTCAAGGACTCAACGCACTGCAAAATCAAAGGATGTTCAGCTTTTCACAGTCGCGATTGTGCCCAGCTAACAGACAGCTAAAAGTCTATGTCTTTTTGAGTTCGCCCACAACATATTACGTGTTGCTACATTTCTGCCAATAGAATATATTTTCATATAAGGCACTCTAGAATTTAAGTTGGATGAAATTAGCTACAAATTTCAAGGACTTTCGAGCCCTGACTGCAGTTTTCAAGGACTTTCAAGGCCTTGAATTTTTATTTTGAGATTCAAGGACTTTCAAGCACTTTCAAGGCGCGTGCAAACCCTGTTAGGTGAACATAGCAATGATGGGAACACAAGAGCAGTTAATACCATGACAAGGTGTCAGGCTCAATCACGAGAAATACTGGTAAGGATAGCAACAGCCAAACACCAGAGTAGAAGTGAACAGAAGAATGACTGCACATCTTATCTCTATGCATCAACAAATTCAAGCTAATATTTTATGCACAAATTTGGGTACACGATAGTGTAGTGGTTGGTATGTCAGACTTCTGAACAAGAGGTGTGGGGTCCTTCGTTCACTTTATCAGTCATTTTACACATTTACATAACATTAAGTTCCTACATGTAGATTTAACTCTTTTCTTGGTATCAATAATGCTAGTGTCTTTTGCAAATAAATCAAAATTCCAATTCACCTGTTCTTAACAAGCCAGTAATCACCTCCATCATCAGTAGTTCCATAACCAACAACAAGCACTCCATGGTCTAACACTGTACTGGTGCACTGTGGTTCATTGTAAACACCATCTCGATAGAATTGAAAAGACATGTAGCGAGCATCAATTGCCACAGAGATTGGTCCAACAGTTGCCACAGCAGTTTTAAGTGCATTTTCATCCCCAGATGGAATGTCTACATAACCAGTGTCATCAGCGCCAATACTTGAAGCATTGAAGTGGCACTTTTCATCCTAATAAGAAACAAGGGCTCGAATGCAGAATACCCTGCTCAAAAATATCTAACTTAAAAAACTGCTCATGCAGTGCCACAGTCATGCTGTGGCTTATGGCACTGTGGCACTGGAGTAGCAGTCATTCAACAAACTTAATTATACAATTTTGTTTTTGTTAAAAGAAACTTAGTATGTCATGTCTGTCTGCACAAAAAATAACAGTCAGAAAAATTCTCAAATAAAATTTAGTTCTAGGGTGAGCACAACAGCTTTCCAACAAACAGTAACTTTGTATAGTTTTTTCCCTCAATACTAGGTGATTTGCAAGATATAAAAAGAAAAGAAATTAATTTAGTCTTACCACTCCAACATAGGGGTAGCTTTTCTCAGTATCAATGCCATGGTTTGCCTTGATGTACTTGAAGGCACGATCCATTAATCCTCCTTCACAGCCATAATTACCAAACGACCTGGAACAGTCTACAAGATTCTGCTCACTCAGGGAGACCAGCTTTCCTGTTTTCTTGAAATGTTGACCTTCAAGAGAACCAGTCTAAAGAGAGATTCACTTGCAAAACACTTGCATATTTTATTTAATATTGTTTTAGTATATACCACTGAAGCAAATACCAGTGGAATGGAATACTTAACTATGATTACCTTCAATCTGAGTGAAAAGTGGCTTGACTACAGCTCAGAAAAGATTCTGCCATGTTATTCACCTTGATTTCAGAGAATAATAGTTGTTAGTATAAATACTCAGGTGATTATACAAAATCGCGCGCTCTGATTGGTTCGCTATCTCGAATTATTAGCCGATAATCACCTCGACGAAGAAAATGGCTGCCAGTCGTTCGCGCGCTTGTGATGAAATAATTTTTTTCGTGTTGTTCAATGCTTTTCTTTTCTTTTTTGAAATAATCATATGTGTATTTATACTAAAACAATTATTCGCCTCAGGCTCAGTGATTCTCGCTGAATATTCACCTCGACTTGGTCTCGGTGAATATTCACGGAGAATCACTTCCCCTTCGGCGAATAATTGTTAATTACGTATTTTGCAACAAAGATAAAGTAATTACAAAATGATTATATATTCTTACAGTGCTGAATGCCCAACATGATCCACACGGCCCCTGGTCTTTAATGGGTGTTACATAACCTTCCTTTCTCCAATCAACTTCCTTTGGTAACTTGATATTGTTTGGTGAAAGGAAATTGGACGCTTCTGATTTGTCCTTTGGATTTCTACGGGCACCATTGTATCCATTTAAAATGATGTGTACCTCTTTACTTGTCTGCAAAATAAACCAAGATGACAGTTGTATAGAAGTGTTGTTAGTTTACAAACAAAGCATGGTATAGAAGTGTTGTTAGTTTACAAACAAAGCATGGTACCTACAAGTGTAGCTTATGGAAGATCGACATTTACACTACATGTACACAATTTCAGATCATACAGATTTGGATTTAATTTCAGCATTTTTACTTTTTGGTGCATTTTGCAGGATAAATGGAGAATTTGTTGGGCTAAAATGAATTTCAGCCTGCTGAAATAGTGAGAATGAACAATTTTTATATATTAATTTTGATAAATAAGCAAACCCTTTCCTTCCATGCCTTTTATAATTTTTGAAAACTCAAATGAGAAGATTTAATTAAAATTTCCAGCCACAGTTTTACTTGATGGTGAATTTCCATAGTGGGAAAATAAAACCATTCCAATTATAAACGTTTGTGTGATTGTTCGACCTGCTTTCCAGTTTTTATTTTCTCAATGCCCTCCAAAGTGGTAATAATAGTAGCAGAGTTTATGTTCTTGGACATAAATATGTTTAAGCCCTTCTCAAAGCTCATTTTAAACCCTGTCTAACGGCTCAGGCTAAAATAAGGGCTAGACTGCAGAATACCCTGGCATTCAACTATTCTTTGCCAATGGGAAAGCTTATCTTGATGACGCTGTGATCCACCATTTTTGCTGTCAGTGAATTGTGATATCTTCTAATAGGAAAAACCATCCTGTGAATCGAGATTCAAGTGCATTCCCTGAAACACACACTACTAAAATCCTTGATCATCAGTCATGAATTCATGTATATAGAAGATGATGATGATGATACTTTCCCATTCACGAGGGCAGTAACTACTCATACACTGTATTCATAAATGGCGGCCGCGCGGAACGGCCTGGTTTGGAAAACATGAAAACGAGGCTTGGTAGCCCACGCATCACAGATCACAACAAAAATGGCTTCTTCTAGTGGAGATTGTGACACAGTTATCCTCACCGAAGACGATATTCCCGGAGCTTCTTTAGCTGGAAGAAACCCTTCTTCACTAAAGAATGAAGAACTCAGGTTTTGGTTGCGATGTCGAGGCGATTCGCTAAAGGGACTTAAGACGAAGGCACAGCTCATAAAGAGGTAATCATCAAAACACAGAAACCGATCGAAGCACTTGCTCGCATCTTTGTGATTTGCCTCAAGAGAAGTCACGAAATTTTGTTTCTGTAGTATTAAGAATTCTCTCCTTTTCTGCAGAGTCAACGAGTATATTAAAAGTGGAAGGGATAAAATGGTGGTCGATCCCGATCCCGATGAAATCTACACAAAACGAAAAGCAAGGGCTTCGAACCTTCCGAAAGACGCCGCTACTTCATCACGTGTCAAATATCCGAGCGATGGCTGGGGTAAATCGCTTGAAAGGATGCCTGCTTTTACCAGAGCTGAGATGAACCAGCACGTGGCAAATTCTGGAAAACGAGTTGCCAATACTGAGCACCATTCGATTCCAACCAATTTGAGAAAAGCTAAAACCTTTTTGCAGGATGAATATTTGAAGGAGATCGAGGCAAACAGCGATGAAAGGTACTTTTATTTGAGGGCAAAGTGTTACCATAGTTTTAAGAAAAGTGAGACTCCCCATGCTCTTCGTTTTGCCGTGTGCATTGTCTCTGGTCAAGTCATCCATGCAAACTGTTCATGCAAAGCTGGCAAAGTTGGTTACTGTAACCATGTTCTTGCTTTAATGTTTAAAGCATGCAAGTTCAGTTTATTTGACAGCAAAGCAACAGATGATTTGTGTCAGGATGAGGATGAGCAGGCAGAACTAGCTTGCACTTCCCAGCTGCAGAAGTGGCACAAAAAGGGCCGAGGTGACAAAATTTCTGCCCAGTCTGTAATGGATGTCACTATCTCAAAAACAAAACTCGATGAAACTAAGAGTAGAGACGGAGTTAAATGCCTCTTGTATGATGCAAGAGTTAATGCCCAGCATGATGTTGAAGCCGAAATGACATTGAAAAAGGCCCTACAGCAAATCAACCCTGAGATGGGTTTAGCACTTATGGAAAAAGATGATTCCTCTACAAATAGTTGCGTGGAAACCAAATTCGGCAAGAGTCAGATTGGTTCGTTTTGCAGTTATCAATTAACTCATACCGAGGCAAACTTTGAGGCTACTGTGGACATTTCATCCGTGCCTAGAGAAAGTGTCAGTAGAGGAACCGAACTTATGTATCCGAGGTTTCCTTTAAGCCCATGCGGTGATTTTGTCTTGCCTGACAACATAGACAATTTGGAAAAAGCACTCATCAATACCCTTGTTGTGGATGAGACAATTATTAACAATATTGAACAAGCCACAAGGGACCAGTCATCCTCAGAGCAGTGGAAAAAGGAACGCAAGTTCAGATTTACGGCATCTAAATTTGATTTGATTTCAAAAAGGCAGAGGAATCACGAAAAATTTGCTGCAGACCTTATAAATCCAAAGCCAATTACTTCACGGTATGTTGAGCATGGATTAAAACAGGAACCAATTGCACTTCAAGAGTATGAAAAAATTATGTTCACTCGAAAGACACCGGTAAAGGTTCTTAAGAGTGGTTTTGTTGTTTGTTTGGACATGCCAATTCTGGGGGCCTCACCAGATGGCAGAGTTGTGGATTTTGGATGCCACAATCATTTTGGTCTGGCTGAGGTAAAGTGTCCGGAAACCAAGTTTCAAGTCACTCCACTAGAAGCATGTCAGGATCCGAGTTTTTTTTGCGAGGCTGTAAATGGACAATGTAAACTTAAACGAAATCATGCATACTACACTGAAGTGCAAGGCCAGATGGGCTGTAGTGGAGCCTCATGGTGCGACTTTATTGTGTACACAAAGAAGGGAATTTCAGTGAAAAGGATCCCTTTTGATGCTGCTTACTGGGCAACTCTGAAACAAAAGCTTAAAACATATTACTTTACCCATTTCATCAAAACTGCAGCCAAATACTAAACATCCATTAGGTAAACAAATGTCTGGCATTGAAAGTATATGTTCATTTTACTTTTATATACGTAATAACTGTAAGTTAAGCTTACTCCTGGTCAAGAATGGTTATGGCTTTAAGCTTTTAAAGCTCCAATAGGCATGTGTTGCTCAACATCAACTTTCGCTTGGTAATGCAAAACTTAAACAATCACAAATCATGAGAATTAAATGGTTTGATCACCAAAGACAAGTTATTATTATTTTGGTTTTTCAAAAAATCATTCACAGGTACAACTAAACAACATCTACTGTATGTGAGAAACCAAATGAGGGGATTTGGTATTTATATTGGAGCTTTAAAAGTTGAAGAGAGTTGCAGTTACATAACCAAATGTGATCATGATGTGAAATCATTTTTTAAAATAGTGATCAGCACCTTATTTTTTCAATTTTCATAGTGTGCAATGTGGAAATTAGAAATGAATGACAAATGTGAAAAATTCTCATACATTTTTGCATGATTGGCTGCAAAAACAGAATAGTTACAAGTTCCAGTCAGCACAATATTTTTTTTTCATTACAATCCGTTTGTAAATATTCACAAAAGGTAGAATGTTAAGTCACACAAGGTGATTCAGATGCAGGGCTTTTAACTTAAATGTAAAAAAAATTCTTTTTTATTTATAAAAAGATAGGGATATTACATTTTGGTAACATTGAATAAGGAAGCAGTCACTCAAGGCTGATTCAAGTTAAAACATATTATTATGCTCATTTTGCACAATACTGTGGTCCAGTGTTATATTTTTTCACTGGATTTGAAATAATCAATTTATATAAAAACAACCCTATGACCTGCTTGTCACTATGTGTGAACTTGAGATTAATTTAAGCACTAATAATGGGATCCTGCATGTTGCAAAGCATGGCACACACGCACCACATTTGATTCACTACCCCAAATAGGCTCAGTGGAATAACCCCCTCAAATATAAGAAAATTCTTCACCTTATTTATAGCCCTTTCCACATGTATTCTTAAACTAGCAATTTCTTGTGTCACAATTACATCCTCAGCTGACATCTGATCAGACATTCCTAGAAAAGGAGGGATGTTCAAGGAAACACCAAGGGGTAGAATGTCTTCAATAGTAAAGCCTTTGTCAGCCATTACAGAGTCCCCATTTGAAAAGGGAAGGTTCAAGAAGCCACTTCGCTCTACAATTTCCCTGTCAGATATACTGCCAGTATAGAGTTGGCCAATAAAGGTTAAGAACCCTTTAGGTGAAATTCCCACCAATGCCTTTAAAGTGGTATGGTGTTTATACGAGCTAAACAATTCACTATTTAAAAGGAGGCTGCTAGGCATTTCACAGCGGATCTCAGTACAGTCAATAATGACCCTTGTGGTTGGATACTTTGCCTTAAAATCCTGAGGCATTGTCTCATTTACTAGTTCTCTAGAAGGCCAAATATTTATATGACCAAGTGTCAAATACATATAGTTTATCCAAGAAATAAAGATTCTGCTAACAGTTGGCTGAGAAACGTTAAATAAGTGAGCTAAATGTAACTCGGCAAAACCTTGCCTCAGTCTACACAATGTCAAAAAGAACTCATCTACTGGTTTTAGAGACCTTGGCCTTCCTTGTTTCACAGGCTTAGCATTGCCAGCAACTTCCTTTCCAGACAACCAGTAATTTATGTTTTCTCCCCTGATACCAGGATCCAAAAAGTCGTACAACGCCACCATAGTCTCATTATTCGGAAACCCCGTGTAAAATGCTACTAACGAGTCATTTGATGAGATGTTTCTTAATGAAAACATCTGTTCCTCTAGTTGCTCGTTTTTCTGTTCCATATCCACAATTTTTTCTTTTAATTGCAAAACCACTGCTTCCAGTTCTTCAATTTTTAAAATAGCTGCAGATAGCTTCTCTTGAAGCTCAGTTATTATTATATTATTATGTTCCTGTCGCTCCGGTGATGGCGGTATTTCTGCTGTTTCCGGAAAAGACGTCCCGTCGGCCGTATTTGTAGAAGACGAATCATTGCATGTTACTTCGCTGAATTCGGTCGTCGAATGCATAATTTCGCTTAATTCTGACTCTAAATTGTTTCTCACGGTTGTAGCGGTGAAGCGTGGAGTTGGCGGTGGCCGTTTGCGAGGAGAACTTCGCTTCCATGCGAAGATACTTGGCACAGCTCCTGGTTTGGGACTGATCCTTCCATTGAGACTCTTCTTCAAATCTTCAGGCTTAAAATGCCTCGAACAAACCCTTGTTCCTTCCGAAATAGAAAAATCCTTACCTACATCCCTTCTAATGGCATGGATCCACTGCTTTCTAGTATTTGGATCGTCTGGAAAACGAAAAAAGGATATCTTTTCTCCAGTATCTTTGTCTCGCTTATCCTTCTTCTTGTCGGCCAAAGTTGTCCCCTACAAAGACTAAGGGAACCTTTTACCCAGCTATTTTTCAAAAGATAAAAATTTCAAATATCTCCGCGTAGTGGTTACAGCAAAGACACTCCAATATAATACAAATCTATGTGCGCTTCAAGGTTCAGCTGGCCTACCAGGCCTCGCTTTCATGTTTTCGAAACCAGGCCGTTTCGCGCGACCGCCATTTATGAATACGGTGTATAGTGGGCGAGCTGTGTAAGTTAAATGTTTTTTGCCATAGCTATTATTATGGCTGGCAGCCATTCACAGAGTTCAAATTACTAAACGGTCAGCAGGTCATAATTTTTTCTTATTTCTTCATTTTTAAAAAGCTATTCTACGTAAATTCAAACTATGAAATAATTATTGAGAAGTGGGAAGTGCCTTAGTTAGCAGTTTCTTCCTTGTCCCTGCATACTGATAGAATGACTCATTATGTGACACTCAGCCATACAACCAACTGCTGGTCACTGAATTCAAACTACCAGTAGCTAGTTCAGAATTTTCTCTTATTTCTCCATAAAAACTATTCTACAAAATACAAACTATATCTGCATTATTCAGATAACTGTATGGTTCCAAATACTTCACAAGCATGTTTAAAATGGTGAACTACCGATTTGGTAGTTTGAATTTGGCGACCAGCAGTCGGTTATATGGCTGAAGAATTTTTGTAAGTGCTACATAACCAGGGGCACCCAACGACAATTTTCGGAAAATATCTGTTCGGAAGACGATTGAGATCTAGAATTTTCGGAACATTTGTTAAAAAAAATTTCTTGCTTGTTTGCCTCTCCTAGGATTTTCGAACATCTAAAAAATGGTATTATTGCCCATTTTGAACGGATTTTTAACGTAAAAAGGTCACCTAGAATTTTCGGGAGCCTTTTTTCTGGCTGAAATTTTCGAAAAGGTAAGTTTTGATCGCTATAATTTTCGGATCACAAGACTTTCAGCTAGGAAATCCGAACAGATTAAAAAATTCTAGGGGATAAAAATATGCTTATATCTACCTTTTAAATACTATAACACCTTAACAATGCTATGTTTAAGTGGTTTGAACTATATTCTCGTTGGGTGCCCCTGCATAACGAGTCATTGGGACAAGGGAGAAACTACCAACTAAGAGCTTGTAGGCGAACTAGGAGCGCTTCCTACTTCTAAATAATTATTTCATAGTTTGAATTCCGTATAATAGTTTTAAATTAATAAATAAAAGAAAATTATGAACTGCTGATGGAGGTATATCTATGACAAAATGCAATCCTCTGTAACTGATATAGTAATTTCCAAATGGGAAATGCATTGATCCAAAGCTGAATATTTGTGGTGAACACTTGATTCATATATCATGCAGATAGTCAAAAATTATGCAGAAAGGCATGATGGTAAAAGTCATCACACAAATATGCAAAATGCAAAAATGCATAACATGAAAAGACATAATGCAAATGGACATAATGCAAAAAGGCATAATGCAAATTAGCACAAAGTGAAAAGGCATAACGTGAAAAAGCATAATGCAAATAGGTGTAACGCAAAAAGGTATAATGTGAAAAGCCATAATGGGAAAAGGCATAATGCAAAATAGGCATAATGTGAAAAGGCACAAAGCAAACAGACAAAAGGCATCGCGAAAGGAAATATAATCACTTTTGAAACTATTTTCTTCCTGACTATTCTGAGTGGAAGAATGTATTACTTGCTCAATCACCATTTTCAGCAGAGACCTCAAGTATATACCCACCACGAGTCCCCTGAATGCAATAGAATGGTATGTTGACGTAACTGAATGGTGCATTAAATAATTTAACATGTGTTCCGTAGTTGGGGACTTGTGGTGGGTATATACATGAGATCGATCTTTCCCCCATTTCCTCAAAAAGGATATTAAATAGATTTAGGCAAGCTTAAAAGCGGAGCTCCTCACACAGAACCTCGCACATTGCAAATGCTGTCACTAAAGTTATTAAATACGCTTGGTGTACGCAACTACTTAAAGAAGATTCGATAGCTGAAATAAATCGTCAAAAAAAAACATCTAGCCATTGAGCGAAAAACAAAGCCTCGTTTCGGTTTAAGACCTTCTAAATATCCCGGATGACTATGGCCGCCATGTTGGGGCAACGGTCGGGGCAACGTCGTCGTCGTCGCTAGGCGCACGCGCCCGCGAGCCATGCCGCTAGCCACGATGACCATGAAAACTCATACGCATGGTTTTCTCAATTTCTATCCTCGCACGGTAGTTATGGGGCTCCGCTCTGCGGCTCTTCGAGCCGCTGTGGAGCTCCGCTATGAAGACTCTTGGTTCGATTTTAGCGCATGCCCAGATCCTTCTTATGACCCCTGATTATTTCGTGTTGTGATTATTTGCATGATATCCATTTGCGTGATACCTACTTTCGTGATGCCTTTTCGCTTTATGCCTGTTTAGTTTTGCCTTTTCACGTTATGTCTATTTGCGTTATGCCTATTTTCGTTATGCCTTTTCGCGTTTATGATCTACATGATACTGAAACAGGTGTTTGACATTCAGCTTCGGGTCCGTCGATGCATTCTATTCAAATTACAGGGTATTGAAAGAGGGTTTTACAAAAATGAGACCAGAAGTCGCTTTCGTAACTTTTGTAACTTTTGTACTACTTATATTTTGTAGAAGCATGAAAACTTCAATTTTTGTCTCGTGACTCGTGATATTGTGACGAGATCCTACCGTGCACCCCTCTTCTTTGTGTATCTGCGGATATGCGTAGACGCGTATTCATTCAGATTGTGATTGATAACAATATATTTTTCACACCCTAATTTTGAGTGCCGGGGTATTCTGCAGTTGCTCCAAAATGAGTCTGACTCTGGCCTAAGACATATTTATACTTGAAAACGTAAACTCGGTCGCTTTATCGACCAAACATACCATGTCCCCAAGACTGTTGATCTCAAGTCTGAATTTACTATTCCCTTCGCTGTTGTGTCTTTCTATGAACTTAAGGTTTTCATTCCAGATGGCATAACGCACACTTTCTTCCTCTTCGGATTCGTACTTCTTCCCGTGGAAATTCTTCCAAGTCTGCCATCTGCTGTCCTTTACAAGCAGGTCACACAGAACGACGTGAGCGAAGAGAAACGCGAATAAAGCCAGTGCAAAGTAAGCCATCGTTTTCCTTTCAGGAAAGAGTAAAGACGCGAGTCAAATATTAATAACTACATCTGACAAAATGAAAGAGGTTTCGTATGGTCACACAAATGGGAAGCATAACGAAATAGGGTAAAATAAAAACAAAATGTTCTTGGTTCACTGATCACAAAAATCTGCATTGGCATTTGTGCCGTGCGGTTCAGACTACACAAATTAACAATCTTTCCTCGATGAAGTAACGCGACCGTCGAGTTGAACAGTAATCTGGGAAATACAATTGTTAACGGAATTTACAGCTGACATATATCGCAAGGAAACTATCCAACAAATGAGGGGAAAGTCAGTGTTCTTCTTTTCAGGCGGTAACTTCTAAAATTTGCCGCCTAAGTGTAACAGCACTTGTTATCGCCTAAAACGGTCTGAAATTCTTGACAATTCAACAGCTAGCGAGTGTTTCACGGGTTTGAAAAATTCTATTACCTGTTGAGCTGAAAAGGAGAACACTGGAAAGTTGTTCAAGGGCTCAAAACAAAACAAAAGATGCATGCCAAAAGTTCGTCGAATTGTTTACATAACAAAACCGGTCAAGCTACTTGGCAAACCTTGAACATAGCATTAAATTTGTTTTACCTTTCAACTCCCAAACGTGAAGCAATTTAAGTCTACTCAATCTCTCATAAAGGACTAAAAGCAAAAGGAAGAATTTTTCGCGTGCGATTTGATCATGAACAAAGAACCATGAAATCTCGTGACTCGAGTATGACGCAACTAATTAGAAAACAATATTTGAAGTTCTGCCCAAAGTGACTAACAGGATCCCAAAAGCATAGAAAAGTTCCCGAAATAAAGCAGCGGACATTATCTTTAACAACATTCGTCAACCTTACCGTTGCCTCGAAGGAATCGATGGAAATAGAACGGAAGAACCAAACAGAATCAACAGGAATCAACAATGAACACGTCGACTTTATATTGTTTGGAGTGTGAGAAAGGACAACGCTGACTCACATTCGAATAGGAAGGGTACTGGTGTTAAGGATATTGCCATTATTCGTCTAAAATATAGAGACACAAATATAATTGAGAATACCAACGGTTACACCACATAACAGGGTTACGGTGAGTTTACCTTGGCGTGCCCATGTTGTTGAAGCCAGTTTGTGCTATTGTACCGAGATTTTTAGCAAAACTGTACTGTTAGGGACCGATCATTTTTTAGAGGGGAGGAGGCTGGTACATTTTAATTTTCCTGTACATAATTTCTCGTGGGCCTGTTTTTGCCACTGCATAACATAATGTGGTCCTCTTCGAGTCTGCACATGAAATAAATTGACCCGCACTCAACCACAGAAGCAGTTTAAATACAACTTAAAAAAAAACTCACAGAACTATTTAACGTAAATAGCGAGTAGCTCTCCTCCCAGTGTTGTAGAAAGGAAATAGCCCATTTCCGAGTTGCTACATGCCTCAGTTTCATAGCGAGTCCAGGTGCATGACCATTCAAATGGAAATGAGTTTAATTTGCATAAGAATATTCTATCATTTCCATTTGAATGGTCTTGCACCTGGACTCGCTATGAAACTGAGGCATGTAGCAACTCGGAAATGGGCTATTGGAATGCACAAAAATACGTGACCTCATGACCTCAGAAGCGGTTGCAGAATTTTATACAGTCCCCCACTTTAAGGTGCACAAAAAGGTATGACCCCCACCCCATTTGCACCAGCTAGCCATAGACAGATTCCGTTCAAAAATTCTTTAAAAGTTGCCCAAAAATACCCTCAAAAGTTGCTTTTCCTTGCTTCAACCACCTCTGTTAAGAATTTCGTCAAAAGTAGTAGCAGAACCTCATTCCGAGGACAAAATTCTTAACGTAAATCCATGTATGGAAAGCCATAACTTTCTTATGTGGCTATTTATTGTTAATTTGTGTGGTTTCTTCATTATGTATTGTGGTCGCATCATTACGTTATGTGGTCTCTTCCTTATGTCCTTCCAAGTCCTTCTCGAAGAAGGTTTTTTTTACCAGTATGGCCCCCTTCTACCACTGCCACTTCATCTGCTGAAAAGAGTCATCCGTTCGCCAATAGCAGCTGCACGATCCACTACACACCATTGCCAATCTTAATCTTAAGCCCAGTCTTTCCCGCCTCTTTGTCAGCGGTTGTAAGTTCGGTATCGAAATCATCGATGCTTCTCGCCAGTATCGATATTTCTCGATCTTACCTCGGTATAGAAGGTATCGAATATTTGGTATCGAAATCGGCCCATCCTTCCAAGGTAGTCTTGTGGAAAATCCGAGCGTTCTTATAAGTTCTTTTCTCGTGTTTTTATAAATATGACCGAAACGCAGGGTTGATCGCGGCGATCATTTTACAAACGTTTGACGTTTCATCTACAAGCATCGCGCTTTCTCCTACACTTGAAATAATCATTGTTGTGTCATGGTAACAAAAATAGCCACGGAGCTTTGGAACGTTTTTAAACTACATTCTACATTCTAAGTGTTTCAACAAGACTAACTTCGATTAGTATCACCCAACTAGTGGACTAATGCAAATACCGCAATCTGATTGGCTACGCTACTAGAGGACTATTAGAAATATTAGCGAAATTCGTGGCGCTTTCTTTTGTTTTATTCCCTAATATATCTTTCTTCAACTTGCATTTGCTAACTTTATTATTGCTTTTTCTGTCCGACTAGTTGGGCGATACTAAGACCCTTCACCCAAAAGCTGCACCTTATGGGATATTGACCCGAACCCTGCAATTCAAGGGCTACGGATCTAATTGTTTAACAGATCATCAAAGGTACAGCGCACAGAAAAAGCGAAAAGACCGGTACAAAATGTTTATTAGTCAATGGTAAATTAAGATATCCTGATCCAGATTTCTAATAACTGATTGAACCTCAAAGAAATTGCTGTGTCAAAGGTCATATCATTGAAAAACACGAAAAATACACTTTGCCCTAATTTACTAATAGCTTACACAAAATTTACAACCTTGAATAGCTACTCTACTACTGATAAGACTAAGCTAACTGTAAAACTTTACCTGCAATATCACAATAAAGTGCATCAACGTTAAACCTGTTAATATTAGTTACTCAAACAGACCTCTTGGAAGTCAACCAGTGTAGCTTTCCAGGAGTTTATATATCAACGCCACAATTAAACATCGGTTTTCAAAGATAAATCTTTGGTTTATACTCTAACTGCTTTCACCTTTCTTGTAGATACAGTGTAAGAAGGTTAAATACCACAATTAAAATTATTTGCAACAAGCAAAGAACATTTGATGCTTTACAGTCTTGTGTACAACTCTACATATAAAGCACCTTTTACTGATCTTCAGTTTCTGTCTAAGAGGAACACTTAATAACAATTTATAACAACAGTCTTCAGTCAATCTACATGGGCACGTACATGTACATTACTTTAGCTCATTAAAATATCAACTTAAAATACAAAGGAATAAATTGATGGCATGAATAAGAAAATCCACTGTATTTGGCAATTTGGTTGTAAAAATTAAAACAGTCTATATGAGCTAAAATTTTGCATGGGCTCTGCAATTTAATAGCGGAGCTCCACAGCGGCTCGAAGAGCCGCAGAGCGGAGCCCCATAACTACCGTGCGAGGATAGAAATTGAGAAAACCATGCGTATGAGTTTTCATGGTCATCGTGGCTAGCGGCATGGCTCGCGGGCGCGTGCGCCTAGCGACGACGACGACGTTGCCCCAACATGGCGGCCATAGTCATCCGGGTTATTTAGAAGGTCTTAAACCGAAACGAGGATTTGTTTTTCGCGCGCTTTTCGTGGCTTGCCGTGGCTACACAACCTACAGCCAGCAGTCTACAGTAGTCTACAATGTTTTGCTGAAGAAACGGATTATTCATAGCGGTTTTGGAGGAAAAATTTTCTTCCTACAAGTTTTCAAGCGTTTTTGGAGGGACTGTGTGAGGAGCTCTGCTTTTAGGCTTGCCTAAATCTATTTAATAGGAAACCTGTCTCACTTTTTCACTTTGGAGAAATAACGTATGCAAAATAACAATGATGCCTGTCAGGCTGTGGACAAATAAAATGCTAAGACCAAATAATAAATGCAAGACACCAATCTCCTATTTTAAAATAACAAACTTCATGACAAAATTAAGCTGATTCCAATCATTTACATTTTTAAGTCCAAATGGTCACATACAATAGTTTCACAATGGGATTCTTCAACTGCAAGAGCTGATGTGGACCTTGAGCATTATCAAGGCAGCTGGAGATCAGCCACCTAAACCAAAGGGTAGCTGGCATTGGTGGCAATACCACATTGATTGTTCTTATTGTGTGACATCATGATGTATCCATCCATACCCCAGGAACGTCCCCAGCTGAAACAAACCAAAGAAAGACATTAATATTGCTCAATAAAATGTTAATTTTAGTAAATTCAGGGTTCATACGCTTTTTGGGAATAAAAATTCAAGGAGTTTTCAAGGACTTTCAAAGACATATTTTCCATTTTTCAAGGACTCAACGCACTGCAAAATCAAAGGATGTTCAGCTTTTCACAGTAGCGATTGTGCCCAGCTAACAGACAGCTAAAAGTCTATGTCTTCTTGAGTTCATCCACAACATATTACGTGTTGCTACATTTCTGCCGTTAGAATGTATTTTCATATAAGGCACTCTAGAATCTAAGTTGGATGAAATTAGCTACAAATTTCAAGGACTTTCCAGCACTGACTGCAATTTTCAAGGACTTTCAAGGCCTTGAATTTTTACTTTGAGATTCAAGGACTTTCAAGGCGCATGCGAACCCTGTTAGGTGAACATAGCAATGATGGGAACACAAGAGCAGTTAATTTTACCATGACAAGGTGTCAGGCTCAATCAGGGGAAATACTGGTAAGGATACCAACAGCCAAACACCAGAGTAGAAGTGAACAGAAGAATGACTGCACATCTTATCTCTATGCATCAACAAATTCTAGCTAATAGTTTATGCACAAATTTGGGTACACGATAGTGTAGTGGTTGGTATGTCAGACTTCTGAACAAGAGGTGTGGGGTCCTTTGTTCACTTTATCAGTCATTTTACACATTTACATAACATTAAGTTCCTACATGTAGATTTAACTCTTTTCTTGGTATCAATAATGCTAGTGTCTTTTGTAAATAACTCAAAATTCCAATTCACCTGTTCTTAACAAGCCAGTAATCATCTCCATCATCAGTAGTTCCATAACCAACAACAAGCACTCCATGGTCTAACACTGTACTGCTGCAGTGTGGTTCATTGTAAACACCATCTTGATAGAATTGAAAAGACATGTGGCCAGCATCAATTGCCACAGAGATTGGTCCAACAGTTGCCACAGCAGTTTTAAGTGCATTTTCATCCCCAGATGGAATGTCTACATAACCAGTGTCATCAGCGCCAATACTTGAAGCATTGAAGTGGCACTTTTCATCCTAATAAGAAACAAGGGCCATGAATACCCTGCTCAAAAAATATCTAACTTAAAAAAAACTGCTCCCGCAGTGCGGCACTGGAGTAGCAGTCATTCAGCAAACTTAATTATACAATTTTGCTTTTGTTAAAAGAAACTTAGTATGTCATGTCTGTGTGCACAAAAATATACAGTCAGAAAAATTCTCAAATAAAATTTAGTTCTAGGGTGAGCACAACAGCTGTCCAACAAATAGTAACTTTGTATAGTTTTTTTCCTCAATACTAGGTGATTTTCAAGATATAACACAAATGAATAAAAAAAGAAATTAATTTAGTCTTACCACTCCAACATAGGGGTAGCTTTTCTCAGTATCAATGCCATGGTTTTCCTTGATGTACTTGAAAGCAAGATCCATTAATCCTCCTTCACAGCCATCATTACCAAACGACCTGGAACAGTCTACAAGATTCTGCTCACTCAGGGAGACCAGCTTTCCTGTTTTCTTGAAATGTTGACCTTCAAGAGAACCAGTCTAAAGAGAGATGCACTTGTAAAACACTTGCATATTTTATTTAATATTGTTTTAGTTTATACCACTGAAGCAAAAAACAATGTAATGGAATATTTAACTATTATTGCGTTCGATCTGAGTGAAAAGTGGCTTGACTACAGCTCAGGAAAGATTCTGCCCCTTTATTCACCTTGATTTCAGAGTATAATAGTTGTTATGTATTTTGCAACAAAGATAAAGTAATTACAAAATGATTGTATTCTTACAGTACTGAATGCCCAACACGATCCACACTGCTCCTGGTTTTTAACGTGTGTTACATAACCTTCCTTTCTCCAATCAACTTCCTTTGGTAACTTGATATTGTTTGGTGAAAGGAAAGTGGATGCTTCTGATTTGGTCTTTGGATTTCTACGGGCACCATTGTATCCATTTAACATGATGTGTACCTCTTTACTTGTCTGCAAAATAAACCAAGATGACAGTTATATAGAAGTGTAGCTTATGGAGATTCGATTTTTACACTACATGTACACAATTTCAGATCATACAGATTTAGATTTAATTGCCAAGAACATAATGCAAATAGGTGTAACGCAATAAGGCATAATGTGAAAAGCCATAACGGGAAAAGGCATAATGCAAAATAGGCATAATGTGAAAAGGCATAAAGCAAACAGACAAAAGGCAACGTGAAAGAAAATATAATGACTTTTGAAACTATTTTTTTCCTGACTATTCTGAGCGGAAGAAGAATGTATCACCTGCTCAATCACCATTTTCAGCAGAGACCTCATGTATATACCCACCACGAGTCCCCTGAATGCAATAGAATGGTATGTTGACGTAATTGAATGGTGCATTAAATAATTTAACATTTGTTACGTACTTGGGGACTTGTGGTGGGTATATACATGAGATCTTTCCCCCATTTCCTCAAAAAGGATATGAAAACTCTTGGTTCGATTTTAGCGCATGCCCAGATCCTTCTTATGATTTTTTCGTGATGTGATTATTTGTGTGATATCCATTTGCGTGATACCTACTTGCGTGATGCGTTTTCGCATTACACACTGTATGCCCGCTGTTTAGTTTTGCCTTTTCGCGTTATGTCTATTTGCGTTATGCCTTTACACGTTATGCTTTTTCGCGTTTATGATCTACATGATATTGACAGTCAGCTACGGGTCGACGCATTCACGATTTGGAAATTGCATACTATTCAAATTACAAGGCATTGAAAGAGGGTTTTACAAAATGAGACCAGAAGTCGCTTTCGTAACTTTTGTACTACTTCTATTTTCTAGAAGCATGAAAACTTAAATTTTTGTCTCGTGACTCGTGAAACACAATTTTTTTTGGTTCGTGACATCGTGACGAGATCTCGTATATGCCCGAGATCCTACCGTGGTCTCCGCCACCATTTCCTTTGTGTATCTGCGGATATGCGTAGACGCGTATTCATTCATAGTGATTGATAACAATATATTTTACACACCCTAGTTTCGAGTGCCGGGGTATTCTACAGTTGCTGCAAAATGAGTCTGACTCTGACCTAAGACATATTTTTACTTGAAAACATAAACTCGATCGCTTTATCGACCAAACATACCATGTCCCCAAGACTGTTGATCTCAAGTCTGAATTTACTATTCCCTTCGCTGTTGTGTCTTTCTATGAACTTAAGGTTTTCATTCCAGATGGCATAACGCACACTTTCTTCCTCTTCGGATTCGTACTTCTTCCCGTGGAAATTCTTCCAAGTCTGCCATCTGCTGTCCTTTACAAGCAGGTCACACAGAACGACGTGAGCGAAGAGAAACGCGAATAAAGCCAGTGCAAAGTAAGCCATCGTTTTCCTTTCAGGAAAGAGTAAAGACGCGAGTCAAATATTAATAACTACATCTGACAAAATGAAAGAGGTTTCGTATGGTCACACAAATGGGAAGCATAAAGAAGTAGGGTAAAATAAAAACAAAATGTTCTTGGTTCACTGATCACAAAAATCTGCATTGGCATTTGTGCCGTGCGGTTCAGACTACACAAATTAACAATCTTTCCTCGATGAAGTAACGCGACCGTCGAGTTGAACAGTAATCTGGGAAATACAATTGTTAACGGAATTTACAGCTGACATATATCGCAAGGAAACTATCCAACAAATGAGGGGAAAGTCAGTGTTCTTCTTTTCAGGCGGTAACCGGTAAAATTTGCCGCCTCAGTGTAACAGCACTTGTTATCGCCTAAAACGGTCTGAAATTCTTGACAATTCAACAGCTACGCGAGTGTTTCACCGGTTTGAAAAATTCTATTACCTGTTAAGCTGAAAAGGAGAACACTGGAAAGTTGTTCAAGGGCTCTAAACAAAACAAAAGATGCATGCCAAAAGTTCGTCGAATTGTTTACATAACAAAACCGGTCAAGCTACTTGGCAAACCTTGAACATAGCATTAAATTTGTTTTACCTTTCAACTCCCAAACGTGAAGCAATTTAAGTCTACTCAATCTCTCATAAAGGACTAAAAGCAAAAGGAAGAATTTTTCGCGTGCGATTTGATCATGAACAAAGAACCATGAAATCTCGTGACTCGAGTATGACGCAACTAATTAGAAAACAATATTTGAAGTTCTGCCCAAAGTGACTAACAGGATCCCAAAAGCATAGAAAAGTTCCCGAAATAAAGCAGAGGACATTATCTTTGACAGGATTCGTCAACCTTACCGTTGCCTCGAAGGAATCGATGGAGATAGAACGGAAGAACCAAGTACAATCAACAATGTACACGTCAAGTCCACGTGAAGTTGTCCGTGAAGTTTTTGTTGTTTGTGGTGTGAGAAAGGACACCGCTGACTCACATTCGAATAGGGGAGGTACTGGTGTCAAGGATATTCCATTATTATGCACCTATCAATGTTAAGCCGGCGGGGGGGGGAGGGGGGAGTCAGGGCATGGGGTGGGGATTTGATTGTCTTTGTTGCCCCTGGGGTAGGGCATTTGACTGACCTTGTTCTCCCGGGGGAGGGAATATTTGAATCTTTCTTTGCCAGCCTTGAGATATTTGACAGCGATGTGCAACCTGGGGTGGAGAAATTTGGTTGCATTTGACTGGAATGATTTGCCCGTGGGCAGGGAATTTGACGGCAAATTTTTCAAAAATGTCAAATTCCCACCTCATGCCCTGACTCCCCCCCGCCGGGTTAACATTGATAGGTGCATTAGTCGGGCAAGCGACTATTTAAACAATAAAGTGTTTCTGTCGAGGAACTATTTAAACAATAGAGTGTTTCTGTCGAGGAACTATCGGCTGATAGTTGCCCCGCGGAAATTTCATGTTCTTAAAACAAATATTTGCCCGAGAAGCGAAGCTTCGAGGGGAAATATGCTAGTTTTAAGAACATGAAATTTCCAAGGGGCAACTATCGGACCGATAGTTCCGAGACATAAACACTCTATTGTCTTTATTGTTCACCACTAAATTTTCTTCCGCACGCAGTTGAAAAACAGTCAAAACCCACTAAATGCAGTTCAATAAAACATTTATCCATACGCACAGCCTTAAATTTCAATAATTCGCAACGTATATTGCCTAAAAAATACGGTATAACTGTCAGAAAATTCAGATTTTCACGGACGGGCACTATCCATCCGGGTATTTTCCTCGGAAGGGCACTGTGCGCTGAAAGTAGGGACTTTAAGCAGCGAGAACGGCAACGGCGACGGCGACGGGACAGGCCCCCGGGGAAACCCAAATCTCATAATGCGCATGTCTGGCGGAAAATATCTTGCCGTTCCCGTCACGTCGGAACGTGAATAAAGGCAATCTCCGGTTGTGTGAAAACGTGAGTACTAAAATCCTAGTTTGTTTGCTATTTTGTCGTAAGTAATGACATTTAAACAATGAGAGACTGAAAAGTCTAAATATACTTTGTAATCATTTTTTATCAGAAAAGTTTGTCCCCTTGGTAAAGGGGAAAGCGCAACTGAAGACCAAAGCAAAGCAAATTAAGCTCTTTGTTTGAAAATGAAATTACCCGTAGAGAATTTTTCTCGTTTGTTTGGCCTAGCTACATAACTGAAGTTATATGAAGTAAGCAGTCATGAATTGATTAAAATGATTTGACTTAAAAGCCAGAACCTTTCTGTCGCTGTCTAGACCAAGTTCCAACGTGATAACAGCGTCGCTTGGCCCATTTTATTTTCAGTTAACTTGCAATCGTGGGAATAAAATACACTGAAGCGTCTTTGAAAAATTTCTGATCAAACTTTATAATGTGTGCTACGAATACATGTTACATTTGACAACAGACCTGATCTAAAAATTAAACTTCGATAATTCACCTGTCAGAACTCTTGTGTTGTTGTTTGTAAACTTTTATATATTTCGCTGTTTTATTTATTTCGTGTATGTGTAGATGTGATTGAAAGAAGGACCGAAGGAATTCTCAGTTCTCTAATCCACGTTGTTTTGCTAAATTTCAACTCCTCTACTTGTCGGGCGAACTTAACTGGTTAACTGGCGTGCCATGACTGCCGTTCCGCGTTCTCTCCCCAGTCTTTTCGCTGCTCCGACGTCACCATTCCCGTTCCGGTTCTCGTTGCTTAAAGTGTGTCTCCGCGGACGAACACTATCGCGTCACGTGATCAATTTAAACCAATACGAATCGGAGAAAATTTAGTGATAAACTATAAAGGTTTACAATCGAGTTTCATCGCAAATCGCAGTCACGTGCAATGGGAATACCGCAGACACGTAGTACGGGCGCAAACTTCTTTCTACGATGTCGAAGTCGATGGCGAATATACATGTCGAAAGTAAATGGTGTCATCTTTTCTACGCTCAAACATACAGACCCACACACCGTTCGCGGTAGACCCACTCTAAAAGATGGCGTGTGTAATGAGCGTATATTTTGAAACGGGTCGTTCCGCGAACTGGAAATAGCAAAAGAATGCCGTTTCCCCAGCCTAATTTTCAACTCCAAGTGCACCTCCCTGCTAAACTGAGGCCCCATTAGGGGTTTTAGGGATACGGGCTATTTGCGAAAAAAATTATAGGGATACTGGATATTTCAGGGAAAAATTATAGGGATACGGGATATTTAGAAAAGAGATAGTGGGATATTGAAGTCAAAGCTTTCTTTATTGACAGAATAAAACAGGTTAATTGATCAATATGAAAGACGCGAAAAGTAAAAAAAAGTACTTGAAAATGCGAATTAATGTATTTCCCTAAGAAAAAACATTGTAATCATCCTTCAAACCCAATTTGCACTCGATTTCTATTTTAAAGTATGAAACCGCACCGGAAAATCTGTTTTACATTATTTGGTAATCGGACTTATCACATGCAGTGACGTCATCAGTATTAACTTGAATTATAGGGATACAAACTACAGGAATTAATGGGATATGGGATATTCAGACCCCGCCTAATGGGGCCTCTAAACTGGGCTCCTTTTGAGGTATCATATTTTTGGGGAATACCTGTCGCCTCTGCTGTTTCCTCGACAGCTTTCCTTCGCTTGCCGAGGCTAAGTGTCCCACAGACATGGTCTCACTTGATACTCACTAATCAAAGTTTTAACTTCTGAATCCCTTCAAACTCGTTTCTTCTTGGTACCTTTTTCGTCTTCAAGATCCGCTATCTTTGTTGCAAATGGTGCGAGAAGCCAAGACTTGAAAATAGGATAGCGGTTCCTCATTGGCTAGCAGGAACGTGACTCACTTGGAATCACAATTTTGCTGGAAAATCTGAAAACGCTGCAACATTTTTCCGTTGAGCTGAACTGTTGGGCGAGATGTTATACCAAAACATTAACTCCATCCAACACTTCATCGAGCAAAAATTGTTGCATGAACATCTTCCAACACAGGTGGCCAAACGCTCAAACAATGTTGAAACTTTGAATCCAACTTTGTTCTATAGTTTGACCAGTGCTTAAATTCAAATTATCGGAATTACCAATTCACAGAAGCCATGTAAACAAACTGCAATGAAGGAAGTTAGTGTATATGGACTGGTATACATAGGTATGTGCCGCTGTGAACGGCATAAATTTTCAAGCAGCTCGGTACAGGACTAGGGGTATAAAAATCAGAGGCTGGCCCTAGAATACGGTATAATATTCCGGGAGCTGATCGATTTGGTTGATAGTTTCTTACTGAGAATTGCCACAATGACTGTAAAGCTGTAAATTGTTTCGTTTTTTTTGCTCTATGCAGTTCACGAAGCATATTCTTTCAAGAAATTTTCCCCAAGCTAAATCAAGTCAATTTTATTTCACTTGTAGAAATATAATATACAAAGGCAAAGATGACTGTGCAATGTTATAATAAATAGCAAGACAGAATGTAAAGAAGAAATACAACAGTGGAATGCTCGAATCTGGATGCAAGGCATGTGGAAGTGCAAAGCTGCAAAACAAGCAGCTTGCATTTGACAATACTCGCTTTTTATGCTATCAAATTGCTTTTTAAAAGGGGTTTCATCGCTGGATATTATAGTGATGTGTTAAAATGGTAGTTGACAGATCCGCCACTCTTGCTATTTAGTTTTCCTAATTTACACAAGAATATTCTTTTTCACCATTTAATGATATTACAGTAAGTGCTCATTTAATATTTACATGTACATCAGATCATTAACTTCTTTTAAAATAAGTTCCCTTCTAAAGCCAAAGGTTCTCGGAACTGGCAAGTTATAATCATTGCTTACTTAACTTGCAATTAATTCTGACAACTATAGCCCTGTAATGAGCTCTGCTTGGGTCTGATCATTGTAATGTGTAGATGGTTTTTGATAAGCCACAGTATACAGTAATTACTTTTATGGTTGTACAGTTCATTGGAAATCCACTTTTCAGCAAGGAAGTGAGAGTTACTTGGTGTATAAAGAAACAGTGATTTGAGCTGTAACAAATTTCTCCGGTAATAACTAACTGCAAATTAGACCATAAAGTAAATCACTTAACATTAGATTGGAGCTAATTATTTACAAGCAATGTAAAGCTTCACACCCATATGAATTTTGCTTACACAGAAAAGTAATCAATCAAATAAAGTAACTGAAAAAAAGTTCTTAAAAAGTTCAATAATTCATGCTAAAGAATTAACATTTCTACATGCAGCCTTCGTCAAACCAGTGGGTAACTGGCAGCTGTTGCAATTCCACATTTATTGCCCATGTTTCGGGCAATTTTGATGTAGCCTTCTTCTCCCCAAACTGGTCCCCAACTGAAAGACAAAAAGAAAGTTCAGCAAGGGGTGTTTACATGAGAAAGTCTTAGTGTTCATATAAAGATTATCAAATACAAGAGAGAATGGAATTGACTTACACTTGCAGTACCCCCTTTGAAAATGCTGATTCCATACTGAATTATTTAAATGAAATGGTTAGGTCTTTCATTGTTTTTTTGTACAATAAGGAAAACATTTCACTGATTCATTGCACTTTATTCATTGTCTCCACTAGGCCATGTGATATCCTCCATCTACTTTGTTCTACTCGTTCCTCACCTGTTCTTGACTAGCCAATAGTCCTGACCACCCTCATTACCATATCCAACCACAAGGACACCATGGTCTAACTGCGTACTGCTGCAGGCAGGCTCATCATACACTCCTTTGTGGTAGAACTGGAAGGAGCTATGGCCTGCATCTATGGCAACAGAGATTGGACCAACAGATGCAGATGCTGCCTGTAGTGCAGCCTCGTCTCCTGATGGAATATCAGTGTAACCTGTATCACCAGCACCAACAGTGGATGCATTAAAGTGGCAAGCACCATCCTTTAAAGAAAATTGACATGACATTTTTCAGACAAGTATGCTGGTGTGTCTGGTTCACCACACAAGTTCTGTAATGGCAGCTGATTGCCTTTGGGTAGGCGTGATAAAAAGTGACTGGGGTTCTTGCTGAAAATTTTCAAAAACAGTCCATTACAGGAGTGGCTCAACGAATTTTTTTACTGCTGAGAGGTACCAATTCAAAAACAACACAAAATATTATTATTTGAGCACTTCTTTAATAGCAACAGAGACAAATTTATCACTTGAATAACACTTTCTGTTCGTAAATGTTTTTACCCCAAGCACCCGCATCACTGTTTTTATGGGAGCACCCCCGGGCTGTATTAAAAAGATGAAAGTTAAATATTAGAAACTTCCGCAGAAAGGGTTTGTACGGAGTAATGAACAAATCATTGCCAAAGATAGATGAGTTAGTGAGTTTGAGCCTTAGCCTTTCATCAGAGTGAATAATTGCAGCACCTGTCCCAAATAAGGATAGCTTGCTTCAGTGTCAATTCCAGCATTACTCTTGATGTATTTGAAAGCATTGTCCATGAGCCCACCGTGGCAGCCGTTGTTCCCAAATGATGTGGAGCAGTCCACAAGGTTCTGTTCACTTAGAGACACAAGTTTACCAGTTTTCTTGAAATGCTGTCCTTCTAGAGACCCAGTCTATTGACAATAAAGGAACAATGAAAAAATTAAGCCTTTGCTAGAACTTATTGTAACACTTGATTAAATAGAGTGTCATTTCCATTTGTATTAATATTGCAAAGCCGCTATGGGCTAGACATGAAAAGATTAAACAGAAGAGGAGAAAGGCCAAGAAACCTCTTGAGATGTACAGTGGGAAAGTAAAGAAACAATATAAAAAAGAAATTTGTGAAAGATGTATTTTTCAGCACTGTCATGGGCAAACTTGGAAAAAGGAAATCAGAGTTCTTCCAGTAGGAGTTGGACCTACCAAATTCTGAGAACCCGTTGGGGTACTCTACCACTGAGCTATAGCGGAATCATTGAAACAAGGTTAGTTCATGGGACAAACTGGTACTTGGAAGATTGTAGGTTCGACACCTGTTGGGAAAACTTGGATTTGCTTTTTCAACATTTGCCTGTGACAGCTGTGCTGAAAAATGCATCTTTCACATCTGTCTTTGTGTTAAGTTTTGAAGTAACTTACAGTGCTGAAAGCCCAGCATGATCCACAGTGACCCTGGTTCTTGACAGGTGTCACGTAACCTTCCTTCCTCCAATCCACAGTATCAGGGAGCACCAAGTTTGATGGAGTAAGAAAAGTAGAAGCTGTTTGTTCTGAGCTTTGCAATCTCTTGGTCATCTTGAATCCATTTAAGTAGTCTTTGACTTCTTGTGATGTCTGTGAAAGAGACAAACATGATCAAGTTCAAACCATTACTGATAAAAATTGAATGCACTAATCACAGCAGACCAATGTGATTATAATGCTGCACCAGGAACAGTCGACGCCATTGCCTGAAAAAGACTAGCAGTAAGCAGTCGAAACATCGCGACCACCACCCAAGTGACTCAGTCGTGAGACCATATAAATAATTTATATTATCATTAAACTTACCATGATGAATAACAATATTTTCCATAGCATTTAATCTTTTGTCAAACTGAGTGATTAAAAACCTAAAATTCTGTTGCATACAGTATATATGTATACAGTATATAAGTATACGGTATCGCAAAGGTTATGGGTTCAAGTCCCGTTCAGGCCTGAGTTTTTTTTTCAGGCCTGAGTTTTGTTTTCAGGCTTTAATTTCACAGCTGCTTAAGTTGTGTATATAACTGCAATGATCAATTAATGTCATTACATATTACTCTGCAGTTCAAATATATGGTCTTTCATATATTCATTTGCATTATACATAATTCTGTTGTTTCTGCTGTGATGGCAGATTAATAATATTATTAATGATGTTTGATTCTGCTTATGGATCTTAAAATATAAGTTTATGTACTACTGTGTTTCAGCACTCACCAAATCACCAAGGTGGTTCATAGCAAGCTTATATTTATGGCCCTCGTCATTGTGTGATACAATCCTCTTGAAGTTATCTTGCCATATAAAGTTACGCACTCTCTCTTCCTCTATGTCATTGTACTGTTTATTGTGAAACGATTTCCAGGCTTTCCAATTTGGATCTTCTAAAGGGTCTATTCCAGATTTCATGGGCCATGCCAGTGAAACTCCAAGGCAAATCAATATAAGCGCTGCAAACTTCATGATTATAAAACCTAGGGGATTGAGAAGCCATGTCAAATTACCGGCGTTTTATAAGCACTTGTTATTTATTCATATCTCTATTACCACTTTAAACATAATATTTTTTTAGTGACTCCATGCTTGTTTTCAGATTTAATTCTGAGGTTGCGGCTATAAGCAACTAGACGCTCTCAGGAGCGTTCACTCGGGCTACACTTGATAATGCGGTATCGAACAAACGTGATTGTCAGTTTACGCCTAAGTCTTGTATATATTGTATACTATATGGCTGGTTCCACGACCGCAAAAAACCTACCAGACTGTATATCACACAGCAATTCTTGTCGACGTCGTGTTTTGTTTTGTTTCTGAGCGATTTTATCAGAAAGTTTTCTAAGGTTTTACAGAAATTTTAGTGATAATTTGGTTTGTTTACTAATCGAATTAATGTTGACCAATCAGCTTTCTTGGTTCCCACGGTAGAAAACAGTTGTGAAACTTGATGCCATTCATCTGATTCCAAGTTATCGAAGGCGAAGAAGCGATATGCGGGAAAAACAACAATATTACTCCTCAATCGGATATACTTCTCTTCCGATTTAGCCTTATTGGCCCTGTTCCCGCTAAATTCTTTCCACACGACCACGTAGAAAAAAAACTTGAGTTTGAATAAGAAAAGATCCAGAGATGATTTTGAAGAGGCCCGAGGGAATTCGGGCTGACAAACATATAGCTTTGTTAGCCGTTTTGCGGTCATAATTACCAAAAACTTTATTATAAACAAACAACAAGTTCAATAGATTTTAGAAACAGTCTCTAGCAATCCTTTGTAACATCAACCGTCTAACTGCAAACGCAATCAAACTTTGAGCGTTATCACGCCTTTGTTGTCAAGTCTTTGTCTTGCAACTACTTTCTACGCGACCACGCATGAGACAGACCGCAATTAAGAAAGCTTCATCCAAAAATGCTACCAAAATTTAAATTAGATGAAAAATCCTTATAACCTCCTTTATTCGCGTATTGTTGACTCGAGGCATCCAACGATGCGTGTCTTGTCGCTGTAAAAAATTCGTGTATTAACTTCAGCTTTTGGATCCCAATGACAACAGTAGCCGACAATACAAGAATTAGTAGTATTCATGTGCATAACATTGGCTTTCAAAGATAGTTCAGAGTACACATCTTTCGCATCCGACATCGATGGTGCAATAACTTGATGAACAATAGCAATACCCAAGGGCCTCTGCGGGTAGTCCGATTTGCGACGTTGTCGATAGACTGATAGACTGATAGACCGAAAAGGTAAACCTAGACTCGGGCTACCTGTGGTAGTAGCCCGAGTAATAAATTTGGTTGAGACAATTGCATTAACACCTTTTGAAGAACAACGCAGAAACAACAAGAAGCAACCTTCTACATCAACTAAAGGAGATAATGCAGGTATAAAGAGTCAGATTTTACTATAGCTTGATCCGATTTCTTCAAATTTCACAATTCCTTTTAAAATTAACAAGTCAAACGTCTGCAGGATTAAGAGTTCTTGCTTTTCGAAACTTGAAATCAAGAATTCGTGACGACTACGAAAGACAAAAAAATTGCTGAATTTATCCGCCTAATTAAAGTTTCAGTTTGAAGATTTGTTCAAGGGAAAGACACAATCAACGACTACCATTGCTATGATCTTTGAAGGATATTTCTCTCTGCTTAAGCCCAAGCGTTATACATTCTCATTCTCAATACATTATACCAAAACAATAGGGTACGGTATGCACCATTCAACACGAAATGTTGAATATTCTGTGGTGTTGTACTAGATAGTTGTCTTTATCGTGAAAACGGTTTTATTTCCACCTAATCTCTTCCTAATCTCTGAATTCTGTGAATCCTTCCTTTTCGAAACTTGAAATCAAGCATTCGTGACGTTGGTAAGACAAAAAAATCTTGAATTTAACCGCGTAATTAAAGTTTCAGTTTGAAGATTCGTTAAGGGAAAGACACAATCGACGCCTAGCAAAACTATGATCTCTGAAGGATATTTTTCTCTGTCAAGCCCAACCGTTTTTCATTCTCAACACATCATACCAAAACAATAGGGTACGGTATGCTCGATGAACGCACCATTCTACACGAAATGGAGGATGTTCTGTGGTTTTATACTAAATAGTCGTCTTCATCGTCAAAAGCAGTTTTATTTCCACCTAATCTCTAAATTCTGTGAATCCTTAACAAACTGTACCATTGTCCTACGAGTTTGAAGAAGTAGTTATGAAAACGTCGGTGCGACTTATTTTGACCACAACTCATTGTTTACATTTTTCACAAAGCTCTAGTATACACTAGGAAGAAAATATCGACACAAGGACTACAGAAATAAAAGATTTCTCATTGGACTCACTCACCGTCGTGGATATCACTGAGTATGACCAAATCCCAAAACCTGATCGTCAACCCAAAGCCTTTCGTTGAGGAAGGTAGAACACGCTAGCTACAAAACTTTTCTTTCTAAAAAGCTAAGCCATCCTGTGCTTGGCTCTGATTGGCTAATAGTATTTAGTCGTGTTCTGATTGGATAACTATGCTGTGTTGCATCAGACAGCCGGCTATTCATCTGAGTCACGAGACTCGCATATGACCTTTGTAAGAACGTCACAGATTTCGCGCCAAATTCACTCGCACCTCCCATGCTTTCCTGGCAGGAACCAATTCGCATACTATTAGAAATCCTGCTGTCTGATTGGTTTGCCTACTCACTATGCATTCTGTGCTACTCTAATTAGCCAAACGGCTGTGCTTGGAACAAAGCGATGTGCCCATATGAACTTTATAAGATAAATCAAATATACCATCCTAGTTATTAGTCGTTAAGTTCTCGTATAGTATTTTGAAAACAATTAGATGACAAAAGGACTGTTGAAAACAAGTTCGAGTTTTCTCTCAGTCAAAATTGGACGAGGCCCAAATCAGGAGCAAATATGAATGAATGAATGAATGATAACTTTATTTAAGCACGATAAAATATTCAGCATAGCTGGTGGGGTCGTACATTTAAATTAAATTATTAAGTAAATGATAATGTAAATATCAGTAAAAACGTTTAAGATGTTTAAATATATATACAATTCTTCGAATCAATGTATATCTTCACTTCAAAAGGTTTGCAGCATTCAATTTAAATCAATTAATATTAATAATATTCATAAAAATTGTCCTATGATGAATATGTGCACGGATTACCTCGACCCGCATGGTCCGTGTTGCTTTTGTGAGTTTAGATTATTGTTTTAGTGGGAAATACTTCGGGCCCCTCCGTGACTGGCCAACTGACCAGCTGCTCCCCTTAGGGACGGACCATTAGAAAAGTGCTGGCGGGGGGGGGGGGGGTGGGGAAAAAAACAAAAAAAATTCATCCAAGGGAAAATGCCAAGAAAAATAATTCATGCAAAGAAGAAGGTAGTCTCCTCCGCAGCCGTTATTAGGATCGTCACGCACTGGGGGAGAAGCGTTGCGTGACGATCCTAATAACGGCTGCGGAGGAGACTAAGAAGTAGCCTCCCACGCAAACGTTCTTAGGGGTTCGTCACGCGTTCGTGGGGTAGGAACGCGTGACGAACCCCTAAGAACGTTTGCGTGGGAGGCTAACTAAGAAGAAGGTAACAAAAAAAAAATTCATGCAGAAGGAAGGTCCAATTGTGACTTTTTCACACGTAGTAAAAAAAAATTCATGCAGAGGGGTTCACCTGAAAAAAAATTCCTGCACAAGCAGTGAGCGAAAAAAAATTCGTGCAAGCTGAAAATTCCCCACCCCCCCCCCATCACTTTTCTAATGGTCCGTCCCTTAGTTTCCGGTTATGTTGCGGGTTTGACTAGCCTCCTTCGCAGCCGTTCTTAGTCTCATCACGCAATGCTTCCCTCCCCACGAACGTTCGTGGGGAGGGAAGCATTGCGTGACGAGACTAAGAACGGCTGCGAAGGAGGCTAGAGCGTTCTTTAATTTGCTTGTACACCCTTTCTCGACCTTTCTCCAAAGTAAGGGAAGGTACGTTTTCTATTGTGGGGGGATGGGCCGGGGCTTCGGAGGGGAGGGCTCTTATTAATTTTTTTTACAAATTGGGGAGGGGCAAACCTGTTTTATTCTCAACCGGGGGGGGGGTAACAATTTTTTTGGCAAAGAAAAATACTCCAAATCAGTTCTATTTTGTATATACAAATTGTTCCATCTGACCTCATGAAATCCTCGTTTTCACCACAAGCACATTTCCCTCTTTCTATTCCTCGTACATCCTTGCCCATGTTCAAGTTTTCACCTTACAACCACAACTACTTTGTTATTTTCTTGATAGGTCGGGCGGGGGAGGAAGGGTCAGATGTTTTTGTACGTTTGGGTATCTCATGGGTCATGCATTAATCCATTCCAGGAAGTGACGGGGCCACGACTTTTTTTGCCAAAAATACCTCGGCCCACCACTCCCCACCCCCAATAAAAATCGTACCTTCCCTTAGAACATGCATCTGATTTAACTCGTGTCCTAGGGGAAAATTAAACGGGGGAAATAGAATGAAGAATATGACAAAAGGGAAAGTGGATGGAAATGGAAGATGAAAGAAAGCAATATGTTATGTTACTTGAATTTACCTCGTTCGTCCTCTTCGTCCTGTTGTAATTAGAACTAGTTTTAACAGCAACTGTAATATGATATTATTAATAATTAATTATAACAATAACAACAAAACAAACTTCGAAATTTGCCGGAAGCCACCCGTTATGTGTATTCAAGTTGTTCAGTTTCTTATTAGATTTGGCATGAACCTTCCTGGAAAACATGGAAAATAAAGAATATATTAACAAAAAGGACGAGAGAAAAATAATCATTTTACTTTTTTAGATCTGTTTTAAATGTTTTTTAAAAAAAACTATGAGCACAGATCGCTCTTACAGTTTTATTTTTAAAAAATATAATTCCTTGAAGTAATTCAATGATGAAGGCAAAGTACAGAATATGGCACGGTATCCGTTTGGTAAATCTTTAGCCTATCAATACTCTAAAGAAAATCCTTTATAAGGTCGTGAAGGATTTGCTCCATGATTCAGCTAGGTGTAAAAGTATCCTCTTGAAAAAATTGTGCAGCTTTCCAATTTTATTTCCGGTAACTTTGTTGTGGTTTGACGGTATGCCATTGATCAAGCTGAAACGTCATTAATATTCAGTGACCCGCGAAGACATGTAACAGATGCCATGGCTGAGACAAGGTTCGGGCATGTGTTTCTGTAGTCCACGACGTCGGCTGTTTTTAGTTTGACGTTAGCGCGTTTTTGATGGAATGAACATAGCTGGGGCAACTTCTCTCGAAGGCTTTATTTGCCCAGCATGTTTTGTGGACTTCCCGGGCGCCGCGAAACTCGAAGAGCATTGGCTGAAATTTCACTCGCCGAAAGGTTCCGCTGTTTTAAGCGGACGAGATTCAAACGACTACGAGGAAATACCCGAAGATTTGCCACCGTCTGGAAACTCTCAGGTTTGCCTCTTTTTCATTAAAAGTTTAGAAACGTTAGGCAAAACTGATGTTTTGATATAATGGCTAATAATGTATATGACTTTCTACCTAGGAGATGCAGTGGGTTGTACTTTGTAGCGATAGTCGGACTGTCAATGGGGACTTTGCTTACAGGCAAATCTATTGCTTAACTGCTTTCAGCTGTATAGTGTCACAAACTCAAACTTACGAAATAGTTTGTTAAACGTGAATCACATTATGCAGAAATCGTGTATTTTCTAGCGTTCTCGTTCGAGAGGTAAAGTGCTACACGAGCTCGATCTCTTGCAGCGCTGACACAAAGAACATGAACATTAATCACTGTCTTGCGCGGATGAAAAAAAAAATTAATGTCGAAAACTACTTCAGGTAACCAAAGAAGAACGACTATCTTTAAGGATAATGAGAATTAGTCTCAACTGGTACTATAAATAAACTCGCTTCTTTTAATTAGTAATCGTATAATGATGTGCAGTCGTTTACGAGTAGGTCAACTCAACTTGAGACTAGCTCAACAGAGCACAGCAAACTATTTATATGCAGAAAACCCTAGTGTTTATAAACATAGGCACTTCCAAAAACCGTAAAATTCCCCTCCCTAAGATGACACCTTTCTTAGCTTGCAAGCTTTTGACCTTTTAGAGCGATATTGTGCGAGATCCCAACATCAGATTATAACGAGATTACCCATTGAAATCAAGAGCACAAGGGACGGCATTTGCATTTAAATGCTTCATGTTTGTTTTGCTTTTTGCGAGGTTAGAGACCTTCATACAAAATTCAGACTGTTGTGGTTGATAAATATAGGTTCCTACTACCCAGACGCAATTCTAAATTATCCTCCAATTTTGTAGATGGGACAAAATTTGTTCGTTGAGGATTTGTCAAATCAAAATAGCCCGAATCTTCTCTGTTATTCGTCAGTGAGCAAATTTGTTTGTAGCTGTTGGTTGCATATTGTGGTTTTTATTTCAGCTTGCTGTTGTGGCAAACAATATTCAATTTTGATGTTGGCTTTTCCGTTTTTGACAAGCTGCGTAAAACCTTTGCTAGCTTAAGGCATGTTACTGTGAGCGTTTCGTATAATTTGTTTTATTTTTCTTAAATTCCTCTTTGTTTTCTTGATAAACATTTCTTGTTTGTGAAAATAATAAGGTAAAATGGAAAATGTCAATAGAAGAGGCGCTTTCTCGTTGGGATTATCAATATTGTTTTATTACAGATCAATTATTTGGAGTGAATCAAAGACGCAAAAACCTAGAATCAATATTATACATGTAAGAGTTTCTCATAGTTTTTAACTTTGAATTGGGATACTAATTTAAATCAGGTTTTTTTTTAAATTAGATTTTTTACATCCGATTTTTGAATTGATTGAATCTATAAAGTGTGGTTGACTAATCAAGCACGCTTAGAGTGTTGATGAATTCGAGCAAGAGAGGATGAGGTAATCTACTCTTGATTCAAATAGCTGAGCTCTGTATAATGAACCAAATGTCACCTTTAAAGTTTGATCCATTGGCAAGGAAACAAATATTAAGAAAACTATTAAAAAGATTATCAGTTAAACCCTTAAAGCCCCAGTATCAATAATCATTTTCTCCTAACAGTGCTCATTATTTGTTATGATACTAGTAAGGAGAATTTGTTTAAATATCAATGCAGCTCTTTTTTGGAGATCATTTTTGTGCAAAACTTGATTATTCGCTCTCAATTTCTATTTAAACAATAGAGTGTTTCTGTCAAGGAACTATCGGCTGATAGTTGCCCCTTGGAAATTTGATGTTCTTAAAATAAATATTTGCCCGAGAAGTGAAGCTTCGAAGGCAACTATCAGAACGATAGTTTCGATACATAAACACTCTATTGTTTTTATTGTTCACCGCTAAATTTTCTTCCTTGTGCCAGTTCAAAAACAGTTAAAACCCACTAAATGCAGATCAAATCAAATATTTATTCATGTGCACCTTGTTTCATTGGGAGGGCGCAACATCAAGGATAGATGCATCTTCTTTGCTGTTCTCAGAGAAGCGAGTAGCAATACTTATTAAAATTTTCATGCATGAGTACTATCCATCTGGGTATTTTCTTTAGAAGGGCACTATTTAACAATTAGACCCATAGCCCGCAAGGGCTACAGGTCAATAGCCCATGAGGCAAAGCTGAATGGGCTATTGACCCGTAGCCCTTGAGGGCGAAGGGTCTAATTGTTTTAGTATCACCCAACTAGTCAGACAGAAAAAGCAATAATAAAGTTAACAAATGCAAGTTGAAGAATGATTTATTTGGGAATAAAAAAAAAGAAAGCGCCACGAATTTCGTTACTCGAGGACTATTACTAATAGACCTCTAGTAGCGTAGCCAATCAGATTGCGGCATTTGCATTAGTCCACTAGTTGGGTGATACTAAAAGCTGATAGTCTCTCTACGGACAAACACTATTGCATCACGTGATCAATTTAAACCAATAAGAATTGGAGAAGATTTGGAGATGAACTATAAATGGTGATATTTGATGAGGCCAAAAATCAACCCATAGAAATCTCAAACTCGTAATCAAATTGTTAAATAGAACACATTAAGGAAAATTGCAGTTCATGCAGATCTGTGATGATGTTCAGTATTTTCATAATGGCAGTTCAGTTAAATTGAACTTAGGGCAGTGGAAGCTTTTCTCTTTTTCACATTTTTTTTTAGGAAACAGGAAATAATCTTAGAACCTACAAGCCTTAATTATGTGGGGATATAATTGGTAGCCATGTCAGTCACCCTTGCTTACAAGCAACCAACTTAAAGTTTGCTTATAATGAGAACTTCACTTTCATTGTCATTTCAGACAAGGGAAGTGGAGACTGAACTGTTAAGGTCTAAGATGATTTAATTGTCCCTTGATATAAAAAGAAACTTTAGAAAGCTTAATGCTACTTTTGTCACTGCACACATTTTGCTTTCATCAATGGTGTAATTTATCTTTGTGTTTTATCTTTCTACCCTAGTAATGTACTACTTTATATTAATGTAGAAATATTTGTAAATGGTGCAAAATAATAAAAGCTAAACTAAACTGAGCTGGCCTATAGTAGTTCCATCCTGGGGTGTCACTAAGATCTTTTTATACCAGCAATCTTAGAATGATTATAACTGGGTCATTCTTTTTATTATCAATATGATGAAATACAAAAATCCCTATTAAATTTCGAATTTAAGATAACTAAGAAAATGCTAATATCTCCAAGAATAAATAAGTAACATATAATAATTAATAAGGTAAATAAATACATGTCATTGAAGACAATAATTGAAACAGAATAAGGACTAATAATATTAAAATAATTATTTTTGTAACATTCACCACAAAAGGTATGACTGTCAGTATTGAATTTAAAGTTACAAGTGGCAGTTTTGAATTTGCTTCGCTATCAAATAAAATTCTTGAACAACATTATTTTGGGAGAGAATATCTGTAAACGACTATGGTGATAAGAGAGAGCATGTGGCTGGTAACTTGTGTTAATTCTAAGGGATCTATTCCGCAAAGACTGAAATGACAGTCTTGAAAAGTAAATAGCTCTGAAAGATATGCAGGAGTTCAACCTAGTAAGGATTTTAATATAACAGTTCAAATATTATGGATTTTTTTGTACAGGACCTATGGATATTAATATGCATGTATGATGAGCAATATTATGTTGTTCCTCATATGTGCAGTTATGACCATCATGTAACTGACTTGTGCCGACTGAAGTGATTACTTGACAATAGTTAAATTGAGAAAAAAGATAAACCTTGTGTAATGTTATCTACTTTTGGTGTTTACATGAAATAATTAAATTTTTATTCTCTGTTGCACCTGAATTTGATTTCCAACCTTTAGTGCAATATCTGTAATGTGCTGATTGATATGTAGCTGCCTTTCATAAGTTACTCTGACTAAGAGTTTCATCTCCTCAGTAACACTAATCTCATTAAAATCTATACACTGGTAAATTCTGGTAGAGAAATGGCTAATAGTTATGCTTTTGAATTAAAATGTTTATTGTTGAAATTGTACATATCAATGCTATTGACATTGTACATTTCACTGCTAGCTGTTTCTGGAATCCATATATTGAGGCTGCAAGCATGACTCGACTGCACAAGATGCTAGTGTGACCTCCAGGAGCAGCACTCCATCAACACTTCATATGTTCTGCACCCTGTGCCTATCCTAACTGTAAATAGGATAAATACAAAAGAATGTTGAAGAAGTCTCTGCTTTACAAGAACATGATCTGAGACAATGTCTATTAGCAGATTACATGTAGCTCTGTTTCACTACCCTGTTAATACATACATGTATGTTTTAACGTATTCTAGACTGTGGTCTCTTTTCAAATGACTGGTTATCTTAACTGCAGTGGCATTTCCATTGTACGGGTTTCATTAAAGTTTGAACCAATGAAAAGGGCATTTGGATTTGGCTCCTGGAATATGTTACTCAACATTGAACTTGATGAAAACTTATGTTTTGTTGGTTTGGTTGAGTTGTTGAAATCAGCTTTGCAGTTCGTTAACTTGTCTGGTGTCTAGTTATGGCACTGGGAATTGCCCCCTTGCTAGATTAGCTTTCTAGCTATTTTCTAGGTGGCTTGTTCCTTACATAAGTAGTATTGTCTTTTTTAATTTTTTTTTTCTGCGTGTTGTATAAATAAAATTTTTGTCTTGCGTTATCTTGCCTTTATGGAACTCCTGCTAGTTGTCACTATGATGAGTCCTATTTGCATTAACAGACATTAAACACTCATAGAAATATTACTGGTATTTAAGTAATATTAAACATTCCAGGGTCATAACGTATTCAGTTTCTTGAGGATTGTGTTGCTGTAAACGAACATAAGAAATGCTGTTTGAGGTCAAACGTTTTTGCACAATCAGCCTGTTTGTACGGCAGTCTGCATTTGCCGCAAATCTTATTTGAAGCTCTCTTGTGGTTGAGCAAAACAAGCAAATACACTTGTCAAGTTTGCACAGAGCTAATTAATAACAAGAGGTACAGAATTGAAATTAAGACTTGCAGCTTTCTTGGACATTTTGGTGACTAAAAATTTCAATGCTTATCTATATGGTTAAGTTTTGTTGTGGCATTTCTAGTATGTAAATCATTCTATAGTTTCTGATGTGTAAAGGTTAACACTATACAAACATCTGATCAAGAGATTCTACTCATTGTGTTTACAAGTAATAAAAGCATTTGTATAAGCTCATGTGAATTCTGTTTGCATTGCAGATTAACAGTGCTGGTACACAACCATGCAATCATGTTTTTAGGTCAGACCTGTTAGCAGTCCTAGAAAAATGTGGTATCTGTGGGAATGTTATTGAGGATGAAGGCAGTATGTGCCAAGGTAAAACAAGACTTGGTGTAACTGAGAATTTGGGCTGCTGGTTTTTGCCTATGGTGTACCTAGAACCATTGACTCCCATAATTTTGTCCTTACCCATTTGACTTTAAATACTACATATCCTAGAAGCTTGTGTACTGTATGATGGCCTTTTGTATTGCCCTATATAACTTGTTTTAAGTTGAGGGATGTAATCGTATATAGTATGTACTTGTGTTTCACAGTAGATAATATTATATGTTGAATGATGTTGTTAATAGGATTTTGATGTGATGATCTGACTTAGTTCAGTACGTTCTATATCAATAGCATTTAGGAGCTTTTAACATCCAATTTAGTTGTGATCTGAGCATAAGGTGCTATATCCGAATCAATTATGAACAGCTAGAACTTTAAATTTGAAATTCTATTTAGCTGTTTTTTCTCTGACTGGCTTGGTAATAGTCTTAGACATTGGAATAGCTTTTCCTGTGCAAAGTCAATGCAGTCATTATTATTAATAATTAAGGCATGTTGCAAGCAGTAATGCTAGACACATGTCTATGTTTGTGGACTTTCCCCTTAACTGTCGGAATATTACTCTGTACATGAATCCATTGGCATACTTAAACAATTTGTTCTGAATTGGTTCAAATTAATTATTTAATTTAAGCTTGCATCCTAAAAAAAGGTTTGGCATCTCAGCTATGTCTTACCAAATGTTTTACCTTGCCATGTCTTTAGCTATGACAGTGTGGTACATATACAAGATAGTTGTGATTGCTTTTCTAGACTGTTCAAACCTTGGTTGGCCCATCACTCATTGGCTTTAAATAACTGAGGAGAAAGTGTTGCCTTTACAATAATGTTGTGGTTTAATTTTTTCCTTGGTTTAAATTTTATTTTCCTTTGTTTTTTTTTTGGTATGGTAATGTATGATAATGAGTTTGAAACAAAGGAAAATAAAATTTTAACCAAGGATAAAATTGAACCACAACAATGACATCTGTAAATGGTTAGACTTTTTGCTCTTCTCGGATAAGGACGATTAACTGTAGGTCCTGTCTCACAACCCTGGTTCATACATGTATAACTTATTGTAACATTAACGAACACACACAGTTTGCAAACAGTAGGGGATGTGGATCCCGGTGTTTTAGTATGGCCCTCGTGAATGTAATTTCATACACGCATGTATTATGAATGAGCTTATACAACTCCCAGAGGTTTTGCATATAGAATTAAATAAATCATTGATGATTGCGTGATTGACTAGCTTCTAAACATTGACATAAGTACAACTTGCTTAGAAAAAGTTTTTCAACATAATGTATTTGATTTCAAAACTGTAAAACAAGACTTGATTACAAAGATGTATAATTTGCTTCAGAATTTGTTGACTGACAAAATTTGATAGCCTACCTGAAAATATTAAATGTAAATAATGTACCCCCTAGTAAGTTAACCCTCAGAATTCAGCAAACTGCAGGACAGGGAGTTTTGTTAATTCAAGATAGTGCACTTCTACTGTATGAGATTTATTGTGACAGCCCTTTGAAATCTTGAAAAATGTCTGCCATTAGTGAAAGGGTTTTGTGAAGTTTGGAAAATGAGGGCATCTTGATCTGGATTTGACACCTGGGCATATGCTGCTAGTTTATGTTACACTTAACAAGAACCTATGTTTATTTTTCTTGATTGAAATGTTGAAAGCAGCCAGACAATGCCATCTTCAGTTGACAGACTCTAATTAATGAAATCCTGCAGTGTACTGTGACATTACATGGACTAAGATATGTAAATTTATATTGCAGATATTTTAAGGTTTCTCAATAGGATCCGGAGACACTTATAATGTTGACAAAAATAACAAGAGTGGAGACTGTGATTCACATTATATACAGCATAATGATGTTCACACTACCCATTGTGGGTTTCATTTTTTGTAAAAAAAGAGAGACTGAGGCATTATTAATTACATACTGTGCCCAAGAATGTTGATTCCAGTCATCTATCCTGTTTAATTTGATCTTCACATTTACAATGAATGTGTTACCTGATGAGTTAACTACAGTTGTACACTTAATTTCTATTACATCCAATCGAAAGATTTTACAGTAGCAGCCCATTGTGTGGCTATATAGCTGGACACAGCCTCCTGATTGATTTGGATGTTGAAAGTCTTGCTTTTCGTAAAGGAATGAAAACTGAATCAACAGAAAACCTGACATACATAGAGAACAGTAACTGATCCTGGGTAACAGATATGGAAGGCAGTTACACTCATCACTGTAACCCTTGCTTCTTTAGGATGAATCACATTCAGACAATCTTAGAAGTTGATATCAGGGTAATGATGTTTTGTTGGTATTTCTTAGTGACCAGCCTGGGTACAAAAATTATGCTTGTTTCCTCATTTTATTTACTGTTCATATAGTGGTCAACAGAATTTAATACTGTAGCATGCACTCATTGCCATGATGACAATTTTTTTGATGGGTATAATTAAGAGGGTTGTCCAATACACACAAAGAGACCCCACTTGAGTCACATCTTTTAGTGAGAGATTTAAATTACATGCAACCATGGCTAAAGAGCTGTATTGAATATGTCACAGTAATGTCTTGAGCCATGGCTTAAAGAAAGAGCTATATTGCATATGTCACATTAATTTCTACAGCCATGGCTTAAAGAAAGAGCTGCATTACCGGTACATATGTAGCATTTATGTCTTGGGTCTTGGATTTCGAGACAAGGTATTTCATGACTAGACTTCCTGGAACTCCAATGATGGTGCATCTCTGATGGACTCTACTGGAATTTAGTGTAATATATTGGACGTGGATGGATTGTATACCTACGGTACTAATATTGATAATAATAGTATGCTTTCCTTGTAGGTTGTAATTTTTGCTGTCACAAGAAGTGTGAAAGCATGGTAAGAATATTAAGCTTTTCTTGGACCTCTGGTCTACAGTTATAATAAGTAGCATACTTTATTATGTGGTACAATTAAGTATTATATTGAATGGTTGCAAATCAATATAAACAATATCACAGATGTGTGGAATAGAATAATGATATTATGATTTCATGTGCAATATAACTGGTGGGGTAGTGTCTTAATCAAGTTTGCTACCACACTAAACACTACCGGTATATAGTCAAAAGAAAATTACATTGTTGCTTTGAGATATGAAATTTTTCATCCCTCTTGCCCTGCTCACTCATGAAATGTTTTTCAACACTAACAGAGAACTTTCTTGTACTGTATATACTAATTAGATCATTAATTTTTGTTCTGGCTGGCGCTTTGCTTTTGCCTCTCTCTATCTATCCCACATGATGCCAGATGGAACATATAGCTGCAATATGCCAGTCAGTGTCTACCCTATAGATGAGACTTCCTCTTATTTCACATCTTCAAAAATGTTGCTTGTATATCTACTGTATGCATCACATTTATTGTTACATGTAAATGCTAGTTACCCAATAAATCGTGCACTTGAAAGACTAAAAGGCATTGTCAGTTTCCTTGGATCACAGCCTACAGTGTACAATGTTGATAATCACATTTTCTGACACCTTATAGATCAACTGAAGCATCCAAAATGACTCAACTACCATACATGGTACTCTGAGTGAGTCTTTTCGGGTAAAATTGTTCATTCCACACAACCAGACTAATTATGGTGCAAATTTGCAAACAAACAATGAATTTCTGCCATTCGTGCAATTGTAAAAATAATTATTTTCATTTGATGACAATATATCTATATCTATATGAATTATATATATATATATATATATATAAAGTTGGAAAATGTTTGATTTATAACCTAGAGCGTATGCTGGGTAGTAAAAAACGTGGCTGGGATGCTTTCTATCATTCAGAAAGTAATCTTTATGATATTCAATTGTAAAAATAATTATTTTCATTTGATGACAATATATCTATATCTATATGAATTATATATATATATATATATATATATATATATAAGTTGGAAAATGTTTGATTTATAACCTAGAGCGTATGCTGGGTAGTAAAAAACATGGCTGGGATGCTTTCTATCATTCAGAAAGTAATCTTTATGATATTCAATTGTAAAAATAATTATTTTCATTTGATGACAATATATCTATATCTATATGAATTATATATATATATATATATAAGTTGGAAAATGTTTGATTTATAACCTAGAGCGTATGCTGGGTAGTAAAAAACGTGGCTGGGATGCTTTCTATCATTCAGAAAGTAATCTTTATGATATTCCTCATCTAATTACTTAATATTGCACAGAATGATCTGTATATTTGTACAGTGTTGACTTGGGTTCATTACTCATTAATGGTTTCTTAATTTATCTACTTTTACTTGGGTAAATGCATTTGTGTTTTTGTTGCACTGTGCAGGTTAAAGGACAAGGTTTTAGGACTGCATCAGTAAACTCGACACACAGCAAATACAAGGTGTGTTATAATCTTAAGAAATGGTCCCGAGGATCTTGTTAGAGCATAATACTTTTTTATTGTACCAATTTAATTAAATCAAACTCAATTATTGTAGTTTAAATGTACTTAATTCATTTCAATCTTCCTTTCTTTTCAGTCAATGGTTGATGATGAACTTGGAAGGAAATCTGTAAGTACAGTGTACTGGATGGTAGAAATTTATGCATAGATTTTATTGATTAGAGTGAGGTTATTGGCAAGTTCTTTCTTGCAAGCTAATTAATATGCACCAAATTTCCATAGCTAGTGAGTGCAAGGTCAACGTTATTTTCCAGTGTGGATGTCACATGCTGGTTCAATAAAGTGTTGTTGTATTTTGTATTTTTATCAAGAATGCATTGTTTAAGAGTGTTATCATTTTATTATCATTATTATTATTATCCTTTCAGCGTGCACCACCATCACCAAAAAATCTTGTCACAAATATTTGCCATCATATGCGTCATAGAGTGTCAAGGTACTGATCATGTATCTTTCAGAAAAGAATTCTATTTGCTGCAGATTTTAGACTCTCTCTATAAGTTATGATAGTTTAAATTAATAGTGAATTAGTGGTGAGAGAAATTAATTAACCCTCTTTCCATCAGTTTTGGGTGCTAGCTTGTTTGAATCACCACAGTTGATTCATATTGGAACATGTATATAAATTCAAAGAATGCCCACTCACGTTTTAAAGGTTTAATATGTTTTGTGTTTTTCTTTTTTGTTCTTTGTTCTTGAATAACTTTTAACCTGTAATTGTATCCCTGAGGAGTGGATTATATACAAGTTACCAACTGGGACCTGGACTGTTATCTTAAGGGAGATAGTTTTTACCCTTTCCCTCCCAAGGGGTCTCCATTTGATGAGCAATCATCTGGCGCTAGACGGAGTAAAATTGATAAAGTCACACTTGGGAGTGAAAGGGTTAAGGGAGATACGTTTAAGGGAGATAGTTTTCAACCCTTTCACTCCCAAGGGGTCTTCATTTGATGAGCAATCGTCTGGTGTTAGACAGAGTAAAATTGATAAGTCACACTTGGGAGTGAAAGCGTTAAGGGAGATACATTTAAGGGAGATAGTTTTCAACCCTTTCACTCCCAAGGGGTCTCCATTTGATGAGTAAAATCGTCTGGCATTAGACAGAGTAAAATTGACAAAGTCACACTTGGGAGTCAAAGGGTTAAGGGAGATAGCTATTAAAGGAGATAGTTTTCAACCCTTTCACTCCCAAGGGGTCTCCATTTGATGAGTAAAATTGTCTGGCGTTAGACAGAGTAAAATTGATAAAGTCCCACTTGGGAGCTACCTTGTTACAACGTATGTTTATCTTGCAGGAATAGAGTGCGACATGTAGATGAACACTTTGATCTTGACTTGACATACATTACTGATAGGATCATTGGTGAGTCGATTACCACCCACTGCTGAAAACAGTGATAAGGTTTGATTGTATCTCTGTAGTACATGTACCTGGTAGCCTGCAACTGTATGACTTACTTCTTGGAGTGTGGAAGTGTTTGAGCCAGTATTGTATGTATGCATTATTCACCAAATGTGAGGCCAGTGTGGCTGTACATTAGCCTTGTTCTGTTTTGCATTTTAATTGCTAGTAATAAAATACCACCCTATACCGGGCAATCAGCATCGTGAATGCTTGCAACAGGTTACATGTAAATCTGCCACTTGGCCGAAATTAATTAATGGATATTTGCATTTTTGCGTTGGATAGCAATGTCATTTCCTGGTTCAGGATTGGAAACAACGTACAGAAACAATCTCAGAGAAGTTGCCAGGATGCTTCAGACCAACCACCAAGACAAGTACATGGTAATATTACAATGTCAGTGTCCATGATTGAGCTAGGGAAGTGCATGTAGATGTATTGATATTTTTGGTTTTGCTTTATCTATTTTTATTAACTGAATTCGTGGCCTTCGTCCAACTTCATCAGAGTTAGACATCTGCATTTTTATATGGTCAGTTTGAATGGGTTAAATTTTCTTTGCACAACTTGAGACAAGTTGACTCTGCAACGAATCAATGAAATGCTTGACTGGTGACGATCCTTTATATTTTAACTTTTTGTTGCAGGTATTTAATCTTTCTGAAAGAAGATATGACATATCAAAACTGAATAATCAGGTAGATTACCTCGTTAGAGCATTCTGCCCATTAATTGTGATTAGGGAGCTTAAGCACGCGCGTTTTTGACACGCGGACGGCAATTGAAAGTGAGCTGTTTTCCCTTTTAACTTGTCTTCACACAACCACATTTACATTAATTAGTATCTTTTCTCCATTAGAGATGATCACTATAATAGTCTGGGAGACGCCACTGTCTTGGCACGGGAAATTTTCTTTTCCGGTTGCCGTCCGCGTCTCAAAAACGCTCGTTCTTAAGCTGCCTATTATTATCAGTGACGGCCTGTATACGCGTACAGTGCAGACCGGAACTAAGCCAACACGAATATACGCGAAAACGCGTCGGGAAAAACGCACACATTCGTCAGGCCTGGCGCGCTCATTCGTATTGGCTGCGTCTGCGTTTTTCGCTTAGTTTTCTTCTGCACTGTAGGTGGAGTCAAACTTGTATAACAGTAATAAATAATCAGCAAAACTCTATCAAATTATCCTCCTGTAAGCAGTTTTGGATCTTGCCCAACTGCTCCGATAAATTAAGCTTCAAAATCTTTGCTGACGATACCAACGTATTCGCCTCGGCAAATAATGACAAACACTGGCAAGCAGATGATTTCATTTAAAGCTATTGATTTTTGGAAGTCTATCCCACGATACCTTAAAGATTTGAATGTGTACACGTTTTCTAAAAATAACAAACAGTACTTACTCTCTAAGCAATACTCAAAATAACTGTCTCTTGAAATTAAGTATGTTCTTTAGCTCTGTATACAAAACTCCCTTCCTTCAACAATAGACACATCATTGGAAACTATAAAACGTTTGTAACTAAATTAAGTAACCACCTCAAGAGGAAATAAAATTGTATTTTATTGTATCTACGGGCTTCCTGTGGAGCCCAAAGATAATGGACATTGCTGTCAATAATGATAATGATAGTGATAGTGTTGGTAATAGTGTTGGTGATAGTGTTTGTGATCGTGATCGTGATCGTGATCGTGATCGTGATAGTGATCGTGATCGTGATAGTGATCGTGATCATGATAGTGATCGTGATCGTGATCGTGATCGTGATCGTGGTAATGATAACGATAATGATCCTCTTTCCTCTTTCTTTTCCTCTCCCCTTCTCTGCACTCTATTTCTGGGTTATGCGTCTCGTACATACACGCAGACGGCCCATTTTATATTATTGGGTCTGCAGTAATTATTGTACCACTGTTTTATTGATGAATTGTTGGAAGCATTCTACTTCCCTTCCATACAACACCAGTTTATATTTTATCTTTTAGTATATTATGGGTTATTGTAACTTAGCAAGCGTGTAATTCAGTTTCCCTACTCCCTAGAACTTACTGCATATATTTGACTGTTCACTTTACAATTAACGTTTTGATTCAACTGCTACTAGTACTTGATGTGCAAATAAATTCAAAGAGCTACAATATAACGTTTACTTGTGTTTTTGTAGGTGTTAGATTTTGGTTGGCCTGACCACTTTGCCCCACCACTCGAGAGACTTTGTAGGTAGGCACTTATGTGTATATGGTCCGGCACGTGCAGTTTCCAGCGCGAAAAACGGCACGTTTATTGCGCATCCGGTTCCGGCGTGACTGGCGTTCAAAAACCGTTTTTAACTCGTGGATACGCGAAGCGTATTTGCGAGTTTTTGTGGGGACTCCGATATGCAAATTGTCACTCACTCACTCACTCACTCGCTCACTCGCTCACTCACTCACTCACTCACTCACTCACTCCAGTGTAGACACACTTCGTAATTAGTCGGATAGAACTCGGGGGCACCGATATGAAGACGACAATTGTCGTGACCGAAGTCACGGAAGTCTGTTGATGAAAGTTCACGCTGAAAGTGTATCGTACCGTTGCCAGAGTTTGTAATGATTTTGTAGCTTAAGAGGACGATTAGCGAGGCCCTGTTAGGGGGAAATTTCGACAAGCAACATGGCCTTGAAACGGCGACATAAAGGACCTGAAATGGCGACGAACGACGAGCCGCTCACGGGAAATTACGACAGCGACCTTCGACCTTCCGAAATTGCGACGTGAAAAGGTTTGAAACTCAGACGCGCGACATAAACAACCTCACTAACAGGGCCTCATTAGCGGTCTTACTAAAATCAAAAGGAGTTTAAATGTTTCCAGTTAGGACAATGACCAACTTGGAGACTGAATTTCATGAGCCTTTTACTCGGCCAGGCGCTAAACGTGAACAGATGATAACTATTCGCTTTTCCGACATCGACCGCCATCGACCGCCCCCAAGATTACAAGCAGTATATGAATTTCAGTTGGCTCGAAAGTGATCTGAAGATGAGAAAATCTCTTGCTAATGTAGTAAGCTTTGGTGAGAACTCATAGAGCGAAATTAGCACTTGAATGAGAACTTATATGAGCGAAATGAGTACTCGTTATTGAACGAAACTACTATAAATTGACGAATCCATGATGTGAAACCGAAGAACTTCTGTGGCCAACCTGGATAAGAAACATCGCATGTAGGACTTTTCTACTGATTTAAGTGTTAGTACTAACAGGAATGGAGTTGTAGAAGTATTGGGACGGCCAAGAAGTATGTCAACATTTACTTGTAAATATGGAGGCGGCTGCCGTGACGGAGAACCACGAAGGTTACAATGTAAGAAAGTCATTAAAGGGTTCGAAAACAGTAAGTCATGTAGAAAATGTATTAAGGAGGCTCGATAGGCCAAAATTCTTGAAAAATGGCAATTTTTAGATTATGGTTTTTGAGGCAAGTTTAATTATTGTAGTCTTGAGTTAGGGGTGTTTTTTCTAATTTTCTTTTAAAATAAATGTGTTTTTGAGCCATTTGTGAAGTTCGGTAAAAAGCACAGACCGTTTCCATGGCAACCAGAGTTGTTTACTCGTCGTTTTTGAAACAGAAATGGGATGAAATCAAGAAAAAATGCTCCCAGGAGCGATTCAATACCTGTAGGGGCCCGGGTAAGAGATATTGGGCACTTCATAGTAAATACATGAAGCATTGAATCCTTCAAACACGAGTGTATTTTCGAGTCTCCATTTTCAGAATTTCTCCTGTCAATTGAGCAAATGCCTCCAAAGAAAAAATTTAGGAGTGGTAGAAGCAAGAAAACGAGATTCGCAGGTAATAGATATACTGTGAAGGAAAAAAGAACGGACAACGCGGCTTCGATTGGTGAAGAATCGGCCGAAGAAACCGAAGTATCTGACACCGAAGAAAACAAGCGGAGTTTGAGAATTGATGCTACCAAAGTGAAATCTCTCCCGGCTTCTGTGAGAAAACTGGACGAAATTTTAAGTGAATCAGATAACAACTCAAGCGAAGATTATTCCGAAGGACCAGAGGGTTTTCGTTTGGTTGACATTTCTGTGCTTTCGGTAGTTTTTCATTTATTGTGTTGTCCTGTTTTCAAGCATGGCCGTGTCGAGTTGCAGGAAGACAGCGGTGCCAAGATGGGTTTCGCTTCCCTTTTTGTACTGAAGTGCGAGAACCAAAAGTGCAAGTTCTTTGAGAAATTTTACTCTTCCTCAAAAATCGAAGGGAGCCAAGCATTCCAGGTAAACAGGAGGATAGTTGTGGCTACCAGAAACATTGGTATTGGCCATCAAGCACTTGCATAATTGTGTCATGAACATGCCCCTGCCAATGAATGAAAATTCTTACAGACACCAGGTTGTCTGTAAGCAAAGTATGGCAAATGCTGCTGAAGAAGTCAAAACCTTTTATGAGCCACAGGAAGATGGGATATTTGACATTGGAGTATCAGGAGATGGCACATGGAGGAAAAGAGGATATTCATCCTCGTATGGAGTTGTCACGGCCCTGTCCACAATCACTGGCTTGAACACTGTTGAACTTGCTGTATTTCTAGCAGTCTCACACTTTAATAAGTGTGCAGGCTCAATCCGTTTAGTCCTTCAAAAGTTAGGAATCAACCTGGGAGTGCACTGCAAGAATGGCTGCAAAAGACTTGACCACAATAGACTACGCCATTCTCGCAGAAAGAGTACAGAGCATTCAAAGAAGAGAAGAAGGCAAATTAGAAACTTTAAGAAAGGATACACTGAGACTTTAGAGGCACTTGAAGGGCCACACTATGAAGCTGGAGCCTCTTAAGACCTAATTTTGATTCAAATTGTACTGCTCATCTTTTACACTCATTTTTCTTAAATTCCGTATGTGAGGCTTACTTGGGCATGGTAAACGTAATATCTCAAAGAATATTTGGAATAATCAAACAAAATTTTCACTCAGTGTTTAGTATGAATAGAGCTATGCAATGAACTAAAACAATGAGGTTTTGAGCAATGTGTTATGACTTATGCTATTTTTTGTCCAAGGACTTCATGCGAATTTGTTTTCACTTTTTTGAGAGAGTGTTAATTGCTATCATTTCATAGTAAGTTGATAATCCTAGTTCATTGCACAGCTCTGGACATCGGTTTCCAGTGTGCCAAATCTCAGTTATGCACTATGAAGCATACTGGAGATATTGTGTTTACTGGTTACCCCATAATTCGATTTGCAGAAATGGGTGTGGTTCTTTGAGGGGGTGTGGTGTATCAGGAATGTAAGGAATTGGCATAAAACTTGTTGGAACTTATTCTTTGAAGGCTATTCAGTGCTATTGACTTTAATAACAGGCCATGGGTGAAGGTAAACTGTTTAAAAAATGTTAACAAAATTTGCCATTTTTGGACTATCGAGCCACCTTAAGCGTTATATTATATACAATACACCACAAGCCGTTACAATGAAAAGTTTTCTGTCTATTGATTTCCGAATTTACCTTGAAGTGAACTAGATTGTGTTGAAGTAGACATGTTGGAAAAATAGGCTTACCTGTTTTGCTTACTGTTGTGTGACTCATATTTACATTATAAAAACAAGAAGTTATAAGGATAAAAACAAATATGTATTGCTGTATTAATGATGGCAAGTGTGATTTTTTTTAAGTGTAACGCTGAATATATATACCACTGATAACCTAAAATGAGATGGTAATGTAAATAAACTAATTCAACTTGATAAAGGTTGAGAGTCTTAAGGATTTTAAGATCATCACTAACATACTTTGCAAAAATGCAAGAAAGACTTGTTTGGTATGATTCGTCAGCTGGGCTATCCTACATGGTTTTGTTCATTATCAGCTGCAGAATCAAGGTGGATATTTCTGTTGAATACATTGAATAGACTTGTAGACAACAAAAACTATAATGATGATAAAATTGACAATGTCATGGCAACAAAATTCAGACCTTATTCAGAAGGACCCTGTTACATGTGTTAGAAACTTTGAACTCACAGACAGTGAGCAGCAGGATACCAGAACTACATTTGGTTTCGGTGCCATTTATTCCTGTACCCTTATGTTAAGTTATCAAAGTTTTTAACAACTGTATGCTTGCCACCTGCCTTATAACTGATGCCTAGTGTAGTCAAATGATTGGCGTCATGTACTCACTGTATGTTTATTTCAAAAAGCTACTCAGCTCCCTGGTCACTTTTATGTTGTGATTATAGATTATTAAAATTATCTTCAAGTTCATTCAATCACAACTCTGAAAAAATACCTCGGTAATTTTTAAATTATTTCTTTTTTCTCTGTTTTGTAAACATATCCACGAGTTCACCATAGTCCTACTTTGATTTCCATTTTGTGCCGTTTTTGAAGGCGGGTCACTTTTGCGTTATTGATCAAGCGTGAGGTCAAGATGACTGCATATTGGACATAGGCGTACGGGCATTTTTTTGCCAGGGGGAGGGAGGGGGGACGATGAACCATTTGCCCAAAAATTCTCGCAAGTTGCCCAAATTTTTACGAAACAGTCGAAAAGAAACGAGGGTCATATGGTGCAATAACTTAAGTCTACATATGAAGTGATATCATATGAGCTCATGAAACACGTTACCTATTTAGAACATTCATTTTTTATTGACCTCGACTACGTCTCGGTCAGCAAAAACGCAAAAAAAAAACTCGGCCAATATTCAGCCATCTAGCCCAAACAAGCTTGGTCAATAAAGAATCTACTTTTTGATCATTTTGTTTCGTTTTGTTTTGTTCCGCGGGACAAAACGGGAAATCCCGAGCAAGTAAGATATGCCCATCTTGCCTACTCAGGTAGCCAATCAGAACTCAGGATTCCTCTTATTTTGCCCGCTCGCCGAACCAGCCATATAATAAATATGTGTTCGTATAGATAACTTTTAGAAGTTTAATTATTGTAAGCAGCCTTAGTTGTACACGATCTCCCTCGGAAATAACAATGCTCACGAAAGCGTTTATCCTTTTATATGAACCTAGTTTTACAACTTTTCTTTCACGAGTCTCAGTCGCAGTGCATCCGAACTAGTACTCCAAGGATCACAGATTCCACTATCATTGTAAGATCCAGGAACTCCTTTTTTTAGTTAGGCTGCTAGAAGCTGAAAAAACAGATCTTTTTATATTTTTTCTTTTCTCTTGCAGCATCATTAAATCAATTGATTCCTGGCTCAAGACAGATAAACAGCATGTGGTTGTAGTCCATTGCAAGGTGTTATTGTTTCCTATTTTTTTTCTTATTATATTTAGTTATACTTTATTCCTCTAAACAAAGTTTTGTGTGATTCTGTGATATAACTTGTGTTATTACACATTGTTTTCACTTTCTCAATTGTGATTGACTGGAAGTTAATTCTCAGTTAATTCTCGCTGCGGCTGTTTCGTGACGTCATACCTGCCGACAGTCGTGCACACATGTAGGACTGACATAGCCTGCAAGTATAGCTAGTAACTATGCTTGCAGGCAATAGTTTTTACACGTGGAGAAGTGCGTTATACCCGTGAATGAAGGCTAAAAAAACCGCATGGTTCTCTGATTAGCCTCCATCTCCTTGAAGTCTTCTTTTTAACAGCGACACTTAATTTACACTATTCCTTGATTACAATACAAAAAAAATGTTAACTCTGATTCTGCCCAACTTCTCACCATCAATTCGTTTAATGTTAAAATTATAACAAACTGTAGATTTGCCTTGTGCAATTTTAACTTATTACTTGGGTATCTCTCTTCCAGGGAGGTAAAGGAAGAACAGGAGTTGTTATTGCCGCCTATATGCATTTTAGCAAGATATGCTCAAGGTCAATAAATAAATGATTATTTAAAATTTGTATAGGTAATCAAATGATCTCGAGTGTAAGTTGGAATAAATAAGCGCACGTAAATTTTTCAAGGACCAAAATAATTGCACAAGCCCGTAGGGCGAACGTCGTTCTCCGTTGCTTGTCCGTTCTCCGTTCTCCGTTGCTTATTTGCCCCATTTCTTGTGCTTATCTATTCCAAATTGCCCTCATAACCGGATGACAGGCAGGGTTGTCACTAAGGGCCGAGGGCCGGGGGCCGGGAATTTCCCCCGGCTACTCGGAGCCTAACCCCCGGCTACTTTCATCCTTAAATTAAACCAAAAAAGTACCATAAAATTCTACATGAAAAAAGGAGGGGGGGGGGGGGTCGACATGACCGCTTGCGACTTCCCCGGCTACTAACAACAATTACCCGGTAACTTGAAATCTTAGTGACAACCCTGGACTGGCCGACGTCCGATTTTACCCCGGAAAAAGAATTGTTAACCTCCATGAGCTTGTTAATGATATGTGCGGTATATAACCATTACCATAAATATGCATGAATTTTAAAGTTCGGCACTGGATTTCAACTTTCTGGCTTCAATCTCAACTTTCTGCACTGTTTGGGATTAATTGACTTGTTTTCGCGTTCAGGGACGTATGGAAGAAGTAGAAAATCAATGTAAACGATATAACACCGGTGTGGATAAAAAATGATATCACCAATGTGTGTTTTCACGAGCGGCGTAGCGTTTTTATCAAATAGCTATGACTTGGTACTCGGTTTACCACTAGGTTTTATGTCTCTTGAACATAGAAAAGTAGATTTCAACACTCAAAGAGAAATTTCGCATCTCTACGCGGCCGCAGAATATCGTCTTAACATTACTTTTCAAATACCAGGGCTGTTTGTGTCATTTTAATCGTGCCGTTTTGTAATGTTTCTTGTTTTAGTCCGAAAGAAGCTCTTGACTGGTTCGCTATGAAGAGATTTTATGACGACAGCCTTGGTGGAGTGACACAACCATCTCAGAGAAGGTGCGCATTATTTGTTATTTGTAATGGTCATCATACGGTTTCCAGTTCAATTTGGAATTAATTTTCACGAGTAATTTGTAGTTTTTGCAAAAATCTCTCGAGCTTTCGAGTTCAATTTGGAATTAGTTTGCACAAGTAATTTGCAGTTTTTGCAAAAAGCTGAAATTACATTCGCCGAAGCGGCTCGTGTAATTTCAGCTTTTTGCATAAACGGACTTGTGCAAATTAATTCTACTTTGAACGAGAAAAACTGTATGATTAATAGTATAAACACGAAAAAAAGTTTTGGCCAGAGTAAACCTTTCTTGATTTAATGTAGCCATTTTTCCTCACTCGATAAAACTTTTTTCAAAGTTCCCGCAGAAAATTTTCGTCATCATTTTACATGATATCATTGGCTTGGAAAATGTCCTATTATCTTTAAGGCAATTATATTCCAGAATTTCAGTGTGTAATTTGCACTGGTGTTACACGTTTTGCACTGGTTTTACACTTGAACTGCACTGTTCTAAGCCAATCAGAATCGAGTAATTTTCTCATATTAACAATATTTAACAATTATTCGCCGAAGGCGAAGTGATTCTCGGTGAATATTCACCGAGACGAAGTCGAGGTGAATATTCACCGAGAATCACTGAGCCTGAGGCGAATAATTGTTTTAGTATAAATACACAGGTGATTATTTCAAAAAAGAAGAGAAAAGCATTTTACAACGCGAAAAAGTTCTATTTCATCAAAAGCGCGCGAACGACTGGCAGCCATTTTGTTCGTCGAGGTGATTATCGGCTAATAATCCGAGATAGCGAACCAATCAGAGCGCGCGATTTTGTATAATCACCTGAGTATTTATACTAAAATCCATTCACACACAAGTTAACAGCAGTTACTGGTACTAGTAATGGTCTCTAATAGGTTCAGGTTTCTAATTTTGTTTCGTAGAATAGGAAAAGTAGAAGAATCCCTCTGATCTTTAAGTAGTTTAGGCCGTAAGGTCCTACTTATAATATTAAATATTCTTTCTTTGTAGATATGTGCACTATTTTAGTGACTACTTGGATGGAAAAATCAAGCTGAACACTGAGTAAGTTAGTGTTTCTGGTGTGGTTATTGTACCTGCATCTTTGCGTTGTTTATAGTTGTGATAACTGGCAGTTAAAGTTGTTTTTTGCAATTACAACGTCCAATCACGGCAGAAGTAGCTAGGTGCTTAGCTATGAACCAATCAAAGGCGAAGATGGGTAACCAGCGTCAATCGCAGGAAAACGCACGTGACTAGAGTTTTGCATCTGATTGGTTGAGTTGGTGGTGTGACTTCTCTGTGTGAATTAATGTCTAGAAAGTTAAATTCCTTTGCGGCAAACGGAGCGTACTGACCCTCAGGTAAAAAAAGGCGCACACCAGCCTGAACCGACGCTTATTGCGTTTCATTAGCGTGAAGCACCTGGGAGCATTAATACTCCTCCCCTGGATGGGATGCTAGTCCAACGCAGAGTTACCCCCAGCGTTATATCACCAGTACCCATTTATACACCTGGGTGGAGAGAGACAGTGTCGAGTTGTTTCTTATCTAAGCCTTAAACAACAAAGTGCCTTCATCAGGGCTCGAACCCCTGACCTCCTCCGACACGTTTATCACTACACTGCTGTGTCTGCTCTTACTGACCCTAGGCCACTCAATAGTCTTGAGTTAAGTTTAGTCTTAAGCTACAACTGAGGAAGATAACTTACATTAATGTGGAAATGGTTGGAATCCAGAAGTCTCAGTACAGTTAAGCTCCTTGTTGAGTTCGACCGTCCACGTGCAACTTAAGAGACTCTGATGATGGCTTCTGCTCAGGTTGTCAAAACGTCAATCAACGTCAACAACAGGTCTCCTCAGAACTACCCACACCCGGACGATCAAACTCGACAAGCAATTGTAAGTATCTGGGTAACTCTGCGTCTACCCCTCTCCTAACCCAACATTAACGCTAACGTTTTTACTTATAACTTGTTGGGTTAGGGGAGGGGTAGGTGCACAGTTGCCTAGATATTAACATTAATCTTAAATTTGCAACCCAGATTATGAGGCAATCTGTCTTCATCTTTAATTCACAGTCCGATATTTCTTCACCATGTCATTATTCATGGGATTCCAAGTTTTGATGCCAAAGATGGTAAGCGTCTTGTGTGTATTTAAGCCTCACCACTGAGCAAACAGTTAAGTCAGCGCGTCTCCGTGTGCATTGAAATACGTTTCATTCCAGTAAAATGATTAACCATGGCTTATGATATTTTCGCGTCCTTCTTTCAGGTTGCAAGCCATTCCTAAGAGTTTACGATGGATTGAAACTTATTTATACTTCAGGTGTTTTGTAAGTATTGTGC